>VWZI01010405.1:1218898-1539603 GCA_013396835.1 Psilopogon haemacephalus
GGCCTATGACCAGTAGGTTTATTGCTGTTTTATTGCCATTGAAGTTACACTGATAAGTAGCAATTGTTCTGTTGTATATGGACAGCTATAGAAACCAAAGATGATCAACAGCATTCAATTCCTTCTGGGTTTAGAAGTGTCTGCCAAATTCTCTGGAACGAATGAAGGATCTTGAGCTGGAATCTTTTCAGGTTTTGCAGGGAGAAATAGAGAGAGAAGAACATTGTTCATGTAAATAAAAGTTGTCCGTGGTGATACACAGAATGTAACTGCACAAAACCCTGTACAGTCTGAGCTAGCTTTGAGTGTGTCATTTATTTGAGCAGAGTTTGGTCCAGAGAGCTTGTGAGGTCTCTTTCATACTAAGCAATTGCTTTTCTCAGCTTTTCTATTTGAGAAGAAGAGCATTTGCTAACCATCCACAAAAGATGGATATGTAGCAGTTTCTCCATGGCATTTTTATCAAAGCTGGGTTCTGATTAATGGCTTACCTCATGTGACAGTGCCTGTGTCATGAAGAAGTAGAGATTTATTGTTGATGCTTGTGAAGTTGAATATGTCAAAACTAGATGTGTCTGCTGCTATAGATCTGAGTCTTTAGTCTTAAATATATCTTCTGTTCTGAGGCTCTGGAGGGAATGATACCTGAGGGTAAAACAGAAGCATGGTCTGTATTCATAGCACAAAGCTAAATGGCTCCAGACAGAGTTACCCAAATGTTGTAACTGGAGATTTGAGATGTTTATACTACAAGCCTCAGACTTAGAAGCCTTTTATATTCAAAGGCTGCTTTCAATTCTCAGTTTCATTCAGACTGCCATGCAGACTTCTAATTGAAAACACTTTAAAATGTGATTCATACACTGTTTAATACGGTTTTGTGGGCCAGTTGCTAGGTTCCTTCTCCTTAAGTCATATCTTGGGAACCACTGATCTGAATAAGTAAACTTTGAAGTCACTTTTTAAATTGCTTTGAAGTCACTTTTTAAATTTCTTTGAATTAGGCTGGTAATTTAAATTTTGCTGAATGACTAGGGAGCTGGTATTGTTTGGTTTGTTTTGGTTTTGTGTTATTCAGCACTTAATGAAGTTCCAGAATGACTCTGAAGTTGCTCTTGTAGACATGTGAAATGACAAATTTTCAACACAAATTAGTGCAATTAACTAGAGTAAAACTGATTTGTATGAGAAGCTGATTATTCTTGTACTAGACTGTGAGCCAGACCTGCTAAAATACCTGAATGACCAGACTGTCTTCAAGTGTAGTGATAGCTCTTACTCTAAGGCTTAGACTGTGCAGCCCAATAACATGTGTTGCCTTTCATACCATCTCAAATCAGTAAGATCTGTTGAGCTCTTTGTGCTTGTTGCAGGTTATGGTAAAAATCATTTGGGACGCAGAAAGAAGATAGCAGGGAAGAAGCGTCCTTATGGAGTCGTAACTGGCTTGGCAGCCAAGAAAGCAGTGAGTTCACGCAAAGGAATTAGCCCTCTGAACAGGCAGCCACTCAGTGAAAAGGTAACTAATGCAATTCTAGTGGTTCATATAAGAACAGGTTAAAAAAATGAAACGCAGTAGTTTCAGAGCAGTGCTACCAGAATAGAAAATGGAGACATCTGGTAGAGCCTTTCATTAAATTGAGGTTGTGTTACCTGTATTCTTGTTTGTTTTGATGGGGAGTGGTTAAGGACTAGGTTTGAAAGGCTTTTTAACACTTAATTGGGTTGCTGGTCATGAAAATGGAAGTACAGAAGTATTTTCGGTGCAAGTATGGAGGTGGTGGCTGTATTTTAAGAAAACCTCAGTCACCAGGAGTTCTTGCCTTTCCATTTCTTCATTGCAAACCCATGATTCAGCTGATGTGCAGGTGTGAAGCATGTGCCTATTACAGAAATGGAAGTTTTTGCTAAATACTCCATCAGCAGGCTTCCTCTTCCACACTCCTCCAATGCATTGCTGCCTGTTCCCTCTCATTTGGTATTGTAGAACAAGGACTGTTTTTTGATTAGTAAAGAAGAGTAATTGTAAAGACACGGAATGTGCATTTTGTCAGTTTTAGGTGTAGTAATGAAAAAGTAACTGCTAAGCTCTGCTGTATTTTTTTTTTTTGCCTGATACTGAAGTGATATAGAATTCATGGAAGTGTAGAAGGTGTTTTCAAATTATCCTAGACTGTGAAAGGTAGGCAAAGCCAAAATTATCCTAGACTGTAAAAGGCAGGCAAAGCCAAACATAGTCTATCTGCAGTTTGTAAATGGAAATTGAAGAAGTGTTTGTGTGTGGTACAGTGTAAGTATATGCTATAAATATTTACTGTGTTTTAAGAATGCACAGCGGAATTACCCAGTTTTGAAAAAGAAAACAAACCTGCAGAGACAATCTGAAATGCAAAGAAAACAAGCTCCATCCCTCAGGAGGCCTGCCCCACTAAACAGAAGGTAAAATACCAGATCTGCTTTTTGAATTGTTTTTGACTGCTTTCCATAGTGAGTCTTGTCTGACAGCACTGAGACAGGATTACACAGCAGCTACAGGCCATAGTAAAATGGTCAATACTATCATGTATGGAGTTCCTGTAATTCAGAAGCCAAGCATGAGACAAACATGGGCTTGATACAAAGCCAGATACTCATCACCTCTTAGAACACTCAATAAGTACCTGTCTGTGAATACCTATTATTCTGCCTTCATTTAAAACAAAGGCAGCCTATATGGAAATAGCCAACTTCAATAGCTCTGAAATGACAGCCTGGGTTAGTCAACTTTTTAAACCAAGTGTGGCAGTTGGTGCCATCTGCAGTTTTGGGGAAGCTATTGCATGCTGTATTTATGCTGAAATTAATTTGTTGTGGACTCCATCTGAACTGATGTCCACGGTGAAAAATTTCACTATGTGATTCTGCTATGGAAACTGTAAGCAAAAATTCTGTATATATATCAGGACTGCTTTTTTTCATCAACATTTAAAGTGCTGGAGATATCAAGTAAAAACCAGAATTAATAACCCTGCTGCCCTGTACCCTAGGATTGCTAGTGCTCCATGTGACAGAAGTGATTTATCCATTTATGTGTAGTGTTTTGTTCCTAGTAGATGAGAAGCTCACTGCAACTGAAGTGATCAGCCTCAGAGGCAGCACTGCAGCTATCCTCAGGGATTTCTTGGACACCTTTCTGGCTTTCCTTTCCCAAATATTATCTGTGGAGCCTTTGATACCTATATTTTAATAAATATTACAGGAATAACATGCCATCTGCTTTCGCCAGAATTGGGAACAAACTAAATCAACAGAGAGACACTCGTCAAGCAACTTTCCTCTTCAGAAGGGGCCTGAAGGTAATAAATTACTGAAAACAGCAACAAAGCTGTGCCACATGTTGTAAGCTAATCTGTAACACTGATATTAATGAATAAATTTCCAATGTCTGACCTGAGTAGAAACTTCAGGTGGGCTGGGAGATGGGCACAGGTCTTCCAGAGAAATATACTTGTCACCTTCACTTATGTAGCCTGTTGAGTCTTGCTTCCTGTTTCAGCGTGGCTAGGCTGTTCTGAGGGGCAGGGAGGTTGTCAAAGTGTTTAAGGGTAGTTGCAAGGTAGGCATTTTTCCTTTGAAAAATAAATGTTGGAAAGCACTCTGCAGCAATTGAAAGTTGCCTTTGCATGAAGGACGGAGCAGAAATGGGATTCAGGATATGGTTACTATTTGGTTTTGTTGTTTGCAGGTTTATTCCTAGTTATTTTGGGGTTATTTTTTAGTTGAGTTAATTGGGGTTTTTTTGTTGTTATTTTGAGGAGGAAGAAAAGAGAAGTCAAAGTTGTTTAAGACAGCAGTGGGATTTAGTGAAATGCTGGATATTATGCATGTTAGCAATGATCAGGTTAGGAACTAGCCATTTTTTTCCATGATGGCCTGGTGATACCTTGGTCTATCTCAGCAAAAAGCATGTTTTCTGACATAATCCTCCAAAGTGTTTCCATCTCTTTATTGGTTAAGTTTCTGCAACTGACATTTTTTTGTCCATTTAAACTTCTGGTTTTGAACTTCTCTAATTCCTGCTATTACAGCAGGAAATTGAAACTGTCTCTATTGGTGTGTTTTCAGGTGCAGGCCCAAGTGCAGTCAACAGATGATCTTGATAACCAGACAGTAAAGAGAACTCGTCAGTAAGTATATAATTTGGAACACTACAGTTTAGTTACACAGATTATTCTGGTTTTAATTATGGCTTCCTGGTTCTGCCTGTTGTATTGAGTTGTTTTGCCCTCCTTAGGCAGGTTAACTGAATGACAGTGATCTTCCCCTTGTTCTCAGTTATGTCCTAAATTGCTTTTTTTGATTTAACCAGGAGGAGTTAATTTGCCAAAGATGCTTGCAGGAATGAGGAGAAGGTAGTAACTTCAGAGAATCAGACTTATCTCTACCACTCACAAATACTGCATATACTGGAAAAAAATTCAAATGCCGATGTCCTCCTGAGCTCCTGATGTAATTTCCATTTTGTTTAATCAGATATAAGCCTGTGAGGCAGTTTGGAAGTAAGCAGGGCAGGTCACAAGGTAGATTGTTGGTAACATAGCAGACTAAGTGAGCAAGGTATGTCACAGACCTGTGCTCTGTCACCTCTTTGATTAGCTGCAAGGACCATTTTGGCCCCATCCATGGCAAGGAAAGTGAGTGTTTTTAAAAAGTGAACATTTAACTCGGTGCTGCAGTTCTGGTGAACCTTACCAACGTGTGATCTAGTGCTCACCAGAATAGGTTTAGATATTGTAAAAGATAGCAGAATCAATAGCCAGGCTTCTTATAGATTAACTGCATGAGGTCTACATACTGGTCAGTATTCTGGAAGGTTATACATTTGTTACTAGCCAGTCTTCTGGACAGACTTTCAAAGGTACCCTGACTGAAATGACTGCAGTGTTTTATGATTTCTGTCTTTTCAAACTAGGTGGCGAACTTCCACCACAAGTGGAGGGATTCTGACTGTGTCCATTGATAACCCAGGAGCAATCATAGCTCCAATGTGAGTTTTTAAAGAAGTTCTGATATGTTTTCAATATAGCTGAAATTGCTGTTCTGAGGCATTTAACCAAGTTGCTTGCAGATAGTATTTCAGGTGGTCTCAAGCACTTGAAAACCTTTTTAATCTGTCCCTTGAGTGTTTCTCAATTATGTTTGAATCATATTACAGCTGGGTTGCACAAGGCCTATCCTAGTTAGGAGCTTGATATGGTTTATAGAGCTGAAGAGTGGTGGACTGAAACATCTTCCCCTTTTCTGTCCCTTCCAAATCAGACTACATTACAGGTGTTTTCCTCGCCTATCTGAATGAAAGTGAATGAGTGTTGATGTGTGGTGATTCCTAGAGATTCTGATAGAGTTGTGTTTAAAGAGAGCATTGCTGTCTTGATCTTTGGGGAGTTGATGATAGTGTTGCTTCAAGAGGTGTTCTATTTGAAAAAAGCTACCCAAACAATTTTTAATTAGTAGCATTTTATCTGTAAGGAAGACTGTACCAGTTCTGGGGGTTTGCATTTATAGGAATAATTATGCATTTGTCAGTAAGATTGAGAGAGAATATTGTTTCCTGTTAGGACATTTGCTGTCTGATAACAGTAACAAATGCAACCCTTCTGTAATTCTGCCTGACTCTTACCTTTCTGAGTTTGTGCCCTGTAGCTATTCATCCAGCCTGATCAAATGGCTTGATTGAAAGTCCATACTTCTATCAGCACTACAGGTTTATTACATAAAATATGTACTCACCTTGTCCTTTGTAACATTGTTCTTTGACAGTGCCCAGAAATTAAGATTAACGCGTACTCCTGTGCCACCATTTCTGATGAAAAGGGACCAATCTGAAGAGAAAAAGATTCCCAAAGGTGTTCCATTGCAGTTTGATATTAATAGTGTTGGAAAACAGGTAATGCATTTTCTTTCCTTAACGTGGAGGTAATTTTAAGTCACATGAAAGTCAGTGACCAGCCACTTGCCTTCTATACTCACTAGTGACAGGAAGAGGGAACTAGTGATGACTATTTGTCTCTGCTTCCAGTTCTTTCTCTACATTACTTTGTAACTTCAAGCAAATAAATAGACTCACTGTTCCTGTTCCTCTAGTTCATGTCTTGTGTGCTCACATGCTTTAAATTTAGAATATTTTTAAAAGCCTTCTGGTCTTCCTGCTGTGCTTGAATCAGCAACTGTGCGTAATTCGGGGATGAGCTACTTTCAGTGGTGTAACCTAGGTGGAACCCTGGCAGCTGAATTTATAAGGCAACTTTTGTTATGCATATAGGGAAAAAAAATCAAATGTGATGGTGTAAAGGCTTGAAAGATGAGCAGTTTTTCTCAAGTTTGAAGACAGGCAATGTGGTGCGGGAATTGTAGTGCTATTAGAGAGGGAATTCTTACAGGGTGACACAGTTGCTGTGCCATCTGTAGGAAACTACGTGGACTCAGTGCATCAGTCTGGATTTGTTCCTTCTTGTGAGTAAGCAGCATGTCAAAAACAGTCTACTACTATATTGTAAAATTAATTGAACTTTTGGGCTCCAGTCTGTTGCCTTGGCTGGATGGAGTAGAAAGCAGTCTGCACTGACAGTTAAACTGATGCGTTTGTTGGAGTTGTACGGGGAAATCAGTGTAATGAAAGTTCCCTTTTTCAGTCTGTTCTCAGTCTAGCTTGAAATATTTTGTGCAGATTTCCAATCTTGACATTGTCTACCGTGTGTTCTTACTGAATTCTGAGAAATGCTGGCTCTTGATGTATAGTCCAATCTGATTTTCAAATGGTGTGGGAAATTAGGAAATGAAGTTAAATGTCCTTCTTTAAAAAAAAAAAATCCTAGGAAGTCAAGTGATGATACAGAGTAAGGAAAAAATTCTCCTTGTCTCAATTATTTTAATTAAATTAACCTAACATATTTTACATCTGTAGTGAAATGACTTTGTTTTTTCAGACAGGGATGACGTTGAATGAACGTTTTGGAATCCTGAAGGAGCAAAGAACAGCACTGTCTCAGAACAAAGGAAGCCGTTTTGTTACAGTGGGGTAACTTGACAGATGGACTTGAGCACCAGTGCCACCTGCCTGAGAAACTGAAATAAAAGTGGGCAGAGGATTACAGCACACATCACTGAAATTATCCAAAATTCTTGCTAAGATGGTGGCACAGCTGTCTATCTTTATTACTTTGAATGGCAAAAGAATAGCGGGGAAACTATCTCCTCAACTGGCACCATCACCTGGTTGGAAAAGAATCTGTGGCCCAGCTGATGACAAATACTGATTTGGGGTCATCTGGCAACAGAAACACAAATACAAATGATAAAAGTTGGGGGTTCTTTGTTTAGGAGTGCTCAGTATCTGGTTTTTTTCTCCTCTGTTATGGTGAAGATTGTGTGTTTCATCACAAATCCCACTTTAGGTTTTTTTAGGGACCGCTTACAAACTTTCCTTTGGACTGCAATTGCCACAAAGCCCAGTCCATGAGTACTTTGGTAGTGATGTAGGGGCATTTTTCATGGGAGCATTGGTTGTACTTTGTGATTTTGAAATTTTTGGCTTTGGTTGGGGTTTTTTTTTTGGTTGTCCTTTCTTGAAAATGGTATGTTTTACATCCTTGCTTTCTCAAATAAAGCTGTTAGCAGAGACCCCAAATATGTAATTGGGATGGGAGACTATTCTACTCTTATCCTTAAAAGTGGTCCAGATCATATAGGAGGACAGCTGCACAGGCAGTATGAGAGTAATTTATATTGCAGATATCTCAAGTTCATTGTTCTGTAAATGGAGTATGTCACTCCTAATTTTTCATAGACTTTTGTCTTATATTTCTTCCTGTAATTTTTTTCATAAACTTAATGCAATAACTTCACGTTTTTTAGTAGTTTCACAGGAATAATTACAGAAGTTCATGAGGAAGTCATTGGTATGGTAGAGTTCCTTACCCTCTCAGATACAGGATCTTCATCTTGCATGCTTTGCCCCAGAGGATTTCCTCTGGATCTCAAAAGCAGACAGAAACAAGCAATCTAATGACACTTATTTGTGTATACCAAAGAGAGGTAAAATGTGATGCTAGTCAGCAGTGGTTAAACATTTTGGGATTGGCTGAAACTGGGGAGCATTGCTAGAGGAAAGACCTTGGTTTGCTAGCATAAAACATTAAACAGGTGCATATAGTCACTTACTTTGAGTTTAGTTTCGTGCATGAGATTCTACATGTTGATGACAACTGGGGCATCCTTAATCTGAATTTATGATTTCTAACACTGAGGCACTTGTTCAGAATTGTTTCCGGACCTCGAACTGGAACTTACACTGTTCTTCAGCAATGAGTTTTAGGTACAGTCAGGTAAAAGAATGATTGGCTTGCTGCATCCAGAAATGTGTATGGTATTTGAAGTGGGTTTACATCCTTTTACTGTTCTTGAAGAATTTACATTTGACTTACAGAGTTGGTTTCCTTCTGTTTTTATCTTAAATGTCAAGTTAACTAGCATTTACCTGGAAACTTCAACTTTGAAGAGCATTGGACAGTAGAAGGGCTTTTGTTTGTATAGCAATTTTAAACTATAGTACTTAAACTCTTATTTTTAATGTTAAAAAATATACCTTAGCAGAAACAATCTGAACATAATGATGTTAAGGGTTTTTCTTCTTAATTATTACTAGTAGGAATTTTTTTGAGGGGAGAAAAAAGTTCCACTGTTAGAATTTGAGTAGGTAGTGTTGTCAGTCATCCTGTTTCAGTGTATACATTTTCCACGTGCCAGGATGCAACAAAAAAATTCTTTTGCATCAACATAGATGCAAAACATTGATGCAGTGCATCAAAAAAATGCTAGTTTGTATTTAATGAGAAGATGCTTTACACTGTACCTTTTGGTATTTTTTGGAGAAGTTACTACATTTGATCTATTCTGAAGCTGTTAATTTTATTTTTTTTTTAATAAAAAGTTACAGGTTTCATAGTGTCTTGTTCATGTTATAACCACCTGGTCAGGATTTTGCTTGCATGATTATTTTCTCTATATCCTCTTGGAGGTTCTTCAATTATTAAATGTTCTGAATAATATATCAAAAAAACAGACTGGAGAGGGCTTGTATTCTTTGCTCAGCATACTGTCCTGGAAATTAAGCACCTCTTGGAGCAGCCCTGTATAAGCTTGCTTACATTTCAAGGTGTTAGCCATTAATTTCTGTAGCAGTCAAATTTAGTGGTTTGTGTGGTTGTAGTACCAGATCCTTTGTTTTCAGCCCAAGCAGGAGTTTTCTTGTGGCTGTGACATGTCTTGCTAGTGACAAGTCGCTGCAAGCTAAACCTTGTCTTACAGGATCAGCTGGAAGGCCCTGATACATGATTGCGGTTGTGTTTTTCTGTGCGGTGCTGTCAGGAGGCACTGTTAATTGGTGGTTCGACGGAAAAAACAGAGCGTAAATCCATTAGGTAAGGCATTGAGTAAAGGCGAGTATCATGGCACCTGCAGCCTTAGATCTTTGCCGTCAGCTGGTCCGTAGGGTGTCCGGCTTCAGGCAGCGCTCTGACACGCCAGCGGCAGCAGTGGCTGGGTGCAAGACCGGCGTTTATTCGGGCGCTGCAAAGAGCGCAACCTTTTCAGGCGTGATGCAGGAAGTGTGAAGGAGCTGCTGCTTTCGCAGTTCTGTGCGTGGTCTCCGTCGTTTGTTGCTGGAGCGGGTCTGACGTGCAGCGCTGAGCAGCCGGTCTGGCATCCCGCTCTGGCGACTGACCCACAGTTTCTCTGCGTTTCAGCCAGCGTACAGGCATTTCGGCCACGGTCATGGGAGGCGGGGACCCCCCGCACGCCTCATCGCTGCAAGCAGGTGGTAAAATGAGACCCACGCACAGGGTGTTCGGGGTGCTCCGCGGGAGGGCACAAGCGCATGCGCAGTGCGCGGTCTGTCAAGGCTGGCGCAGGCGCGCTGCCCGCCACTCCCGGGCTTATCCGCGCCTGCGCAGTGGTGCCCAAGCCGGAGGAGGAGTAGCGGCGGCCGCGGAGGGGGGGAAATGGCGGCCGCGGTGCTAGCGGCGCCGGAGGGCGGCTCTGCTGTGATGCCGGCGGGGAACGCAGCGGCTGGTCCTCCACCACCTGGTCCATCAGGTCCGGGTTCGTGGAGCCGTTCCTTAGACCGAGCCTTAGAAGAAGCGGCGGCCAGCGGTACGCTCAGTTTGAGCGGCAGGAAGCTTCGCGACTACCCGCGGGCCAGTGCCGCCAACCACGACCTCAGCGACACCACCCAAGCCGGTAAGGGACGCGGCGTTGAACAGGGGGTGGGCGAGACAGCGGGCAAGGGGAGTCGGGGAAACGCCTTGCCCTGCCCTCGCAAGTGCCTCGGGGCTGGGGATGGCCAGTGTGCGGAGTCTGGCGGCTCTCCATGAGAGATGACTTGGGGAGCTCGCTGTTCTCTCCCTCCCGGGGGTGTTGGAAACGGGAACAGAAGAGGGCAGCAAGACCCCCGCTTAGCGGGAGGCTGAGGTGATCGATTTGCTGTCTCTTCAGTAAATTGAAGCTGCATGCACTGAAGTGGCGAAATTTTCTCAGTGGATGTCTGGGAGGTCCCCTTTATTTCTCTTGAAGAGTGCGTGTATGTGGGTGTAGAGGGGGATTTCTCCTCACCAGAGGCGATGCTTGGCCTGTTTCTTCTCTTGGGCCGTTTCTGCTTCAAGCTTTCGCCTCCTCCCTTCGCTCTCCGCCCTTCCTCTCCGCGGCTGAGGCAGGATGGAGGAGCTGTTGCAGGGTACTGCTCCTTCCTCTGCCCTGGGTCTGGCCGATCAGATCTTTTGATTTGTTGGTTTGTTTTGTTTCTGTGTCACCTCCACTTCAGAGATGTGTCCCTTGTTGGAAGCAGTTCTAAAGCAGAGTTCTGTGGCTTTTCTCGGTATTGCTGCTTAATGATGTGGTTCTCAGCCAGGCTTCTTGTGATGTGAGCGTGTGTGAATACGTGCACCCTCGCCGTCTCTCCTCTTGTGCTGTCGACAGAGGAAATCAGCTTTCCACAAAGGACTGTCAGGTGTACACACGCTAAAACCAACTTACAGATTGTGCTCTTGTGCTTTTGTTGTTGTAATTTCTGGCAGCTTGTCAGAAGGTTGCCTGTCAGCGAGATATGGGAGGTACTGTGAACAGAATTATGTCTCTGTGCCTTCTTTTTCTCCTATATTCTATGGATGAAAAATATTAAGACTGTTTTTAAGAACTACTGTACAAGGGACAGGAAGCAATAGGGCTCCTTTTTCACTCTGCTCTTAAAATATATTCATGGGAGTAGACTGAAAATATGTACTTGCACTGTAAGTACTTCAGTCATAAGCAAAACCATGTCTGTGAAGCATGTTTACATGATGAGACTTGGGAAACGATGAGAGCTTGTGCAGGATGTGGAAGCTGTCTTAATGTATTATACAGAGCAAATTTAGTTCATGTTTGCTTTGACTGTCTAGTTGTGTAGGTCAAGTAAAAGTAATTCTTAAAAAGTGCCAGCATGTCATTTATTTGTAGCTTTGATTACTTCCTATGCAGGTCATGTAGACTTTCTGATGTTCTGTGTTCAACTGCAGCTGGGAAGCTTAGAAGTAAACACCAAACACCACTTTTTTTAAAAGTTGCCATGGTTGTTAGTAAGCACGTTGATACGCTGTCAGTTAAATCATTCCAAATGGAATGGGAACTTTAAAAAAAACATGTCTATCTTCATGCTCTGTCCTGTAACATCTTACTTACTTGGAAATCTGTGTCTACTACACAAAAGCACCACCCAAAGCTTGACACAAATGTGGTTTGTTTGTCTTGAACACATCTATAAATAGAAAGCACTAGAATATGATTTTTGTGTGTGTGTGTGTTTGTTTAAATGCAGTTGCACAATGAATGTGTGGTGGACTAATCTGTAAGCAAACACAGCATACCCATTTGTGAGGGATTTGGACTTTTTTTGTTTATGATACTATTCATATACTGTACTCTTAAACAATTTGTGGGAATTCTTTTTTTCCACCAAGGTTCCCATCTATTGTGATGAATATTTGCATTGTAGTTGTTCAAGAAGCATTAAATGCTAATAAGCGGCAGTGCATGCCATAGGCTTTTGTGCATTTATCATCACAATGAACCTTAGGAAGAAGCTAGGACTGTTCTTAAGTTGTAAGAAGCAAAGCTTATTGGGGACGTGCACACATTCTGTTTAAATCCTCTGTTTCCAAGGCTGTTGTGAATAATTTAATCTTGTGCCTTCTTTTAGGGTGATCTTTTCTCTAACTTTTTGTTTTGAATAAGGCTGGTCAGTGGAAAAAAAACTGTGTGAGCGTTTCTGACCCCCAGTTTTCAGTTGAGTGCTCAATCACAAATTAAATCCACTTCTTTCCCCACGTAAGTTTCTTCTCTTGTGAAGCTTCCAATTCTTTTGTATGGGGTAGCCACAAGTTAATATGGTATAATATATACATGTGTTAGGTGTTATAAACATTTAAAATAAACACCTTAAATAAACCGCATGACTGTAGCCTTCAAGTGCCTTAGTGCATGCTGTGCTGCAGAGTCTCAAAGCACATCAGGTGGGACACGTATGTGTGGAGTTTCATTTAAAAAATAAATTTGGATTTACTCCCAAATTATGAGACAGAAGGAAAAAAAAAAGTGTATGCAGATCTTACTCCTTTTTATGTACGAGGATAGACGCTTTTCCAGTGTGAATCATTTTATGCTGGTATAGCTCATTCTCATTCTTGCAGTAATAAAAGTAATTATATGTCACTGTAAACTGCATCAGTGCTGAAGAGGTGGGAACGAATCACATTCCTTGTTAATGTAACTAAGCTGCTGGAAACCCAGCATCTACCATAGCCTTAAACCTTAACAGAGTCACCAGCCTTGCCTGGAAGCTGTGGTTGACGCAGATGAGTAAGTGGGATCGGAGCCTTAGAGATTAGATGCTTAATCAAGTTCAGTTGGATGCTCTGTGCACATTTTGAGGTTGATGGTGGGTGAGTGGAGAACCCTCTAAGTAGATGTCAGCCGTAAGTATGTTTTCAAGCATGACATCAATGGGAAGAGGACGTTTCTTTGGTTTTTTTATGGGTTCACGGTTGACAGTAACACTAACCCTGGCGCTCAAGCGATAATAGCTTCTAGGTACCATTCTTAACAACTCACTGAAGAACCGTCAGAGCCAAGTTTCTGTCAGGTGTACCTGTGGAAAAATACAACAGGTCATAGAACATACTAATTTGGATAGGACCTGTAAAGATCAATGAGTCAACTTTCTGCTTCTTGCAGGACTACCTAAACCCAAGCCATGCCATCAGGTCAGATTTGCTGCATTTGTATTCCAGATGTTAATATATTTCTGAAAAAAAAAAAGTTCCTCATTGACCATATGCCTCAGAAATTAAACTTTTCACTGTAAAGTGAGTTATCTGTTAATGTCAGAGCCTCAGTGGCTTCTGAGCGCTGCTGCCTTCTGGCTTTTTAAACCAAGATCATTGTTCAAGGTTATTCTCAGAACTGAGCGGGTAACTTCAGCAGGCATTGAAGTAAAAACAGGTTTGTGGTTATTTTGTACTTTGAATGGAATTAAGCTAACATAGTGTAAAATCAAATTGAAGATGGGAATGGCCTGTGCCTTAGAGCTTTGGAATGTATTAGCAGGAAAGCGTCTCCCCATAGTGGGTGATGCAGTAGTCAGTGTAACATTGTTGTGTGTGCGGGATGGCTCAGGTACAAGAAATGCAGTGTAATAACAACTTAGATACTGAAAGAGGGAAAAGTAGCTGTTCTTTGTGATCATCCCATAGAACTTAATGAGATTTTAGGAAGTGACTCAAGCTTACTAAGTTCACTGATAATGAATGAGCAAGCTTCTGCATTATCAAAGAAAGAATGTGCTTCTCCTCTTGTTTTCATACTCTTTCGTTTAACCTGCATTATCTGTCCGCATTTTTTCTTGGTGAATTACAACCCATTTGTTCATTCCAATCTTGTTCTCTACCAGGGAATAGGAAAAGGAGAAGCTATAAAATGAGTTAAATCTGAAAGGAAGCACAGTTGCATTTTGCCAGTGTTAATGTAGACTCTGATGTCATTATTTGACAGCCTTCCCAGTGGCCTTAAGCATACATTGAGCAGAAAAGTAGTTTGTCAAACTCTGTGACAGCTGTAACTGCCTGAACCACTCACTGGCTCCCTTTTTAAAGCTAGATGGGACTGTGTGGGTTAGTGCAATAAAAGAAGTGGTGGTTGTATGAAAATCAGCTGGCAAGATAATTACATACTCCATACTGTGTCTCGTTTCTAGAATATATTAATAGTGACAAAGGATAGCAAGACTGAAAATGAAGGAGAAAATATTTGTCTGTAATCTTCTGAATGACTTTGCCACTTCTGTAGTTTTGTTCATAGTAGCTCTCCACAGAAACAGTAAAATCTGTCAATAAAATTTCTGTATGCTAAAGCCTTGCATTCATTTAGAAGGATTACAGTGACAATGAGTGTTCTGCAGGAAGAGCTCTCACTAGTATTTTTCCTTTCTGCCATACGTTTAGTTAATGATACCTGATGAAATGTAAAAGAACTTGAGAAGTAGACTATGGCTCATACAGCCAAGTATCCCAAATCTTTGTAAAGAGAACCACATCAGAATCCAAGCCAACCTAAAATTAAATAATTGTTTGACAAAACCCTCTGTGCTGCCCTATCTTAAATGTAATTTTATTATGATCCTTAAGATAATTTGGAAGGAAATGGGATTGCTCTTTGTTCATGTCACAGGCTATTTGTTAGAAGAGTTTGTGGTGTTGCTACTTAGATTATCTAAAGCTTCAGTGTTAAACTCCAACCTTTTGTTTAGGTAGTTCAGTCTTGTGCTCTCATTTCACACTTGCCAGTACACTTATCAAAACCCAAACAGAAAGTCCCTGTCCAGAGTTTCTGGTGACTGTAGGTGTGAGGAGAAGGGAGGATGACAGTCTTTCCCCAAACTCTAGACAGTAAGGTAGCTTGTTCCATTCAGTGCCATTTTTTCGGTCTGACCTTCTACATGTGTCAGTCCCTCTATAATTTGACTGTTGCTGCCTCTTCTTTTCTTTCTTGTTATGTTTTGGTTACTAGCCTTGATCTCATCTGTTCTGTGCATAAATACTGAAAATCCTTAATTGAGGCTAATGGAGTTACCTGAGTAGTGCTTTGGCAAGTGGGTGAGTAGAGATCAGTTCTAGCGCTTTTGTTTTGTTATCCTCGATCCTCAAAATGTGGAGAACTTTAAACTGTCATAGTTTATAGTTGTTGTCAAATGTGTTGGATTGGGTTTTGACAGAGACCTGAGGTCTACAGTAACACTAAATGGTTCTTGGCACACAGTATTTTTGCCCTATGTTTTATAGCAGCTGAAAAGGCGGAGTCTGAGCTTGTTTCTAATCCATGCTGCAGTAAAAGTAATATGTGATATTTAAAATGCCTTTGTTTAGCAAGTTTATCTTTTAAAACACACACAAAAATAAAAGGTCCCACAATCAAAGTTTTACTACCAGAAAACTCTTCTAAGTGGTGCTGAGGATTGCATGTGTTTCTAGTTACTTCCCTAGTAGTCTTCCACTTCCCTGCCTCCATCATCATGACTAGTCTGGGTTTTTTAATACTGTCCTGACTACATGGACAATCTTAGTTGTGTTTTTGGCCATAACCGTAACTACATAGAAAGTGAAGAGGAGAGAGTTTGATAGCTGAATATATTAGGCCATGCAGTCACGTAAAGGACAAATTAGGCAGTAGGAAAGAAGGAAACGCCTTTTGTTTCTCTCAGGGTTTTTCCAGCCCTCTTCTTCCCTGGCTCTACCTGTGCTTGGAGGTATCCAATTTGTTACTGGTTAGGTGCTCCCTAAAGTCAGTTGTAAATACACAGCCTAATGTGTTCTGATTTTTACACTGAGGCCAAAAGGGGAAGTTCTGTCTTCATCTCCCAATGCACAGTCAACACCAGCAGTCATTGCCTTCCAGCAAGCTGTTTCATACTTATCTGTCTGAAAACGGGCAGCAACTAGCTAGATCAAATCCTTGGACAGCTTGCTACACTTCCACGTGCATGTGAGTGCCAGCAAACAGAAAGGGTAGAAAGACCTCATGGGGCGATGAGAATGAGAGGGTCTGTTTTGGCAGATATGTAGGCTTAAACTGATTTGCATCAATTGTGAAATTCCGCCTTAACTCTGTTTTGTAACCTTTTACTGCTGACCTGTTCGTGAATTTGCTAATTATTTTCTGTAAAACCATGTTGTAGGCTTTGAGTCAGTAAGCCTGGGAGTTGTTTTTTTTTCAAGTATGTCAGAGAGCTGAATTGCATTCAGTGAAGCTTCACTGCCAACACATTTGGATC
Source organism: Psilopogon haemacephalus (assembly GCA_013396835.1). Taxonomy (NCBI): domain Eukaryota; kingdom Metazoa; phylum Chordata; class Aves; order Piciformes; family Megalaimidae; genus Psilopogon; species Psilopogon haemacephalus. Next base: position 1,235,292 of record VWZI01010405.1, read on the forward strand.
TTGTGCTTTTGTTTGGCAAAGTATGTAATGCTATGCATGTGATTTCAAGCTGATGGCTTCAGTTTAGCTTTACGTAGCAGACGTAATTAATTTCTTCCATAGAAGAAGCAGCGGTAAAGAATTGGTTACAACAAACACTGCAAATTATATTGCATGTATTAAAAATAAAATTATGTAGTAGCTGACAAAAAGGGTGTAACTCAATTCAATGATTCTTCTCTTTAGTAACTAATTGGGCTTGGATACCATGATGTTAGTCAAACATTGGATGGTAGCAATGTTAGTTGAATGGATTGCAGTTGTGCCTTTAGCAAAGGGATGGGCTATGTGGTGTGCTTTCTTCTTTAGCTGCTGTGTCCCCCTCTGCAAACTTGGAGGCATGAAACCCCATTTTTGTTAAAAGTGTCTTGGCAGTTAACTGCAATACTGCTTTAGTTCTCTGCATTGTAGAGTAGACACAAAGGGTAGTAACTTGTGGTCTTTTCTTTATAGAATTGTTTTACTTAAGTTAGTGCTTTTCTATATATGCAGGAAGAGGGCTTTGTTTTTCACTTGGAAGTCCCTGAAACTCCCCCAGTAGTCCTTTACTTCAGTCTTACTTAGGATTCTGCACTATAAAGCTAAAATTATTACAATTGTAGTCTTCTCTAAATGTGTTTCAAGCATGCCAAAATGAGGATACACCTGGAAAATCCAACTGACTATGCAGCCCAAGTGTTGACGGCTGGGGTTTAACTGTAGTCTGCTCTGTGAAGAGGGCAAGTGGGATTAGTGAGCATCTATTCGGTATCCCCCACACAAACCCCACCCCCATATTGTTCAATGACCCATGTGAATTTTAGTCTGTTAATTCTGCTTATTGTTGCAACTTAGCTCTGAATACAGAAATGGGTTATTGTTGGCTTGGGCTTTTGAGTGTTGCTCCTTACTGTTGGAAAGATTTCAAACACTATTTTTCATTTAATCGCTGAAGTGAAACAAGGTGATGTTGCTGCATTTTATGTGTATGAAGTTTGGAATCACACAGAGTTTGAAAGCATTTGTTGTTTTGGGTACCAGAACAATTAGAGCCTGAAATTCTGGGTAGCCAAGATATTACACGTTAAATTTATCTTCTTAAGTGCGTTTCTTAATAACTTCAGTTGCCTTAGTGACTCCTCAGGAATACTCAAAATCAGGGTCAACATCTAGAAAAAAATTAATGTGACTAATTACTTCCTTTGGGAAAATTATCTTAGAAGATTTTGCTTAATATTACAAAGGAAGCATGTAGCACTGACAGGCTGCAATGACTTTTTCCAAAGCATAGTTCACCATCTTTCAGGTTGGCAATCTCTTTCTTTCTGTGTTTTTTTTTTTAGCAATGGTCTCTTGCATATGGCTGTTACTGTGGTCAGTTCTGATTCTTACAGCAGTTTCATCTTGTCTGAAGAAATCTGTATGAGCAGAAAAATCTTGAAGAGGAATGAAAAGTAGTGTGTGGCTGTTTAATTAGAGGTCTGTGGACAATAGATATATACAGGAAATGAACAATTAAAGTCACATGGATGTTTTTGATTAGGTACTGTCCCTGTGCTTGATTTAAATATTAGTCTTTAACTGAGTTTTCTCTGTACGGAAGATCAGTGCCTTTTCTAGATTTCTTTGCTAACAAAAAAGTTCAGTTCTGAGTGAATTTCTAGATTCAGTTAAGTGGAATTGTGTTGGCATCCAGAGGACTCGTCAGCACAGTTCAAATCTTTATGCCCATCAGGTCTCTTACCTACAGGCAGTAGGTTGTCATTCTTTGGAACCTGTTTGTAGGGTGGGATGTTCTGCCTCTGAGTTGTATAGATGTTGCAGAGCAGAAGAGAGATGGGATGTACAGGTGTTGATTCTGTGCTTGGAGGGGGTTGGAAACTACCAGGTTGGGGTTCCTTTCTCTTTTCACATTGCTTGTCTCCAGCAATACGTGTCTCAGTTCTGTCTCTTCTGCCCCCAAGTCTTTTTTTCATCTCCTTCATCCCAGCTCCATGTCTTAACCTTTTCTTCTTTCCTTGTTAATCTTGCCTTCTGTCTCAAATGCTTTCAGTGCCATGTCCACTCATCTCCTCCAAGTTGTTAGTGTGATTGAGAGGAGGAATAATTGATGTCAGTGTTTGGTAGAAAATTCCTTTTAAATCCAAGGTTAACATTAGTTTTAGGGTGATGATGAGACCGGTAGTAATTTAAACCTCCTTAATTATTACTATTATTTATAGCCTCATTCTAGGATCAGTCATAGGCCAAGACTTGCTGTTTTTTGAGTTGGTGTCATGCACACTGTTCTCTAGGAGTGAGAGTAGTCATTGAGCACAATAATAGGTGCTTGCCATTATATTGACTCCAAGCTTAGCTGTAGAATGAATGTTTTAAAAAGGGACACAGCTGAATGTGATTATGAGCCATAAAATATCTGCCACTTCCCTTCATTCTGCTGACTTGCCTAGGGATGGGTAGATTTGTGCTTAGCAGGGTGAAAAAAAATCTTTGGCAACCATCTCTGCAAAAGCAGCAGACTGATGGTTTGAGCTGTAAATGTGTCACAGTATTCAGGTATACACAGCATGACTCGGCTCTGCTGCACGAATCATGTCCCCATCATTCAGGGCTGCCTGTGTGTCAGAAAGTTACAGTGTAAGAAGGAAAGCCTGGAAGCTTCCCTCTTGGTACCCCTTCACTGGTGGTTAAGTGTGAACTTTTCATTCTGAGCATGGCGAAGGTAATTTTCATGGGGACTGCCTCCCACTCCCTAACTTAGGATACTGATTAATCTGTCTTGTTTCTTTTCTCCTTGAAAACACTTTCTCATAAAAATTGGCTTTTTTGATTTTCAGTTTAAAGATACTTTTCTATCTGCTATCATGAGGCAATGTTTAACTGCAAATGTATTGCTGTGGTCAACTTTTAAAAAAATTTTTGTTTTAAGGTACTTAGTTTTATCCCTGATGGTTTTTAATCTTTCCTGAATGTTAACTAGTAATTTGAAATAAGTGGTAGAAGATTTTGGGTTGCTTATTTTGTTAGTGCTCAAATGCACAGCAACTAAAAATCCTCCTGAAGTACTACATCCTTCTTTCTCTTGGCTAATTGATCTGGTAAATGTTAACAGAGAGAGATTTATTCTCTCTCCACGTAGAGTAAGAAGGAGGCTTATTTTCTATTAAAGAACATTCTTCTTGTGGTCTGATGCTGTTTACCTGAAGGCTTATTTATGCTACCAGAGATACGCTTTTAAAAGTAGTGATGTGCTTATTAAAGTATAAAACAAACAACCTCACAACATACTCCTACCAAAACCCACAGCACCACCATCGCCTCCTAGACTTCAAAATAAAGATAAAGCCATAGTTTCTCTCTGACTTTGCTTATTATGATTTGAAAATTAACTTTTTTTTTTTTTTTTTTTTTTTTTTTTTTTTTAATTCTAGGGCTATACTTCATGGTATGAGGGATGATAAAAACACTTGCACTGTAACTCTTTTGGGAACTTTGTGATATGCTGTATATTTTATGGTTTTAACTTGCAGTACTTTACATTCATCACAAGTTCATGTGTTCAGGTGGTTATGGTCATGTTGAATAAATACAATAAGTTATGAATAAAGAGCATGATGCAAACTGCTTGTATTCTAGATATGAAATGTATGCTTTGATTTAGAGAATACTTCTGTGGCTGTAAACACTTCTGCATAGCTTGTTTGCTGAAAATCTGTTCTTTCAGATATTGACAATACCAGGTTGCAAAGGTTGATTGCTCTGCTTGCTTTTTTCAAAATGCTGGAATGCAGAAACCTCTTCCAGTTCATAGAATTTCTTCTAGACCAAAGTATAGTCAAGTGCTAATAAATCTTTGAACTGAGATTTCTATGCCAGAAATCTCTCTGCTTTATGAAATTAACATGCTTCATGTGTTTTTTTTCTTGATTTTTTTTTTTTTTTTTGTTGCACCATAACATTCTATTATTTAAGTTAGTGTTAGGAAATAGGTAGGAGAGTTGTGTTCACTGCTGGTAGTTAAGGAGTACACAGTGCTTAAACAAGAGAAGGCACAAGGAAAGTGGTAGTATTTCCCCTCCATGTTTTTCTAGTGCACATGAGTTTGGTGTGAATTATGTAACTGAGTGATACAGATGTAATCTTTTAAACATCTGCCATCTCTGCTTTCACAAATACGTGCTAAAATGAGAATTTTGTCTTTTAATGTTCTTTGTGTCAACGTTCCTGCAATAGAACTTCTATTCACAGTCCCTGTAGTGCTGCTTCAAAAAGTGGTTAAGAAATAAGTCTGTAGAAGCTCCATTTCAATAACATGTTATTTTGAAACTAGCCAGCTGTAATGGGTTAACCATCCTGTTTCCCTTCAACGCTGAAGTGAGGGAAAGTAACACAACACACAGAGACACAAACTCTCCCTGATGAGATAAAACAAGTTCAACATAAAAAGAGATAACTTAATGCACAATTACCTTTAGTTTAGCCTATTTGCAGAAAAAGCACAGCAAAATGCAGAAAAGCAGCTGCATAAAGCAGAAAACCAGTGAACTAACCAATTCCTACCTGTCTTTTCCCCATGGAAAAGATATCAACACCCAAACCCCAAAAGCAGCTACTGGAACTGGGGGCCTTTCATGTTACAATCTGAACTTCAAGCCTAGTAATACTTTGGTCCAGCTAACACATTCGTTTTGAAGCTGGCATGAGGCAGGGTAGTTTCGAGTAATAACAGCAGCAGATTTTCCATTCAACCCATGGCAACTATTTAAATAACTTTTCACATTTAAATAAACTAAAATATTATCAATTCCTATTAATTTTTCTTAAACTAGGTTTTTACTCTTTGGATATATGTTAAAAAAAAGCCAAAATAACTATTTCCATCAATAATGCAATTGTTGGTACAGTGCTGCCAAATTCACAGTATTTAAATGGAAAACAATAAGTTGACAGTTTTAATATCAGCTGTTATTATTTCTATCTAAATAGATTTACAGACAGAAATAGAATTTTAAAATTTTTTTGTTTAACTGACTATCCTTTCTATATGATGCAGTTATCTTCAGCTCTTAACTGTGCTGAATATGTAGAGGAGTTTGTAGAAGCAGTATTGCAGTTTCTGGGATAACTGGAATGAGGTGTTGCCATCTCTATTTTGGGGAAGGGGTTTCCTCTTCTCAAGAATGACTACAGTACATCTCTGGAGCTTTCACACTATAGTGATGAGAAATGTCTGGTAGTTGACAATCGTTGGGGATTACAAATACAACCAAATAAAAAGAACTGAGTTAGAATCATAAGAATTTCTCCATCATGGCACTGATGTGATGCTGTGCCAGAGACAGAGAAGATCTGTCTGCATGCTGACATGGCTGCCACTTCACTCCTGGAGAGCAGTTTATACTTCTGTTTCTTGCAGTTGGGGATGTTTCAGTCTGCTGAACACTGGTGTCTGGTTTTTTATCACACTAGAGGAAAAAATGTTCATATTTAAATCACGCATTTTAGATTTGCCTATTCTATTTCCATTTGATTCTCTGGGTTTTACTTTAAGTTCTTTTACTTCACATCTTACATTCTCTAATTTGTGTGGTACATCCTGCATCCTTGATTTTTGTACAGTAATACATGCTTGTGTCAGAGGCACTTAGAGAAGAACTTGCTTGCTGTATTCTTTTACTTCTCAGGTAAACTCCTGTAATTTTAAAGCTATAAGAGGCAGTTTGTACTCTCACAAAGAGAGGAGGAAAAAAGAAATCATAAGACATCCATCTTACTTGGAAGACTATTTGAGTTTAATGTAATTTCAAGTTTTATCTTGCATATGGACAACAACTTGCTGAAGGAGAGGTTTTCTAGACAAAAATTGTTGAGAAAGGGGTTTTTTTCCTCATACGCCTTTGTATTTTATTTTCATGCCAATCAATTTGAAATTCTGTCACTACCTTATTTAATATCATAAAATTGCATGTTGTGCAAAGGTGACATTGCTTAGGAGAAACTGGGCTTGTTAGTAATTAGAAAGCTGGTGACATCCTTTTTGATAAGAAAAACTAGTTTGTGGTGTACTGGAGAGCTTGACTCATAAACCAGAGTCAGCCTGACTCTGGCAGGTAGCATCTTCCGTAATGAGCAAGAAGGGTAATGAACACGAGTTTAATACAAATGTGTGTGCACATTAATGTAACTAACTTTCCCAACCTGTAGCATCAGTGTAACTTCACTATAATAAAATTTATTTTTCTCCAGCTATTCAATTTTTTTCCCCATGTTACTTTCTATGTGACAGCCTTTTCATGTAACCCTTGTGAAAGAAGAGCATTGGTGATGCTGTATGGTTGGTGGTGACCTTTTCATCAGTGGCAAATTTTCATTTACCATATTTTAAATCAGTTTGTGGCATCCTGTCTTACAGTTGTTGCCACTCTTGATGTATTCTTACTCTGCATTTTTTCTTATGTCACAGTTCTACTATCTGTTCCTTGTTTGCCTGTAATTGTTGTTTAATAGAGATGGGGAAATTCTTGTTTGGAAAGAATGTTAAATATTATCAGGTGAAATGTAAAGTAAAATGGTTTTCATTTAAAATATATTTTATTTTGAGACTTCTCAAGTTTCTCTTTCTTGCTTTATAGTAGCCTGAAGAGTTTTATTTTACTTATACTAGAAGTATAGATGCATTTCCATGCTTTTTGGAAGAGATTTTTCTTCATAGGTTCTTACTTACAATGGTGAGATCAATATTATTTTCAGGGCAGAAGAAATATTGAATACCATCACTATTGTTAGTGATCTATCATTACTTCTCTTTTTGTATAAACTTTAAATACCCTGCTTGACTCACATTTTCCTATCCTTACTCCATTTTTGTCAATCACATACTTATACTGAAGCTAAATTAATCTATAATGTTGTGCCATTTTAATAGTATCTTTAAAACGTTATATATCAGGGCCAATTATTTTCACTATATAAAGCTTCCATTTTGCTGTATGTGATTCATTGTTTATTCTTTGCTATTCAGTGAAAATCAAATATATAAGCAATCCTTGCTGCACCAAAGCTCTTCTCCTGTATCTCCTCACTCCTCTATGCAAAATTCTGGAAGTTTTTCAAGTAAAAGAAAAGTCTCTTTATCAGAATCCAGGGACTGTGATTAAAATCCGGGGACTGATTATTGCAGTGGGACTGTTTTTATTGTAGTCACAGAATGGCTTAAGTTGGAACCTGCTCTTTCACTGAAATTGCAGACTGTTGTCCCTCTTTTGTATCCAAGCTCGTTATCCTGGTAAGGCTTTGGAAAGGTAAATGGTCTGAACAAATAGTAAATGTTTATTTTTAACAATGCTTATAATTTTTAATAGGAAAAAAGTAACAGGTCCAAGGGTTTGCACATGGACTTACAGTCTGGCAACAATTATAGCATTTTTAAAGCTTTTTTGGTGTATTTTGTTCTAAAATGAAACCATGGCTTTGATTTAGACATTACTTTTTTTAAGATGACTTGTTTAGTTGGGTAATTCCTTTTGTATGTGAAGAAACTTCATCTGGAGGGTTTGGAGGTGGGGGGATGAGTTTGTTCACCACACACTTCCCCTCTCTGCTGACTTCATGAAGCAGTCCTGTAAAATGAAACCATGCTCTGCTGGATCCCAGTCAAGCATTTCATCAGCAGTGGGTAGAAGGCTGGGTGTCATGTTCCTGGGGAGCGTGGTGCACTTTCATACATTTGGAGTGTCCACGTCTTTTGTGTCTATGTGTTCACATGTGTGAAGCAGTTTCTCTGCAACTTTGAGATTTTTCCATTTGGATTTTTTTGCTCATCTGCAAATGAAGATTTGGGGTTGTTGGTTTTGTTTTTGTTAAGGTGGTTTTACGTATATATAGAGCTCTAAAACCACTATCAGTTAAAATAGTCATTAAGAGGTGGAATAATGGAGACCTCTGGAAGTAGAATTCTCATTGTCGTGTGGTGTGGGCAGTCACCACACAGCTTTTCTTCTGTAGCTCAGTGTTTGTCAATTATTCTAGCAAGGCAAATAAAGCTTTCGTTCTCCTTTCTCATGCTCCATGTGGTATAGATAGAGTTGTCACATGCACAAAACTAATGTTTTTCAGGAGCAGGAGGCATAGAGCCAACCAGCCAAAGACTTTCAAAGTGGCTACTGCTCGTTGAGATTAATTTCCATTGTGGCCTCTTAAGAGCAATGTTTACTGTTGAACCTTGACTTAAGCATTTTCCTGAACTGGGATGGGCTTGGTTTGGTTTTGTAAGAAAATCTATTGTCAGTTGTAGTGAGATTAGTTTGCATTTTGTTTTGTGTGTTTGCTGCCAGGATTCATAATGCTTTGGGGTATTTTAAAAAAAAAAAGTTTACTTTCAAGCATTAATTTGAGAATGTAACAATCATTTTGATAGCTTTGCTACTAGCTTTTAGCGAGCTTAGTTTTTAAAAAAGCAAAGATGTATGAAATTGTGACAGCCAGTTTTGTAGTCCTTGATCCCTGCTAATGTCTGCATGGTGTGTTCTTGACCGAAGGTGACATTTATGGTTTCCAGATTCAAAATCTGTTTCATACTATGAACATGTATTTTGGCAGTTGCTGTCATCTACCTTCCCATTTGGCTATTGTCCGTGTTTGATACGGGATATTTTCCATACATATCCTATACTGTTGTTTTATTTCTTGATGCTAAAATGGCTTGTCCTGCTCAGATGACTTGGTAAGACTCCAGCTCTTTTTCTAGAATTCTGACAATAATCATCCTATTGAAAAATCACAGCGCTGCTTGTGTAAAATGTAAAAGAGTTTTTTTGTTAGGGATGATGTCAGCATGAGAGATGGCCTCAAGGAATCATTAAAAGAACATAGGACATTTGACTTGGAGTTTATTGACTTTTCTCTTCAATAAAGTACCATTCTGCTGAAGGCAGATTACTGTCTGCAATGGTATGAGACATACTTGATGACCGTACTGTGTAGTCTGATGAAGCTGTATCTAAGTGCTGTAAATATGGAGGCACTCTATTAAGAGCTTCAGAGAAATACAGTAATAACAGGCATGGAATTTTATAGAGGTACTTGCCTTCCTCTGAAAGTAATTGCCTTTTTATGAGAAATTGCACACTTAGCTTTTTAGGAGCTTTGAATTTTCAGTTCTGGTTTGAGCTGGTTTGTTTCTAACGGTACACTTAAGAAATTCTGAAATGTACTGACAGCTAAAATGTTTTTGGTCTGTCTGTCGCTGCCTTTAATATATCGTTCTGCTTAAACAGTCTGTGGAAGAAAAGGGGAATGAGGTAATATATTTTGAACAGTGAAATAAATAAAGGGGAATATAGAAGACTAATGTGATACCAGGTAAATCACAGCTATTACTTAAGCTGACATGTGAGAAGACTTGGGGAATCTTATGTACAATATTAAGATTAATTAAGTAACTGCTAACTTTTAGTAAAATAAGTAGATGAATGATGGAAATACGAAGCCTGTGTTGGTTACGTTTTACATTTCCAGCCCTCCTGACTTGATCTGTTGCTGTGCTTATTCTGTGCCAGGTCTCCTTCCCTAAGTAACAATTTAGTTGCAGAGCCATTGGAATTGCTGAATGTATCAGCAATATATCAGACGTTTCCCTGGTGCAGATGAAAGCCAGAGCAGAGCATTAAGCAAAATGACAGTAACATACAGTGTTCCTCACTCATAGTCTATTCAAGCAGAACTCTTGATATAGCTATGAACAGATTGTTGAGGGTGGTTTAACAACGTATTAGGTGTACATGGAGTGCTCAAGCTGGTTGTGATACCAACTCAGACAGCAAAAGTTTATTCAAAAGGAGGCTCTGTGATGCCTTATGGGGGTTTTCTAGCCTGGCAGCAGTTGACTCCTCCTCACTAAGAACAAGTTGCTGTAAATTATGAAATGACAACTAGGTTAGTTGTGCCTCTGGGAAAGCAAGAAGTTACACTCAAGTCTTAAGTTATCTATTGTCTTGAAGTATTCATGGGGAAATGAGATGTAAAAGAACATGAGAAATTGTTTCCTGATTGAGAAAGAGTCTGTGGAAGAGAGATAGATATTTCCTGAAAAATATGGGGCAAGACTGGCTCAGGCCTATGGGGAGCTAAAATAGTGTGAAGTACTGATGCTTTTGGTGGGACTATGTCTGTTTATACTGCTATTCACTCTCCATGATCCTGAGTGTGAGAACTGAGAAAAGCAGATATCCTAGAAATAAAAACAGATAGGGAGAAGTAAATTTCATGTTGTGCATGCTGGGATTGAGAGCCTGAACCGAAGCAGCAAAACTGAACCATGTAATGATTCTAAGTATTGGTGTTGTAGGATAACTTCTAGAAAATGAGCTTTGTATCTGTTATTTTATTTGAGGTGGTTGCTTAATGGTAGGAGAAAACAGAATGCTCAAGTAATGAGGACTTTGATTAAATTAGAAGTAATGTCTGCTTAGAAAGTCCTGATTAAATATTTCCTTTCAGAAGTTGCTTTCTTTCTTCCTCCCTTTTTCTGAACCGTTTTGTAAAGCAAAGGCTGCAACTTGTTTGTCAATGTGCAGATAGCAGCTACTTTAAGGAGACTGAGCTGCCAAGGGAAGTGACTGCCCTTATATCCCCTGGAAGTACAGCTCATGTAAATCCTCCTTAAGTGAGCTTCAGGCAAAACTTGCAAGAGTAGTTTAAACAACTTGAAAAATCATGTGAGCTAACTTAACTGTTTTTTTTGCCTCCCGTGACTTGGGAAATGATCACACAGCGTTGCAAAATCAGTAGTTTATAGCGAAGGGCTGTTGAGTATCCAGTATAGTTGGATCGCAAGGGATTTATCTCAAAAGCTTTCAGATACAATTTTAAACTGTCTTGGTTAAAGCAGTGTAAAAGACTAGAAGTAGAGGTTTTGTGCTATGATATGATTTGACTCTTTTAACGGAAGGGAGAGGGTTGGTTTTTTTTTTTCAAGTCAACAAGAAGTAGGTTTAGGTCAAACTAAAACTCCTTTAACCAGGTTTATCAATGAAGAGGTGTATGCTGCCGTACTGGCTTTGTAGGTGTAGTTCAAAGGCTGCTTTCCCTGGAGGTAAATACTGTGTGTATGTTTTGCAAAAAAAACCCCAGAAGGATCTACAATGCAGCTGGTCAGTGAGGAACTGCACTTCCCCAATTTAACAGGACATGGTGAGCTGGAGACTCTGGTTCGTTTCCTTGGTGTTACATTCTCTTGCAACATTGCTTCTCTAGCTTTCACTTATTTCAGTTTCTTTGGCTTTATGCTTTAGAGCTGTCTGAAACAGAATTGTGTTTATGCTTTTGGCTGGATGCCCAAATTTAGTGAGGAAATGAAATTGCTGGAAGAGATGAGACTGGAGAGGGGGCTAGAGGGTGTGTGGTGGTGTTTACCAGAAATTGGGAGCAGAGCATACCTTAAAACTTCTTTAACCCCAAAGGTTAAAAGGAAGGGTTTAGAATGAATCCTTATTTTCAAACATAGATAAACAGTTCCATTCTGCATTGTCTCTGCTGTAGCAGCACATGAGTTGAAGTTTGTGTTCTGTCTGGTTGTTTACTGACTGGTCATAAGGCCCAGCTGGTAGGTCATCTGACTTCCTTCAGCTGCCTCCCTTGAAAGCCACTGGATTTTGCTCCTACCTCATCTGAAATGTGTTTTCATCCCATTCCTGAAGCATTTGTTTTGCTCTACTGTGTGCCATCCTTACTGTGTTCGTGTTTTGTACATAAGTACGCATCTGTAATGAGCAAAACTTGGGAATAAATCCACTATCACAACCCTGTATTTGCTTCCGTGAAAAGAACTTGGTATTTTGTTACAAGTGTGTGAAAAAAGAATGCAGTTTCATGGTGGTTGTTAACCAGCCAGTCCAAATCCCAGCTGCTGCTAAAAGTCATGGCCCAGTTCTTCCCTGCACAAGCATTTTCATCCTATCCCTTATGTTCATATTAGAAATTACACAACTGCAGCATGAATCAGATCATGCCTCAGAAGGGCTGAAAACTATTTGTGAGTTTGGTTTTTTTGCAGAGTTTGATGTCAGTAATGAGAACTAACTGACTGTGTGTGGCTGTGCCATTGTGGGTGCTTGTGTAAGGGAAGGGGATCACACAGGGCCAGTAAGGAGTTGTTCCCATCACTAGCTTAGGGTGGGTGACTATAAAGCCAGGATTTACACTGAAAAATGAATAAACAACAGTTAACGTAAGTTTAATTCATTTAGGCTTCTGATTTTCCTGCAGTAGAGTCAACTAGAGGAAAAGCAACTGGAGTTGACAGAATATTAGGAGTTCCCAGATCCTTACAATGACTGGAACTTGTCACTCTTGCCTCTTCTTCAATTACTACGCAAAACAAACTGTATGATGGTGTCCTGGAGTTTCCACTGTTTTGGAGTGGGTTTCTAATTTTATTAAACAAGCAGTATTATTCCTTGCAAAAGGAAAATGAGATTATTTTTCAAAGAAAGCGGCATTGTATTCCAAATTATTACTCTGGTTAGAATATTTATCCTCTTCTTGCGGTTTCCATATGATCTGCTCCTGTGTGAAAACTCTGCTTTTATTTGGAATATGCTTTTTGTCTGGGAATGTACAGCAGCTGACATTAAGAGGGGGACTGTTAAATACATCTGTGTTTAGTTTATGGTGGCACCTGTGAATGCTTCCTTCATGTGTAAAAGAGAAAGCTAAACTACAGCAAATACGCATTAAAATCATGTGGAGAGAATAAAAGAGAGGGAGAATGGGAGTTGGTGCTTAGACTCTTCCTCTTTGATCCCAGGTATGACTGTATTTTTTTAAATAGTGCAATTAAAGTTCTTGCAGGTCATTATACATAGATTTTTCTAGTCTTAACAGAGAAAGGTGAATGTTGCAGAGACGAAGTAGAATGCTCAGTAAGAGTGTTTGACTTGATTAATTTCTTGGATTTATGTGATGTGTTAATGGGGAAGAGCTGAAGGGACAACAGCCTGCTGAAAGGACTTCAAATAATTTGGAAGACAGATTCTGAAAAACTCCCTTGTGTGACTCACCAGGCTTCATTTGATAGTCCAGGTGTTGAAGGAAAGGGCAAATGCTTTAGCCATAGTTCTCACTGATTAAAACTGTTTCAGGCAAGGACTTTGTGACAGTTCTTCAAGAAGTGAGGGGTTGGTTTTTTTTTTCTTGTTTTCTTAAAAAACTTTGGCAGGAAACTTTGTATTGGATGTTATAAAATGAAAATGTAGCAGACGAAATAGTGTATGTGAACCTTTGATCCACACGATGTGAAATTTGATCGTGATTTGAGAATGGCTTGAAACAGGTTTCACGAAGGACAGCATTAAGTAGCTGTGGTTAGATGCATGATACAAACCGTGTCCTTAGCACACAAGGCAGGAAGTCTAGAGGTCTGATTTCAGTGCAGAGTGTAATCTTCCCATTTGTTTTGTGTGTTGTGCAGCTACAGCCTTGGGTTGGTGAGGCAGGCTGTGGCAGTAAGCACCTCTGAGTTCCAGCCACAGCACCACCAAGCTGACATCTGAAAGAAACCTCTGCTCTGCCTCTTCTGTAGCTGTGGCAATCACAGCTCCTTCATGTTGCAAAAACAGCAGATTGGAGATTCGTGGTTACTAAATGTTAGTCCATGGAAATGGTTAAAGCACAGCTTGATGCTGCTAGTACTGCTGCTAAGGAGGAATATGACTGTACATGTGGAGAATGGGTGTACTGAGAATTGAAATGGACTAAGTGTGTCAAGGACAGATCCCCTCGCTGAATCTGATTTTCCTCCACGAAATACTGGAAATTGAAACTAGAAATTGGGGGGTGTATTTCATTACAGGGCTACAAAAGTAATGTAGGTGAGTGTGGTGGTTCGGTGAAACAAAGAGGGAGCAGCCTCATCTCACATCGGTGCCACCTCTTTCACCTTACAAATCTTATAAACCTATTAAGTTATCTTAGACACATGAGGAAATAGTTGGGGAAAAGTAGAGGTTAGACAAGACTAGCAGGTAGAAGATTAGTCAGGAGATGACATTTCTGAGGTTTGTTTTAAATTAGAGTATGACAAAAGTGGTAGTGTTCTGTCACAGCAGGCAGGAAGAGGTAAAATCATCCCTTCTGTGTCACAGAATCCTCCAGGTGTGAAATGAAGCTCTGAGGATGCCAACGTTTGGAATGCCAGTGCTTGGAAATGAAGCATTCCTAGGTACTGAGTACAGAGACCAACAGCATCAGAATTAATCACTGAGACAATCTTTTATGACGTTTTCTGGTACAAGAGCAGTCATTGTAATGATACCAGTAGCACATCAGCTTAATGCTTCATTTTCTATTAGTAGCTTTATGGGCATGTTTCCTAAAAATTAGCAGGACAACAAGCATTGCTCTTTTGAGATTTTTTGTTTGAAGTTCTCAAGTTTTTGGGAGGTGAAACAAACTGCTTCTCAAAATTGGGGTCAATGAGCATGAATTTATTTGGCTTATAGAATGAACTACTAACAAAAAGCACAGTTAAGGTTTATAACAATGTGCTTCAAATACAGTTGGAAATACGAGTAATTGTTCTAATAGAGTTGGTTCTAGATGTCGTAACTGAGTGAACCAATGGCATCAAGTTCCTCTTCTCCAGGCTAGAGAGTTGGGGCTTTTCAGCCTGGAGAAGAGAAGGCTTTGGGGAGACCTTATAGCAGCCTACCAGTATCTGAGGGGGGCCTACAGGAGGGCTGGAGAGGGGCTGTTCACAAGGTCTTGTAATGACAGGACGAGGGGGAATGGGTTCAAATTGGCGGAGGGGAGATTTGAACAGGATGTTAGGAAGAAATTCTTCACAGTGAGGGTGGTGAGGCACTGGAACAGGTTGCCCAGGGAGGTTGTGTCTGCTCCCTCTCTGGATGTGTTCAAGGCCAGGCTCGATGAGGTCTTGAGCATCCTGATCTAGTGGGAAGTGTCCCTGCCTGTGGCAGGGGGTTGGAACTGGATGATCTTTGAGGTCTCTTCCAACCTAGACCATTCTATGATTCTAAAAATCTTATTAGTGATGTTATTTGAAGGGTACCTGTAACCTAAGCAGTTAATTTCCAGGGAGCACCCTGACTCTCCCAGAGTAGGAGTTGCAAATGAGTTGCTCAGGTAAGCCACTTTCCATATCTGACAGACTACATCAGCTGTTTCAAGGATAATCTGCAGTGTAATTGTGGTTTTGTTGTTATCGCTGTGAAACTGTGGAGCTTGCTTCTAGTCTTTATGATGTACATGTGGAAAAAAAAGAAAAGTCTGTTTACATAGTTCCAGATAGTTAATATATTTCTCCTTGAACAGCTGCACTTGCCCTCTTAAAGCAGCCTTTTTGCCTCCTGTCGCCATACTGGTTATCAGCCTGCTGGACACTAAATGGCTCGAATTATCTACATGAAAATACGCTTTTGTCTGTAAGCTGCAAGCTAATGTATCTTAGATTTGCCAGGTATAAACAGAAAATAGTGAATGTGCTTTTAAATTGCACGTTTCCTGCTTCAGTGTTTTAGGGAAGATTTCGAATGAGGTTGTTCTGCTTGAGGGCTGCTGCCTTTGTTGCCATCCTAATTCGCCATCAGTTCAGAGATACCAGCGTTGTTGCGTCACTGCAGTACGTTGATGGCTGATGTCACATAGCTGCAACTGGATTGTTATAGCAGACTTCATGGGTGGGAGCCCACAGTTTGCAGCTGCTGACATAATGCCGCAGTCTGTCTTGCATTAGTGTTTTGCCAGTGGGTGTTACGGTGGTTGCTGACATTTGGTTTTGAATGGGCAGCCAGAAATCAGCTTTGCTGGTTTCAATTAAAAAAAAAAATAAAATTAATTAAAAGTGCGTGGGGAATGCACGCAGATCTCTGGAGACAAAAGCAGGTTTTTATCAACAAAAGTTTGTAGCGCAGTCCAGGTCTGGGACTGACCTTCATTGTCATATTTAATTGGAATGAGAGCAGAAGCCCTATCCCCATCACAACTGGATTAGGGGACTGATTGCATTAGCATCTTGTGATGAATGGGAATTCACCACTGTGCAGCTGCTTGGAGTGCCAGCAACAGTTGAACTGCAGCTCCCTCTCTTTACAGAGTATGTGGTGGGTTCGAGTACCCCATACCTTAAATGGGTGCATCTTTATGCATCAAGGATTTGCCTTTGCAGACAAAATTTATGTAACAGTTTAAAGTCTAAAGATGTGTGAACACAACCCTGCTAATGTATGATGTTAGAGAAACATTCTTCTTTGAGCAGGAAGGGTTTGCCAAATGGTGCAGTTTGAAATGAGTGTGTTCTCAAGTCACATTTAATGTTGGGTTTGCTGGCTTTCTGAGCAGAATCCCAATTAAGCTGGAAAAGGTCAGTGAGCTGACTCCACTCTGAGATTTCATTTTGTGTTTGTACTGTAGGCTTTTTTATCTTTCACAAAGAGCTTAGTTCCAAAGAACGCATCCCCTTTGCCAAAACTCCACATGATCTTGCCTTCAAGGAAACACATCCATTTTTAGCAGGCCAGGAGAGCCTTGTTTTAAGGCAGGTTTCTGTTTTAACCCCAGAAATATGAATGCAAACAAGTCAGTCTTAGTTCAAATTATTATAGCTATATTTCACTCTTCTTATTTGTAGAGAAAATTACCTGTGCTTTTGGGGGAGAATTACTTGTTTTCTCTTTGAAGTTAATGGTATGTCACACAGCAAAGGTCTGCACATACATATTAAAGCAGTAATCTGCATCATGCTGATTGCTTTTTGCTTGATTTGACAGTTATCAGTTGCTTCTTGATTAATGCTGTAATAGCTGTTAAGGATGAAAGTTAATATTACAACATTCTATCATTTTTTCTGAGACATGGAAGAGTACAAATTTTAGTTTGCATAATAATCTGTACTGTAACAACTTTTTCTGGTTGTTATTTTATGCACATGGTAGCAGAATGTTGTTAAAGTATTCATTGACAGGATATTTTCAATAAAACATTCTCAATTTTATTCCCTTACCTTACTCTTATTTTAGAAAAGCACCAAAGTGTGGGGTGGCATCCGTGTAAATATAGAATCAGTTACCAGAGTGCTCTTTTCTTCCCTTGTTTTTTTGTTTGTTTGTTTGTTTGTTTTTTTAAGAGCTGTTCCTTTCATTCAGAGTGTTTTAAGGAAGAAAGTGGGGAGGAGGATGGAATTGTTGAATTGTTTCATACAATGACTTCTGTACTCTCTGCCTCAGTTTTGGTCCCATTTAACGTCCACTCTCTGTAGTAGGAGAGGGTTCCCATGAATTTGCCCAAAATCAGAAATTCAACCAACTCTTATGGATGCTGTGTCATAGACTCCAGGCATTTGAAATACTTGTTGGAGGTTGGCAGAGGAGTGAGACAGGGCTTGCAAATAACCCAGAGAAACTAATTTGCAGGTTCAGAATTCACATATCTTAATATTTTATCATATATTGCTTCTGTATGAATCTTAAGGTGTTGGTTTACAGTGTAGCTTAGTCTTTTTTTTCCTAGCACTTGCCTTTGTTATGGTCCTAGCAAGCCCTTTCTCCTAGCTTCACATTCAAGCAGAGGAAGTCATGGGTGCTGTCTCTAGGATGGCATTCTCATAGCTATTATAGAGTTATAGAATCAGTCAGAGTTGGAAGGGACTACAAGGATCATCTAGTTCTAACCTCCCTGCCATGGGCAGAGACACCCTACCCTAGATTAGGCTGGACAGAGCCTCATCCAGCCTGGCTGCAAACACCTCCAGGGATGGGGCCCCAACTACCTCCCATGGCAACCTATTCCAGGGTCTCACCACTCTCTTGGTTGAAAAACTTCCTCCTCACATCCAATCTGAATCTCCCCACCTCCAGCTTTGCTCCATTCCCCCTAGTCTTGTCACTACCTGATATCCTAAAAAGTCTCTCCCCAGCTTTCCTGTAGGCCCCCTTCAAATACTGGAAGGTCACAATAAGGTCACCTGGGAGCCTCCTCTTCTCCAGACTGAACAGCCCCAACTCTTTCATTCTGTCCTCATAGGAGAGGTGCTCCAGCCCTCTGATTATCCTCATGGCCCTTCTCTGGACACACTCCAGCATGTCCACATCTCTCTTGTAAAAGGGGCTCCAGAACTGGATGCAGTACTCCAAGTGAGGTCTCACCAGAGTGGAGTAGATGAGGTGAATCACCTCCCTCGACCTGCTGGCCACACTTCTCCTGCTGCAGCCCAGGCTCTGCTTGGCTTTCTGGGCTGCAAGTGCACACTGCTGGGTCATGTTGAGCTTCTTGTCCACCAGTATCCCCAAGTCTTTCTCCTCAGGTTTGCTCTCCAGCCAGTCACTGCCCAGCCTGTATTTGTGCTTGGGATTGCCTCTACCCAGATGCAGGACCTTGCACTTGGCCTTGTTGAACCTCATGAGGTTGGCTTGTGCCCACCTCTTCAGCCTGTCCAGGTCCCTCTAGATGGCATCCCTGCCTTCCAGCATGTCTGCTGCATGTGAGTAAAAATGCTGCAAACTTAATAACCAAGCTTGTAATTGGTTAGATCCACTTTGAATGATTTAAGAGACTATACTGTAGGCTCTGATTTACTCAGCTTTCCACTGAATTTCTACTGCTAGTCAGAAATGCCAAGTTTTAAAAATCACTGGAGGTTGAGAAGAGTCTGGAAAAATTTAGTGGCTGCTGCTAACCAGCTTCAGTGTTTCTTTTCTATCATGCTATGAGCTCATTTGTTGTTTAACAAAAAGTGCATTTTTGTGTCTTCATACCTAATGTTATTTTGCAGGAAATTAGTTTTGAGAAGCACTAAATCATAACTCAGAATATGTGACGGTCTTGACTATATCATACCTTATGGTCTGCACAGTATGTAAATGCCATTTTAAAAAATATTCTTTGCTAAGATAAAGTGAAACAAAAAGCAGTTGAGAATTCTCATGTTTGTGCTTAAAGCCATTGCAAAAAATATTTCTTTGTGACTCTTCCGCCAGAAAAAAAAGTCTCTGTACTTGGAAAGCCTGCTTCTTTTTTAATATGGGTAGTGTTCAAACAGGCTTTGCCAGCACAGCTGTGTGAAGGAGGAGTAAAGCTGTGTGTTGAAGGATGCTAGTGTGTGGCAAGGTAAGCGATGGAATTCAGTTCCATCTTCTAACATTCCTAAGAAAAACACACCTTATACGTAAACTGATGTTGTAATAATTCTTTTAAATAAATAAATGCTTCACAGTCTAGTCACTGTGGAAGGAAAGTATTTTTTCTAAGCTCCTCTTGCATGTTTCTTGTCACAATTTGCATTCTTCTCCCTTTCCTACAGTAGGTTAAGGCGCTACTGTACTGTGAAACCTTACGGCAAATTGTATCACAAGCCACTTCAGTGATTAGAAATACTGTAACTGCCTGAGGTTATTAGAGATTCGTGGGATGCATAATTTTTGTTTGTGTTGAGACAGTGTGCTTGTTTGGAAATAGCTCTTCTCCTGTGACATTTTACAACAATGTTGGCACAGGAAGGATCCCATGGGGAATGTTGCAGTTGTGGGTACCACATTGTTGCATAGTTCTAGTGCAGTTTTTGTGCTTTAAATCTACTGCAGCTGTACAGCTGGGATGAGAAGGTTTGAGATACCAGTCATTTTCATTAAAACGTTAATGAGAATTAAATTGTGGCAGTAAAGCAGAAGAATCCACAGGACAAATTAGAGTGTTGGGAGAGATGACTTCTGCAAATTGTGTCCATTGCAGAAAGTCCCTTGAAAGTGAGTGCTGTGACTCTGCAGGACATACACAATGACTTTGACTCCTTTACTATCCACAGTCTCTTAAGCAGGTCCTAATTAGCCCTGTTCATTAGCTGTTTCCACTCAGTGCTTTAAATACCTAAAACTAATCTCTGCCATCAGAACGAGGGACTCTGATGCTTGCATCCTCTGTTCTCCCTACTGCTGGCATAGGGTTTGTAGTGAGGTGATCAGAACAAACATATTCTGACCAGAGTTTCCCACAAACTTTATAATACAAAGGGCCTGGGACAAGCAACAATGGTAAGAAAACTTTGGGGTTGACAGTAACAGAAAGCAGGATCCATGACACTGGATGAATTCTTCACATTTTGTGCATTTATCTGATGTTTTCTGTGGATTAGTGGGTGGTAAGATCACCATTTTTATGGGAATTGCCTTTAGCAATCTGTAAGTGTAGGTTTTACTTTGGAGAAAAGAAAATAAAATGGTGGGGGGGAAGATTCTCACAAAAAGATAGAAAAAGGAGGCTGAGATCTGGAACTGTTTTCTGTCATAAGGCAATGAAACAATTGTAGATACTCAATGCAGAGAATGCTGACAACTTCTATTCTTTTGTAGGTTTAGCTCCCACTGTTAGAGCTGATCAGAAACATTTAAAGTGTTTTTCAAAATCCAGTTTGGTCAAGCTTAAGCTGAGGTCCTGTTTGAGCCTGATGCAGTCTGGAAAGAAGCACTTCGTGTGCCTTTTTATAATTTATTATTAATTTTTAATTATTTGTTGAAATGCTGATGATCAGACAAAGAATTTTGTTATGTTCCCTTTTTGTATCACTGGATTAGAAGTTCCCATGATTTTCATGTTGGTTTTTTTTTTTCAGATGTGTGCACCTCGAATATCTGCTGAACATTATAAATGTCCACTGTAGCCTCTGCTGTATAGTCAGCTTCAGTCACACCTGTAAATGGCATAATGTAGTTCCTTTCCACATGTGCGTGAAAATACATCTGGAGGTTTTTCTGAGCAAAGTTTTTCATAGCAATTCTTTCTACTGAGATTTTTAATTACTGGTTACCTATTGATAGTAGCTCATGCCATGTTCTAAGCATTGAGGTAGACCTAGAATCAACTCTGGCTGCACTTGGAATGACCTCTTGAGCAACTTTAGAGCAGCATGCATTGGAAGAGTGGTAGGTAGAGTGCCTCTGTGGAGGACTTAACTTCTCTGGAGAAGCTTCCCTTTTAAAATCAAAACAACAATAAAGAAAAGAAAACATCAGGCAAGTCGAGACACAAAACCTGTGTGCTTTAAAATGTAATCTGTATTGCATGGCTGCTTCATGGAATAAAGATACAGAAATTACTATGTCAATGTAATGTATATGCTTTTCAGTGGGAGCTTTTATCCTCTTAAGCTGAGGAGGAGAAATTGAAATTCGAAACAAAGAAAATAGAAATTAAACTGGTTTTGTGGTGGGTTTTTGTTTTGTTTTGTTTTCCTCATCATTGTTGGGGTTTTGTTTGTTTTTTGTTGGGTTTTTTTTTCATATAATTCATTACACTGGTTCAGGTCAGATGGGTTTTTACAGTTAATGTCTGTCCTCTCTTAGTGTGAAAGCAATGCCTGTTTATTAAACAGGCAGTGTCTCTATAGGAACTCCCTGCTGACACAAAGTGCTCTTGATGTGAGCATAACTCCTGCCAGAAGTGAGAGCTGTGTCTGTTTATATGGAAGATCTTGACCTTTAAAGTAAAAAGAACCCTTTGCAACTGCATTATCTATCACAAGGCAACTTTTACACTTGTAGGAGCATAATACTGATGGATATTTTGTACTGATAGTTGAAAGTGGTGAAGGAAAATAATTGCTTCTTCACATACAAACATTTGGTAGGAGTTTTGGTTAAACTTTTTCTTGCAAGAAATGCAGGATCACAAACAATAAAACTTACTGCTAGCAGTAGGCAGCGCATTTCTTTGCAGCTGGGAAGACCCTTTGCTGAAAATCCTTCCATTGCCTGGTGGAGGTTACAGACTTGATCTGGAATCTCCCTGCAGGAAGGAATGCATTGGCTAGAATATAGAAGGCTTGTCAAAGGTGTGTGCCTCGTGTTTCCCCTCTTGGAAGCATTACCTATAAATGTGTGTGTGTATTTTACACAGAAATGAGGAGCTGGGATTTCCATGTAGCAGAGAGTACCTTAGGGCTGGGAGAAAAGTACTTCTGATTTCTTTTCATTACAGCACTGCCCACCCAGTACCATCTCCATAATTTGAATCTGGGCTTTCAGCATCATAAACTAGTTTCCTCTAAGCAGAAGGCAATTGGGAATATGAAAGTGTGACTCTGAAAGGAGTGTGTCATCTGCCTCTATTTTTCTCACTGTGGTTGTAAGATTTCAAACATGTTGATGTATTTTGTGTGTCACTTCAAAATCATGAAACTTGCTTCCTTTCCAAATGTTGCCACTGTATTACAGCAAATATACAGACAATACTTGTCCCTGTAAAGGTTTAAGATAGCTTTACTGAGTGTTTCTTTTTTCCCTCCCTTCAGATTTGTCACGGAACAGGCTGTCAGAGCTTCCAGCAGAAGCATGTCACTTCGTCTCCCTTGAGAGTCTTAATCTGTACCAGAACTGCATTCGCTATATCCCAGAGGCAGTTTTGAACTTGCAGTCTTTAACATTTCTAAATATCAGGTAACCATTGTATCAGAAATTTTGCTTTAGCATCAGTAGTCTAGGTTTATAAATTTTGGTACATCCCTGAGTAATTCTAACATGCTGTGTAATTATCATGCTGTTACGTTGTATGGTGTTGAATCAGAGCAACCCCAACAGGTCTTACCCACTTAGGTGGATCAGGGAAGGATTTAGAAGCAGCTTCTACAAGTGAAGTATGAAGAAGAAAGCTAATTCTGTCTTAAAGGACTCCTAAAACAAATTCCATCAGTTCTGATATGAAATGCAGGCATACAGACTGAAATAGATGATGGAGTTTTTGTACAGTCTTTTTAATTCAGCTCTTATCAGCTGAATAAGGCTTACAGAGTATCTCTACCTTCAGTGTATTGGTGACTTTTAAATATCTTTCTCAAGCATTTACATTGCTCTGCCAGCTAATTGCTGCAACTTAGCCTGTTGAAATTTAGCTGTGAACAACATCCTCCATTTGTAGAAGGGTTTTGAAGAGGTGTGGGAAATTCATCATCACAGATCAGCATTGGTATTAATCAAGAAAAAACTTAAGGCTGTTTCCTTCTGCCATTATACTTTTGCCAATGTAGAATATTTGTGTTTCTTTATTTTTATTTTTTATTGCTGGTGAGAATTGCAGGAATAGGATATGAATCAGGTATGAGTTTTCCTATTGCTGTGATCTCTAGTGGGTGCAATGCAATTATTATCCTTTAAAACCTGCTCTGTTGGTTCACCTACTGCTCAGAACTCTTTCTTTCCTCTCTTGTCTTAATAGCAGGGTAATCTGGATTTCAGTCATGAAGAAGTACAGCTGCGTATTTTGCTAAATGTCAACATTTGATTAAACCTTTTTTTTAAAGATCATAAGAACTTTCTAATTGCTCACTGCTCCTTGCTATGTTTTCTTCCTAAAGGAATATTTCTGGTTTACAATCCATTTTCATCCTGCCTGATTCTTATCTGAGGTTACAGTCCAGTCATAGAACCTCATTTTTGCTTTAATAGTGATTTAAATAGTGATTTTGGAATAGTAAGATCCATCATGCCAAGATTCTTGATCCTCATGACTTCAGTTAGAAATATAGTTTGAATTTTCAGTAAATAATGACTTGTGGGATTTTGTCTATGTAGACCTGTACTACTAGCTATCAGAAAGGCTTCTGCTCTCTGTTCAAACATGGTCATGGTGACAGAGAGTGGCTGGTTAACAGAAATACCTGAAAGTGGCCAGTTATCAGAAGCACCTGAGAGAGCATGAGAACGCCATACTCCCCTGCACTGAGTTCAGAAGTATTTGATGAAGTTGGTACTTGATATTCAGAGTTTGTTCACACACAAATAGATAAAACAAGTGATGAAGAGTGACTCTGTGGAACTGCTCTTACAGTAATTGCGTGAAAACAGAGTTGCTCATCTAGATGGAGAGTGCTTTCATATGGCTTTTCATTGTGTTAAAATGTGAGATGATTTCTTGCTAGAGTTCTGATGATAATGTTCTTTTTTTCTTTCCAAAAAGTCGAAACCAACTTTCAACATTGCCAGTACACCTCTGCAGTCTACCACTGAAAGTTTTGATAGCGAGTAATAATAAGTTGGTTTCAATACCTGAAGAAATTGGACAGCTCAAACAGCTGACAGAGCTTGTGAGTATACAGTTACTTTGAAACTAATACTATTCAGTCTTTGATGTGTTTAATAGGTTTGGAGGTGCTTCAGAAGAAGCAACTGTTTTTTAAAATTTGATCAAAATAATACAGTAATTAGGGTATATGCAAGACAGACATCCTGTTTCTCATGCTGCTAAGAACTTTGTGATTGCTAACCAGTCACTTGCATGCAGTGCCAATCCCTTCTTTGCTAAAGGAAGACTATATTTCATAGTATCTCCCCCAACTATGTTTTGACTTTGTATCAAGATGCTATAAAAGAGTTTGAAATGCTCAGAGTTTTTTAAAAGTTCGTGTGAGGGAAGGATGCCTTGCGTGGGAGAGAGCAAATGATCCATGTCAATTTATCCAAGAGCCTTACCTATTTTTGAAAGGAAAGCTGGATGGAACTAGAGCTCTTGGTGTGTTAGCTTCTGGGGAAAAAAGCTTTTATGCAGCAAGTTGTGATGCTTTAAATAATATAGAGTAAATTGAGTGAGATAATGTGAAATAAACTTCTATATCTGAATACTTAACCGTATAAAGGTTTTGTTTTCTCACATATTTAAACCGAGAATCATGCTTCACATCAACAATGAGGTTTAATGGATGTAAAGATCTGAGGTGTTATGTAAATAGTTGCCTTTTTCTTTCAGTTCCTAAGGGAAGTGCCATATATTTTAGTTAACAGAGGTTTAAAAGTTAGTGGTAAGTCATTGTTTACTCTTGCCTTGTAGGATGTGAGCTGTAATGAAATACAGACAATACCTCCACAGATTGGCAATTTGGAATCCTTGCGAGACCTAAATGTCAGAAGAAATAATTTGGTGCGTTTACCTGAAGGTGAGATAAAGGCTGCCAATTACAACAGCACAAACTTCAAGCACTTCATTATTTTCAGTGCCTTTTTTTCTTCACCTGAGAACTAGAAGCAGTGTACTTAATTATTTTATAACGCATGTATTTTTATACTCTTGCCTTTGTTTTTTTTTGCAGTCTTTTAATCTGCTAAACTGTGTCTTTATTTTCTATTTGCAGAGCTTGCTGAGTTGCCTTTGATTCGGTTAGATTTCTCCTGCAATAAAATAACAACAATACCAGTTTGTTATAGGAACCTCAGACATCTGCAGACCATCATGTTAGAGAACAACCCTCTCCAGTCGCCCCCTGCCCAGGTAAATGCAGCTGGGAATTCAGGTGACCAGTTCAACTAAAGAGAGCAGAATGAAGTTAGAATCTATAGGATTATATTGCAAACTTTATTTAAGCGCAAAAGAACTTTAATTGTATTGTCTGAAACTGTTAAATGTGGAGCATAGATGGGGGAAAAATAGCTTCCCCTTTTCTTAATTTACTCTGTTAGTAATCTAGTCTATGGGGTGTTACTGAAAATTCCACCATTAGTATTCTGCCAGTGGTATCTTAACAGTTCCTCTCTCAGTGTAGGAGAGAGGCAGCGCTGTTAGGCAAGACTGATTCTGTGCCTCCTCAATGTCAAAATTTTGACTGAGGTCTCTGTGGTGCTGTGTGCTGGTTTACTTGGCAGCAGAGTGCTCAGATAGACCTTTGAGCTAGAAACTGCAAAATGGTTAGTGACTAATTTGATTCTTAATCTAGGTATATAAGCCCTTGAGTTTTACAGAGTGCATTGTGAGCTGCTTCTGATTCAAGAGTGGCACTTGCCAAGACCTGTAGTTTAAATACAGTTTTGCCTCCCTTTTGAAAGCAAAGGCAGCTGTTACTGGCTTCATTCACTTTCAAATTTGAGCTTGCTTTGGCAGTCTGCCATTGCCATTCAAAGCTGGGCATGGGTGGGATGCATCAGTTCTGATGCCAAGGGTATAAATTCTAGCACTTGTAAATGCTTATGTCTTGTTTGCATGAGGAAATTTCGGCATCCAGCTGACAAAGTTGCATGCAGACCAGATGTACTGGGAGGGCAGCTTCCATCTGTCTATTACAGGCATCCTGTGATGCTTCACTGTAGCTGTTTCTATAAAATGAAACTAGAAGAAAAAACACATCAGAATGAGGGGACAGAGTCTCAAGTTGTGCTGGGGAAGGTATAGGCTGGATATTAGGAGGAAGTTCTTCACAGAGAAAGTGATTTGCCATTGGAATGGGCTGCTCAGGGAGGTGGTGGAGTTGTCAACCCTGGAGGTGTTCAAGAAGAGATTGGATGGGGCACTTAGTGTCATGGTCTAGTTGATTGGATAGGGCTGGATGATAGATTGGACTGGATGATCTTGAAGGTCTCTTCCATCCTGCCTGATTCTAGTTGACATAAATGTGCTCATTTATTATTCTGAATTTAAATGTCTGTAGAGTACTTTGAAAACTCATTGTCAAATTACACTTCTTTTTTTTTAAAGATATGTATAAAAGGAAAAATTCATATATTTAAGTACCTGAACATAGAAGCATGCAAGATAGCTCCAGACTTGCCTGATTATGACAGGAGACCCATGGGATTTGGTTCTTGGTAAGTTTGTTATAGTTTTGATGACATTCATGAAAATTTTGTCAGTTGCCCGAGTCTTCTAAAAAAAGTAGATCCTAAGATTGTTCCTTGGTCAGTGCATTTATGGAGGTGGCTTTGAAGAATATCCTTTGTGTTATGTCATGGTGCATTCTAACAAGGTACTGCTACATAAGAAACAAGGAGACGAAAACTTGGGCAGTATCAAATGAAAGGCAGTCAGAGTTAGTTGATGTGCAGTGAGAGTGTTGGTATCTTCTTAGTACAGGGACATGCTCTCTTGTTGTTAATAGGTATTCAGTTTATAGCATCTAGACATAGTTAATATTCTCTACACACTCCAGTATCTCTATGCTGTCATTTTTAACCTTTTGTACAGAATTCTCTTGCTGCTGTGCTCAAACCACAGGTGTAAATGCTGGTCTCCATCCCATTAATAATCTGTTATTTTTGACAAGCTTTCACTTGGCACTATCACTTAGCTTTGTAACACAAATACTGAAACAGGAAGCCCTATCTGTTGCTAAATTATGATTCTAGAGAAAAGCAGGAGTTAAGATTTATTTGTTACGTGCTACAGGGAAAAAAAAATGAGTCAGTGAAGTACAAAACTAAATATATGTAAAAATTACTTCAGTCAGCTTGGAAGGTGGTAGTACGGTGTGGAGGAGTAAATTACTCAAGCGTGTAGAGCTTTCTTAGGAGCAATAAAACACAAATCAAAGGGACTCACAAACATGAATTGGATTTGTGAAGAAGAATTTACATGAGGGACTGGCAGAATGGTTTCTCGTCAGCACTGAATGTTTCCAGGGTTCTTCGGAGTTCCAAAAACTTGAATCTACAGTGTAATTCCACTGTAAATGTATCTTCTTTTCTCTGACCTGTGTTTTAAATCCAGTATTTAAGTCCTGTAAACTACTAGCCTAAGTGTGATTTTGTTGCCACTGATTCAAGTTAGTAGCTTGTGATGGTTCAGGAGTTAGCCCACACACACATTTGAAATCACCCAGACTAGACTCAGCCAGCTGGATATTAATAAACAAAGCTTTCTGTTTACAGCTTTGCACAATACACAAGCAGATATTTACAATATATTACAAATATTTACAGCTATATACAGTAAAAAGGTAATACAGAAACACCACACCCCTCCCAGAGATCATAGTCCCCAAGAGAGATTCCCAACCACCCTTCCACCTTCCTCCCACCTCCTAATCTTATCCTAGAATCTACCCTATGTGTCAGGTAAACAGGGAAGATCAGCCAGGGGGGTTAGAAGCAGAATTGATTAGTTGGGTTACACAAATCCAGCTAGAAGGCAAGGAAAGGGAGAGACCAA
This sequence comes from Psilopogon haemacephalus, assembly GCA_013396835.1. Classification (NCBI taxonomy): domain Eukaryota; kingdom Metazoa; phylum Chordata; class Aves; order Piciformes; family Megalaimidae; genus Psilopogon; species Psilopogon haemacephalus. Next base: position 1,263,216 of record VWZI01010405.1, read on the forward strand.
CAGCCAGAGACCAGACCAGAGCTACTCCTTCTTATCTGTGTTTGTCTCTGCTTTAGTACATCTCAGCAAACCTGTGAGCAAAATAGACATAATCATATAGGTTGTTCCACAATCTATAATCTAATTTCTCTTATTGAAATATTCCAGTTAAACTCAAACCAGCACATAGCTAGCTAACTACACTGAACAATTTCATGGTCATTCTTTTTTCTTCCCCTCCCAAAAGAACAGAGTTGGGGTTTCTTCCTCTTTTTTTTTTCTTTCTGGTGGTTTATTATGCAAATGATCTTGCTGTTCAAATACAGTGCCATAAAGATTAAACTCTGAGTTAATGAAAACTCCATGCAAATACAAGAGGTTGTATTTTGCTGTACATCTGCATAGAAGCAGCTGTGTAACCTCATGTTTCTCATCTGTAGCCCTTCATCCTTCCTCTCATTTTTTACTATGTTTATCTGAAAAATAAAATACCCAAGGATAATAACCTGTCACTCTTCTACAAAATCCCATGCACACACATGGTGCTGAATCAGTAATAATTATAATAATGGAGTAATTTGAAAATAAGTGTTTCCCAGAAGAGGGATTTCAGAAGAAGCAACAACTTGAGCACAGGACTAGCAAGAAAATGACCTGCAATGCAGTTGTGATGGGGTGAAGCAATTAGCTTCCTGAAACTCATTCTTCCTTGTGTATTATGTAGTAATTACTGCTGCAGTTCTCCCTGGGGCATCGAGTGCCAATAGGACAGTTGAGCTATTGTGAAATGCCATCTGCAGTGGATCAGACAAGTCCCATTGTCTCTTTTACTGTAGCTATCTGCAACTGTTGCCAGGCTTGACATCTGTGATGGCTGTACTGCTGAATGACATACTTTCTAAGCCCAGAAAGTTAGAACTGCCTGGCTGCTTGGTTGTGTGTATTGTAACACTAGGCACATGCCTAAAGCCTTTGTCTAGACGTGTCATTAACAAAATCAGGCTCTGCCGATGAAAAACTGTGCCTCTAGATTTATGATATTATGAAGCATTTGAAATAACTGTTCAGCTTACTGCAGAGTTTCTTAGGTAATTATGATGCAGAATATGTGATATTCTGCTTACTTTTGTTAGAAGTATTTTCTGTATTTTTAGTAATTATATGTAGGTTTATTCTTACTTATAAAAAAGCTTGTGGGGCAGGATTTTTGAACCAAAACAAATGAGCTTCAGAAAATGAAAGTTCAACTTGTTAAATAGCAAAGAGACCACTTTGCAGGTTTTTTTTTTTTGTCATAATTTGTGCTTGGGAAATATTTGAAGTATGGATACATATTTTGGATCAGGTTAGCTGTTAACACTGGGTGGTGGCAGGTGGCAGCTGACTTACAAGTGTGGTTGTAAGTGCTTGCCTCTTGCTCTACGTGGCAAATGCAGTATGATGCTTTCTGATACGCTGACTGTGTGCTGCAGCTGTGCTTGGTAGCATTTGTTCTGTTTTGTGGTGTTTATGTTACAGTAACTAACACTCTGTGTTTGACAGCCATGAGGAACTCTATTCTGGTCGTCCTTATGGAGCACTTGATTCTGGCTTCAATAGCGTGGACAGCGGAGATAAAAGGTGGTCAGGGAATGAAGTAAGTACTGCAGCTTTATTTGTAGGGTGCAGTGTTGTACAGGCAACAACTAATAAGTGTATATCTGGAAGCATATTCAGTAGGTGACACATTCAGTGTATATGCTAGTGTGCTGGTTGCCTTATGCCAAAATTATTTCTTGTTTTATTGGAGAAAAGCTTCATTTTGTTTGGGATTGAAAGTTGGTAATAGTAAGAGAAAAGTACAAAACAGTGCATGATGTTAATTTGCATAAAGCATGACAAAGATGAAGTTCCTCATTTTGAAAAAAGCTTCTAGCAGTATCTCACTGCACTTTCGAGTCAATTACAGTTGCTTATGAGTACTTGTTTCAATAAAATCAATCCAAACATGAAAATTACGTGGAACTTTTGTTATCTTTCCTTGAAGCTTGTTTCAAATGTTAAAATCTGTTTGCCATTTAGAAGGAGGGAAATGGGCTCTCTCAGCAAGGAGACTGTCACTTGCTTTTCTCAGGAGGAAACTCCTTTTCTCTCTTGGGATAAGGCAGTAGCAGAGACCTAAAGTGTTTCGGTGAGCTATGCTTTGTATGGCCATTTTCATTCCTAGCTTGTTTTTTGTCAGAGTCCTAGGAGCGTTCATTCTGGAATCTTTTTAAGCCCTTGCAGATGCTGCAAAGAGAACTGTAGAAAAGCTGTTGCTTTTTTAAAATAAAGCTTACATATATGTTTGTAGTTTTATTTAAAACAACACACTATAGCTGTACTTTGCTTTTAAGTTCATGTTTTGTAGGTGCAAACCAAGACAACAGAAGTAAAAGCACAAGTAGTAGCTTACAAGAGGATGTTTTGAAGACAGATGTTTCTCAACTTTACTGTTTGTTTTTGAAAGCCAACAGATGAGTTCTCAGATCTTCCTTTACGTGTGGCAGAGATCACTAAAGAACAGAGACTGCGAAGAGAAAACCAGTATCAGGACAACCGAGGGAGCTCAGTTGTGACTAATGGGGGAGGTAAACGGTGATCTTTGGCTTTGTTGTCACCAGAATATTTGCCTTAAGAAGTAGATTGTCTGAAGAGAAAGATCTGGTTCAAATTGCACATAAACACAGGTGAACAGTGTAAAAGTTGTGTTAAAGATATTAAAAGGCAAAGTCAGCATCTTAATCAGGATTATTTAGGAAATATGTCAGCCTCTCTATATGTGCTCTGCTAAAGTCCAAGTGCTGTAAAAAGTGTCTTGGAATTTTGGTGCATGGAATTTTGGTATTTGAGCTGCTTGGGAAATTTACAGCAGTAATAAACTGTGCAAACTGCTGTCAGAACAGGATGAGCAATTCTATCATATTTTCAAGTAGCAGAAGTACCCTCTTCAGCACTCTTGGATTTTAATCAAAATGTGCAAATTATCTGGTGTTTTTCAGTGACATTGCTTTTTTATGCATTCTCTACTAAGTGTCCTGCAGTCTTCCAGTAGCACTCTCAGATTTGTTCAAGAGATGATAGCACTTTCCGTATTCCTTCATCTGCCTGTAGTCCTTTTCCATTTAACTTACAATAATCTGCTGCCGTTACTATCTCTTTTGTTTGTGTCCCTCAGTTTTAACATTCTTCCAGGTTTGGGTTTTTTCAGTCACTCCCTCTTCCTTTTCTGCTCTAGTTGTTATTAGATCTCATCCCCATATACTTGAATTTTTACTTCTTTCTCAGCTGCTCCCTGTTTTCCATTTCCTCTGATGGCTGCAGTTCATATTATCTATCTCAGCAATACTCTTTCCAGCTACTTCTAATCTTCCATGCCCAGCTTACTTTTTATTCTCTTTTCCCTCCTTTCCGCCTCTTCATTTTTTTTGTCTCTTATTTTCTTCATCTTATTCTTCTGTGCCACACTATTTTGCTTTATTCTACCTTCTAGAAATATCTGGATTTTTTTTTTTTTTTTTACTCGGACTCTTTAACATGTTAGTGGACAAAAAAAGTGAGTTTAAACAGTTACACTCAGGCAAAGTTAGAAGAATTGAAGACATTGTGTCATGGTAAGCTCTGGGAAGCCTTAATAACAGGTAGTGCTGCCAGCTCCTCCTCCAAGACTAACTTCATTTTGTTCTTTGGGGTTTGTACACCAGGCATTTCAAAATGCCTCAGCAGTCTTTGAAGATGGAGCATGGTCAGTTTGTGAGTGGGAGTATCTGAGAGGGACGCAAGCCATAGTATGTGGCTGTCAGTAATCCAGGAGACCCTTTCCTAGTTTTGTGATGTTAACAGAGACACTAGTGTCTTTTGCCTTACAGTGTATTACTATTATTATTTAAGTTTAGTAAGCACCACTGGAAAGAAGGAAGGGGTTTGGTTTTGTTTTGGTTTGGTAGGGTTTTTTTTAAGATTGGAAACTAAGATGAAGATTTAATGAAGCCAAAGTATACAGGAATGCTGTTTTGGATGGTTGTGGTAGCAGAGGAGGTGGCTTTGCCAGTAACAGTTGCTAGATTGTGTGGTGAAGCAAAGAGAGCTCTGTTTTAGACAAGCAGGAAAGGGGTGGGGGAGTAGAAAAAGAATGTCTGCAAGGGAGTCTGGTGCAAGTTTGGGGAGAGAAAAATAAAGCTCTAGAGCTCAAAAAAGGGAGCTTATGTTTTCCCTTGCATGCCCAACAGAGCATTTTTAACCAGGGCAGTTTGCTCAATGTCATGACACTCAGAATCCCTGGGCAGAGCAATGACAAGTGGAAGAATTGCCCTACATAATATCACCCACACAAAGGAAAATCAATACCAGCCAAACTGTGCCATTTCTCACTGTCATTCCTTTTTTTTTTTTTTTTTTTTNTACATTGTCTTAGAGGGATTTTGTTGCTTTCTCTTATGTCCTCAGTTATTTTCACATACGTTTCTTAGATTTACTGCATTTACATCCAGATAATTTAGACTCTCTGTCCTGTTTTGTTGTAGTGGTAAAAATAGTACAAGTATCTGTTATATCCGTTCTGTTTTTTTCTGACAGATGAACTAGAACCAAAAGAAGTTACTCAGTGTACACGAATCATTGTACAGTCTTTGTAGCTGACAGATGTTGATATTTTATTGTTATTGAGGGGGAAAAAAAAGAGTAAAAAATTTGCATTACTTTTTCAGACACTGCAGAAGTATCTGTGGCCAGCAATACAAAACTACATGCTTGATACATGTTTCTCATTGCTTTTTTCAAAGCATAAATTTTATAATTATTTTAAAATCTGGGTTTTAAATAAATGTCAATAAGCCTGGCAAAATTCAAGAGCTTTTAGTCTTGAGATTTCCCAAATGGAAGAAAAGCAATAGAGCCTTAGTTCCTGACATCACTTTTTTGTTGAGTTCTTTCTGCTCCTGTAGGGTATCTAATTATGGGTGTTTTCTTTGTGTATGTATGTCAAGTGGAACATGATCTCGATCAGATCGACTATATTGATAGCTGTGCCACAGAAGAGGAGGAGGAAGAGGTGAGGCAACCCAAGTGCATGGACTCAGACAGCCTCAGCTCACAGTTCATGGCATATATTGACCAGCGGCGAATCTCTAATGAGGTGGTGCTTTTACTTAAATTAGTTACACTCATATGCCCCAGGAAAGCATTTCTGGTGGGATTAATGCTTCTTGTCCAACATTTTCTGTTTTTGCTGGGATTTTTTTTGTTTATTTATGTGAACTTTAAAAAAGGGCATTATCTGAAGAGGAAGAGCACAGTGTTGTGCTTTGTCAGAGCTGGAGGGTTAATTTGCTCCCAACTGTCCTTTAGGATATGTGGAATAAGGCTAAAGTAGCGATGACTCTTTTCCTGTCATGGGTTCTTGCACTCTTGTGCTTTAGGCATGTGTGAAGTTAAATGTTGTGTTTTTTTCCAGAGGAGTGCTGTCTTCAAGAAAACAGGAGAATTGGTGCTTGCAGCTTGTAAATGGTGATATCTAGAAATCTGCTAACATTTAGCTGATAGCACTGAATATATACTGACTTTCTCAAGGGAAAAATTTTAATTGCCACCAGCATAAAGATGTAGTACAGAAATTTTGCAACTCAACTAATTTAGCTGTTCATGGCTATTAGAAGTTGTCATTAAACTCAACATCATGAGCACCTATTTTAAGTTTAAGCTAACTTAAATATTCAGACTTCTCAGGAAGGCTGCTCATGGCAGAGAATGATTTCTTTCTCTCTTCCTGTTGAGCACAGCTCTGAAGCTGTTGGTACAGACTTGGATATGTGTCTTGAAATGTTGTGAGCAAAACCTGCCATACGTAATTTCAAATAAACCTGGCATGAAACTGTTCTCAGTTAGTAGGAAATATACAGTTGAATGAACAATAAGTAAAATTATTGCTAGACAGGTTAGAAAGTTCTCTGGGCAGCTTTTTTCATTCTGTCCAGAAGCAGATGTGAGTAACCTCTGGACATGGTCCTGTCTTTCACCAAAAAAGCAAACAAAATCCCACAAAATTTTAGAAGTCAAACTTAGCATAGTCTATCTTAATAATAGTGTTTTTTATTAATTGCTTATTATATTCAAATGATGTCCAGGCACAGAAGGGCAATGATTCCAGTATGCTATTGTAATTTTTCTTGAAGAAAAAAATGTGGAACATTAGCATTTGTGTAGAGGCCTGGTCCTTATTTTGTCTGCTTTATTATTGTGTTTGAAATCACTGCCACAGATACCCAAGAGGTGCATTCATTTTGTAAATCCCACAAATTCAGTTTCAAATCACAAAAGCTGATGTTGCCTGAAGCACAGATACAAAAACAAAGTTCAGAAAAGACAACTGTTGGCAATGCAACCCAAGGGCTCGTTGATCAACATCAAAAAAGTTGTCAAAAAAGTTGTCTAGTCATAGCAAGGAAACTGTTTGGTTTTAACTGGAGCAGTATTTTCTTTAAAAAGACAATCCCAGACACTGTCTACTACTGAGCAAGGCTAACTGAATGCAATACAGCAACATGCATACAGGCATGAGTGAAAATTGGCAAGTTAATCTTAAAAGGTTTCCATTTTCTTATACTGATGGGTGTCAGTAAGATTTAAGTAATGCCAAGGGCAATATGTCTCTGTTCCCAACGGGGTAAATGATTTCATAGCTCAAATGAAGTCTAAGCTGTTCTCATTCACCCCATATCTTACTTTCTTAGTGCCTCTGTCACCTGTCATTAAGGCATCACAAGACAGCATCAGCTTTTGTATCTTGTATTTCTGTGAATCCAGACTACGTTGCTGTATGCTTGTATATACATTCTTTGGAGCTTAACTCTACAGTCTTCTAAGTGACATTAATTATTTTCTGCCTACATAGACTTCTCTGCACAGTTCTTAACAGTGGGGCTTTTAAGCTCTTAAATTTATGACTAGGCATATTTAATCTTGAAACTAAAGTTTGTTTAAATTGGAGGTAAAAATAAAAGTATGCTTGCCTAGTTGGAAATGAATGTCCCTGAACTATGTTCTTTGGTTCTCTGTCAGGTATTTTGAATACCAGCCATTACAAATGTTGCTCTACAAAGAGATTCTTTGATATTAATTTACTGCTTTGAGTAAGTTAATAAATTAATTTTCTGTGTTAATTTGCTTAGAGCTCACCAGTAAAGCCTGTGCCCAACAGAGAATCTCAGAGAACAGAGGATACAAAACGATACTTACATCAAAACAGGTAAGAATTTGCAGTAATAGTAATTTTATCTCATTTCATGGTGAATGCAGAACAGATATTTACTGGATAAGTTTAGAAAATGACATTTTTTTGTAGCTTCACTAGAAATGTGCATGGCATTTTACTTATAAGTTACTGCTGCATATTAGGGATTTGTATTCTAGTGATGACAGTGACAAAAAGACATGGCTGTTCTAGGCCAGTGCTCAGCTTTAAACTGGTTGGTTGAAGACATCTGCCAGAGTGAAGGTTTTTAAAGGGGTTTAGAATTTGCTTTTCACTATGTAATTTGTGTATTCATTAAATAGCTGACTTAAGCTGTGTTACACAAAGGACAGAAGAGATAAGCATAATGCTCTTGGTTTGAAAAAGTTCTTTTCTGGTTTTGTTTCTTTATTTGAACATTTGTGGGCATCATGGAAATAATTAGTCTTTACAAATGCTAGATTGCGTGACATGTCTGAAAAAAAAAAGAGAATGCTTATTAGCCCAGAGAAAGCTGCTGTTTACATACACAGATTGTGGTGTCAAGGAAATTGTATTTCATCAGGGTAACCAGTGCTTTCAGAATTTAACTTAAGGATGGCAGTGGATCTTCATGTGGAGGTAGTTAATAATATAAGTTAATTGTAGCATATTCATTTTACACTGCAGCAGAATAGGATTCTTAATGAGGCACTGAAAACAGGTCATATTCTTATTGCCTGTGTTGTGGAAACAGCCATGTGACAGTGAGTAGGGTTTTTTAGTATTTTAGGCTTGTGTTAGTCAAATATTTCTTTTGTGGCAATCACAATCTGTAAACTGCTTCCACAGTAATTCTGTGCAAATGCCTTGGCAGGCAGCCTCTTTGTTTTTTTCTGCAGCACGCTGAAGCCATTAAAACTCTTAGAGCTGGATGTAACGCAGACTTCATCTCCAGAGTACTTACATTAGTTGATTCAGTTCTCTAAATACAGTTGGTGCCTCTGGACAGACTGTGGTGCATTCCTGATGCTGCAAAGCTGTGCGTACTCTGGTCTGAATATGCTTCTTGGCACTCTCAGATGAGCCCAGTCTTGTCCATATTGCACAGTCATGGATTTGTCATGTACACCGCTGCTCATTTAAGTAACTGGAGAGGCCTGTAGCGTATGTATGGAGGTTCTCCACATCTCTTGAGCTTTTCTGTGCAGAATAAGTAGTAAGTCTACACACAAGCAACTGGCTCATAGTGTGTCTCTATTCCATAGCTATCCCAAGAGCAAAGGTTGCATAGTCTAGGCTGTCAAGAGTCAGCTACTCAATTTCCATCCACTTTCTAGGCAGCCAATAGCAGGGAACATGCTGTAAACTGTGGACCTCAGGAATTGTATCAATGCTAGCAGCTGTCTTCTAGCAAAGAACTGACTGCAGAATTTCTGTTGCTGATAGGATGGGCAAAATAGATTGGTTGATGTTTACTTTGTGGCTTTGTGTAATGGGCTTGTGTCGCTGATGGCTAAGAGGTCATTGCTTGACAGGTGAAGTGAGCAGACTTGTTCTGAAAGTTTCAGAAGATGCTCATGTTTAGAAATAATGATTTTTTTTTTCCAGAGCAGAATAAGCCCTACAGGAATGAGAATGGAGTCTACAAAGAGAAATTACATCTTAGCATGTTTTGAAACCACTGCCAATTAAGAAAGTTATATTTATTTGAGAACTGCAGTAATTGTGATCTGACTTGGTATCACCACAACATGACTTCTATAGTCCTCCTAAATTTTACCTTTGTGGTTAACAGAAACTAATTGTCTAGGCATTTATTCTTAGAAGAAACAGTTGTAATCTAGAGAAGAATTCATCTGACAGTAGTTTCAGTGGCCAATTCCCCTTCCACCTGGTGTTTACCCACAGGGATACTGAGGAATTACGAAGACCTGAAACTCTAAATTTGGTGCAAGACAGAGAGCATCACCAAGTACTAAGGAGTTATGTGGACAGGACAGAGAGGTAGGGAGAAGAAACTTACAGTTTCTACTGATTTATTATATTTATTCCTTCCCCAAATAACCATAGTAGCCATTTGTTCCTCTAAATGGGGATCATCTGAAAAGTTCCTGTATTGGTTACTTAACTAGCTCTTAGAGAGTACGTGCAAAGTACTGAGTATGTCAATATAATAGGCCCAACATACAATCCAGTTGGTGCATCCTGAGCTGTAGCAAAAAGTTGTCACAGTTCAGAAGAGATAGAAATGCATGGAATCTGTCAAGCAAAATGAGTTAAATTGTTGTCACAGCAGTTAGTTTAACAGCTTTGCTTACTGAGCAGTTTCTCTACTTACTAGATGACATTTGTATGTCACTGACAGCTCATGCATGAACATTCAGTGTATTTTGAATTGTAAGTATAACCAAATCTCTGTTTTTCCATTTGTCAGACCGCTGGCCGATTCGCCTTACTTTCTCTCTCTATCAAGTCACCATAGTCAGGTAATACATTGAACTCTACTGTTTTGGGGTTTTTTATGAGTTTGATGCAAAAACAAACTGAAGTTAGCTGTAAGACACCAACTGTTTCTCAGAATCCATCTGGCTTTACCCTGTGTAGCTCTGTCTTCACAGCCTGATGCACTCTTTGTTCCAGGTGCCTAATACAGATCCCGAGGTGTACCGCAGGCACATTGAGCGCACCCGTCGGGAGGCCCAGCTAGCAGCACTTCAGTATGAGGAGGAAAGGATGAGGACAAAACAGATTCAGAGAGAGGCTGTTCTTGACTTTGTTAAGGTACCTCCTTTTAGTCCCTACTTGGTACTTCTCATTTTCTGAATCCCTGAAAGAAAATTAATTGCCAAGATCACTGATGCTTGTCCATGGGACTGTACAAAGGAAATAGGGAAGTGACATTGAAGTTGGTGCTGTAGCTTAACAGACAAATCTAGGACTGGGGAATAATATGGAAGAGATTTACCCAAAACATGATTGTTTCAAAGAATTCTGGTTTTATGTAGTATGCCTCATTCTCTCACTGTTTTTTTATTTTCATCTATGTGACAAGGTTAGTTTAAAAAAGAAGGGGTTTCTATTTGAGATGGCATAGAGGCAATTTAATTTTGAAAACAGATTTGGCAGAGAAGACAGCAATCATGCATTAGATAGCGTTGCCTGATCTATTTTGGTGTTTTTATGGTGCATATATTTACCTCCAGATAAAGCATGAGCACAGATATATAGTACCTCAGATGCTCTGTGGACACTGTCTTTGCTTTCTCTTTCACTGCATGTAAACAAAATACTGACTATGAAGCAGTCTGCTTGCTTAGCGTGCAGTCTTGTTTATATGCTTTAGTTGACTTAAATTTATTTTGCTGTTCACCCCTCTGGTGACCTACACAAATTTAAGAAATTCTGCAATTAATAGTTTGGGATTAGGGTGGTCTACACAGAGGAAGAGATTACTTTATTGCATTTATTTATGTAATATATTATAGTTAATCTAGAAAAAAGATTTTTTGCTGCCTGTAATTAGTTGGTGCTGATGAAAAGCCTAATCTCAAGCCCCTGACTAAGTTTTGAAAAAAAGATGTTTTTGTTAAAGATTCAGCTCAGACTTCCAGTTAAAGACTTCAGATATTTAAGATGCATTTTGTTCATTAATGAGCCTTTGGGGGAATTTGGGGTTTGCTTGTGTTGTTTTTTTTTCTTCTGTTGCCTTTGTTATTCATGAGCACTTTACTCTCAGCAGTTACATTCCTCCCTTGGGTTATATTTTGGTTTTATTATGCATCTTTAATATGCAAAACCAATTTTAGTCTTTTTTTTTTTTGGTATGGAATAAAGGCTGAGGTTTTCACTAATCATAGCAAAGACGTTGCAATTTCCCCAGTGCGTGCTTTATTTAACAAAATAAGACTGTGTTTTAAAATACTTCTAAATCATGCAGTTTTGTTTGGAGCTTTTGTTTCTCTGTCACATTCTTTTAAATTGATCTTTCCTTTTTGTTTTTGGGTTTTTTTTTTTCCATATAGCAAAAAGCATCCTTCAGCCCTCAGAAGCAAAGTCCTCTGGATAGTGAGGTAAGAGTCTAGTAAGAGCATGACTAGAGATGACAGCACCTGAATGCTTAGCTCTCTTCACCAGAGATACTTTCCTGATTGTGGATAGTTCTTCAGGTCTGGGTTATTATGTGGCTTTTTCACGCTTAATTAATTATTAAGCCTTGGTTTGGGATTTTTATGCTTATGAGACCAGTCTAATATTTCCTGCTGTTCATGAAGCCTGCCTGTCTGAGTTTGATGTTTTATTGTCTGTTGTATGTTTTCTGTGTTCTGTACAAATAATACGTTTCGTATTCCATTTTAAGATGCTCCTTGTGAGCAGCAGAGTTTACTTTCAAACAAGAGTATTCAGACAAGGTACTGCATTATAGTCATCCTTCACTGATGGGTTATCTCCAAGCTGACTACCATTACATCACCAGTTTTCCCAGAAAGCTTAAGCATTAGAGTTTTGATGAGGGCCGTCAGAAAAGTGATTTTTAATAGTTTTATTGTAGTGTAGTTTTTATCATCAAAACCAGTAAGTCAGTAGGGAACACAAATCATTAGAAGGCTTAGTCTTCTAGAATATACAGAGCTGAGCCAGTGACATCTGTTCGCTCTCTGCATCAGATTTCTGCATAGTAATAGCTCTTCCACTGCATGCCATCCCCACTTTCCTCCAGGGAAAGATAATTCCCTTGGCAGTGTTAATCGGATCGAAACTTTTAATAATATAATTGAATTTAAATAGTTCTTTAGCAGCATTTTCCAGCTAGCCATTTTTTGTTAGAAAATTACTGAAATATGGGGTAATTTAAATAGTTTTTGCTCCTTTTTTTTATTAATGCTCTTCTGTTCTTAATTTATGCTTTTAAAGGATCCTTTGTTCTGCCACAGTAAGAAAAGTGAATACATAGTTGTCTGTATTTGCTTGAGACAGCACAGAAAGCAGAGTAATTGATTCCTTAAGTAATCCAAAGGCACTGTAATTCATGGGTCATGTACATGACTCTCTATTCCTGCAGTTACATTATGGGTTTCAAAACACAAAAAGCCTCACAAGGCTATTAACAAGCAGTACAGGTTCCAAATGTGTCGGTCTGGTCACATACTGTGTGTTTCTGACATTCTTTGTGTTTCTGACATGACTCCATCTCTCCCACCTCCCAGTGTCCCTTTCCATCCAGAAGGTCTCAGCATACTGATGATAGTGCCTTGTTAGTGGTAAGATCCTGCACGCAATGGCCTTTTTTATCTGGCAGACTCTAGAGCATAGAAATAACAACATGTTACGATTGTCTCAGATTAGTCCAACTCTTTCAGAGCTAATCTAAATAGCATAAAACATGACCACCTTCTTCGAAAAGAGGCATAGCTGAGAACTTTAGTAATATGAGTATGTTAATAGTTGTACTGTCAAGCCATTTTTAATATTACAATGATGGCTTTCCATGAAGCAATTAAAGCTTATCTTTTGCTGAGAGCAGAAGAAAATTACTGGTAGTAAAGAAAAGCTTCCAAAATTAAAATTTCACCACTCGTTGTTCTGCTTTGATTTCTTCTCTCTTCAGCCTGCTTCCTAATTGATGTGCTCCTCAGTGTCAAGTAAGCAATTTAATGTGTTGAGTACAGCCTTCTACATTAACTTGTCTGTGTCCTGTACATGGTGGTTAGAAGTACTTAATATCTTGGTAGCTGTATCATAGCTCAGGGAGAAGCTGCTCTACATACGGATACTACAATTCATTAAATACTCCTCGTGCCTTTTAATTGTTCATTGATGAAGATGCACTTAGCAGAAGTTAAAACATTTACGTACTTATATAATTCATGTTTTATGCTATTTCTTCCCTTATGGCATCTTAGTGATGTAGCATAATTAAATAATATAATTAATGCCATAATCCATGTTTATAAAGAAAAAACACACTTTATTTGCCTGCTGTTGCATGATTGCATGCCTGGGATGTATTTTCTTAATTTATATGCTTTCATAGCTGCTTAAATTTTGTTTAGGTGGTGCTCTGTGTTAGAATGTCTTGCTCCAGAACATACTGGTCAAGATACCTCCTGTCTCTTTATTCAGACCTTTTGGTTTTCCTGCCTTCACATGATTAGCACTATGTGGGAAAAAAGGAAAGCTTGTAATATTAGAGACAGATTTAGTGATCGTGCATGTGCTTGTTTAGAGAACCACAATCAATTAGCCTATTGAAATGTGCTTTCATATTTAGATAATAAGAAACAGGAGAATAGCGGTGATTTGGGTTGAGTGTTGATACTCTTGTCAGTGATTTCATCTTTGGAATGTATTTTGAAGATACCTTTAAGTATCCCTCTTCTGTTTGATTCTGTGATCCCATTACTTCTGTTGTAAATCAATACATAGAATTTTACGTTATGTGACAGAATATTCAGACATCATTTTGAAACTGGCTTCCATCACTGTTGGTTTCCTTTGTGTCTTTAACCACATTGCATCCTTGCACTTCACAAAAAAAGTGGCCATGTTGGTAGAGAAAGACTGAACTAGCTTTGAAAGCAATCATTTTTTCTTCATTTCTCCTTTGATTCCTTGCTATTTTCAGCAACACCAAACTATAATAGTGTATGAAATACTGTGGGTTTGTTTTTTTTTTTTTTTGTGAACTGCAGCACTATTTTATAGTGGAAATACACACACTGTGTCTGATGACATATGCCAGAACAGCTGTTTCTGGCAATTATTTTAACTGAAACATTAAGCCCATGCTAGCTCATGCATTTGTAGCACTTTTGTTTCCACAAACAAGTTTTGTATTGACAAAACTTACTCAACAATAAGGAACTGTTTATTGGTTTGCTGTGAAAGAAAAGGAAGGTCTCTCATCTGAGTTGAAATTACTTCTACCTTTTTATATTCTGTTGCATTTCAGGTGACAATTTCCTTCTCCTTAGACCTAGCTAAATGTCAAATCCATAGTTTCTATGGGTGACTTTTTCATCCACCAAAGTATAGAGGTGTTTCATGTCAAAATTATTTTCATCGACAGCAGTTTTTTAGTACATGATTTCCATTTACATAGTTTCCTCTCTGTCTTTCTTTTCATTAGTAGCAGTTTTTGATACCCAGTTTCCATTTACACAGTTTCCCCTCAATCTTTCTCTCTCTGCTTAAAAGACTGCATGCAGCAGTCTACATCATACCTTACAAAGCTTTTGTATGCTGTACAAAAAGGTTAGTTTAAAAAATAAAATAAAAGTATTTCTAGAAGATTTTCTACTGATTGTTCTAACTTTGTGGTCTGGGAACGACACTCGTGACAAGAAGGGAGAGTATTGCATAGAGTTAAAAAGGTAGAGTAAAAAAAATCTTTTGTTCAGCATTTCCCTCATTAGACCAGAGCTCTCTAAACAGAACACTTGCTTTTATTTTGCTCCAAACAGTGTTTTCCAGCTTGGATGTAGGGAAAAATATTTTTAAAGTAGTAAATCTAATACGTAGTTAGACAGCAAATGAGCTTTCTTTTATTGTACTGCTTCATTCTTGTGGTATTGTTACTGCATTAACAAAAAATTATCTCCATAATTCTCTTGGTCTTCTTGTTGTCTTTTATCACTAATTAAAATGTATTCACATTGCACTGGTTACTCTGCTTCCTTTTGTTTGTAAACAATTTCAGGACAGTCTTAACTCTCAAAATAACTACTCATTCTTTCTATGAATGTTAATAGATCGTTTAGTAGTATGCTTCTACTGCATACCTGTGCTTAGAAGCAAAGTGCAGTTTGCCTGTAATATTTCTTTGCTGATGTGGTGTGTTTCTTTGTGTGGACTTGTAACGGCCAGACTAACTAAACTGCTGCTGCAGGAGTGTGTTCAGTGGCCTCTCTGAGTTGACGTGCCGTGTACCTCAAAGTTTTGTATTAGTCATATCCTACTTGCTATTCTCAGAAGGGCAATGCTGTTCATTAAAATTAAGATTATTTGTTGAGATAGTGTCAAGGCTTCATATTTGGCTAATGATTTCAGCCACAAGTGCTTGTGAATCACATTTTTCCCCAAATATCTTACTGCCTTCTCCCATACTGTCCCTTATGAAGTGAGTAGTACTATGGAAGGAAAAATAGCAAAAAAAAATCCTCCAAGCTGCTGCTTGCTTTCCCTGTTGTGAAGCCTGTGACATACTTGATAAGCATCAGGCAGCTGGTGTGACCTCTTCCTTTCATAACCTCTGTGTCGTTGCTGCCTTGTGCTCCCTTCATTGCCTCCTGTTTTCTTGTTCTGTTCTCAAACACAGCCTGCGGCCATTGTGTTAGCAGAAGGGATCTCAGAAACATGTGGAGCTAAGGCTTTGAGGCTCCAGTGTGTTACAAATAATAATGGTATGGGTAAAGTAAGCAGGGCTTGAATTATGCTATCTAGTACCCAGAAGTTTTCTCCCAAACTGATGGCATCCATTTGTGTATTCAAACATTTAATAATCAGATTTGCTTAAAATATCCTTATTTGGTTTGTGCGGAGTTCTGGCTGGGCTCTGCTTTGGCAGTCTGTGTTTCTGGCACGGGGAGATATCTCGGACTTCAGTGCTAGACCTAGAGGCCAAGTGCAGCATGTGCAGCAGGGTGTTGTCAGTCTGAACGCAGAATCCCGGCTCCTTTCGTATCGCGGCTGCCTTTTCTTACAGTTATTCTTTTCCTTACTTCTTCCTTTCTTCCCTCTCTCTCCTCGCTGTCCCTGACAGAATGGCTTTGAGCCTGTCTTTGTGTTTGAGATTGACAGTAACACCAATACCATTAAGAGAAGGCCAGGGACTCGCAAACAGGTGAAGAGCATGCAGTGTGATGCTGTTGTGATTGTCCTACACTGTGCTGTGCCGTGTTCCCCTTCCCTTCGCCCACTGCTGGGTACGTGGATTGTGATGACTTCTTGTTAGTCTGTGTCAAGGCTGTCTTGCTCTTTTGATACAGGAATAAACAGTCATGCTAATTTTACAGACTGCTTACTTCTGCTTTATTTCGCTGTGCTCATACACTAGCTAATGTTTTCGTTTAAGTGGTATTTTTAAACAAACAGAAAAGAAACTCCCTTTTTTTACCTCTACCTTGCTGTGGAGAAATAGGCTGTCTTGAGGATCAGCTGTTACTTCTGTGTAACACCTAAAGATACTTGCATTTAAGGCTTGTCTTTCTGTCCTAGTCCTTCCTGGCTGTACTGTTCCAAAGTGGCAGAACAATTGTGAATCATTTTATATACTAACACTCCTAAGGCTCTCATCTGCATCTGTAGAGTTCCTAGGTGCCATTTGGTGTTCTTTTCCTGTTCTGAACTGCCACTTCGCTGTTTGAATGTTGTTTCACAAAGTACAGTTTCATTCTTGAGCCACTCAGTCCTCAGATATTAATGTTTTAATTTGGCCTTCTAGATCCAGCTGTCAGGAACAGATTGGCTGAAGCTCCTGTTCTGTAGACATGAGATGTTGTTTATTTGGATGTTTTTGATATTGGTTATTACTGACATTTGGCTGCATTTTATTTGTGACAACAGTGTACATCTTCACACCAACACCTTCCCCAAGACCTGGATTCCACCCACAAAGTCATATTTATTTTGTGCATAATTCACAAGGATCAGCATTAGGTGTTTGTGGCAGGTACAAAGTGTATATTCTTGAGCCCATTATCTGTGGGTTTCTCCGATCTCACAAAGTTGATAGGAAAATAACTTACTAAAAATGCACAACATAGGTGAAACAGTAAAACAAAAGGCTTTTTTTCTGCATGGTGGCTCAGAATGAACTGTTGTTGGGAAAATATTTCCTTTTGTCTGACGGTGTGGGTGTTACATTGGGTGTTACATTAGTTGTTACTAAAAAAGCTTCTACCTCACTTTGTTCTTAGTTCTGCTTTTTGTGTCACCGTGTTGTGTGTAAAAGGAAACATTGCACCTCTCAAGCTCATTAGCTGGAAAGTTAAGGAGGACAGGAAGGCTTTATCTGTAATTCAGCAAGTATGTCTGTTGCCTGTTGAGTGTTTCTGAGAATGTGATCATGATCACTTCTTCCTTTTTAACTTTTCTGCTGCGTTCCAGCTTTGTGCATGACCTGTCAGCTGTTTGCTAATACTGCTACTGCCTTCTTTTCCCTTTCCTTTTTTTCTTTCTGCATTTAGTCACTCTCAGGGTTGAATCAAGAAAGCTCTGCTCCTATCCTGCCTAATGCCTCTACCTTCAGTCCTGTCAAGGTATCTCTTGCTATTGTCATTCACCAGTAAAGCAAAAAAAAAAAAATCTTGGATCCACACATCTGTTTTAACAGGTGTTAGTCTTGTCAGCTTCTAAGTAAAAGTTCAGGTAGGGTATGAATCCAATTTACCTGATTAAACTGTAGTAGATATTACCTCATCTTGGCTTTAGGCTGTGTCTGCAGGTGGCCTAAGCTATGAAAACATGGTAAACAGCCTCTGAGGGTTTCTTGGTTGTCTTTGATGTTGCTTTTTCTGTACAAGATCATTTACTCTTGACCAAGTTCATC
This sequence comes from Psilopogon haemacephalus, assembly GCA_013396835.1. NCBI lineage: Eukaryota > Metazoa > Chordata > Aves > Piciformes > Megalaimidae > Psilopogon > Psilopogon haemacephalus. Next base: position 1,280,969 of record VWZI01010405.1, read on the forward strand.
AAAAGTGCTCTTGTATTCTTTACCAGCTTCCTGTTCAATACAGATATCCTAGATCTATTCCTCCTCTGTTGAAACTGTTCTACTGGGTGTGTTCATTTCAAGAAATTGCTAGTCTGTGTAAGCACTGCCATAAACCCACAGTGGGTTTTACTGGGAAGAGTGACATTCAGTGAACAGCAGCATTGCATTACCAAAGGTGTCAGAGAGGTGTATCCTTGCCAGTGCTGCTGCAATGCAAGTCCTGCATGTTATTTCAATGTCTGTTTTTCTGTCCCCCTTCCAAAGAATCCTTTGAAAGTTATGGTTGGAAGGCAGAGTAAGCAAAGATCTCACTGCAGTTTCATCATTCTTTTTCTTAAAAAAAAAAAAAAAAAATCCACTATTTTTATTTCTGCAGAGATGAAGCTTGGGGAACTACATTCTGTCTTTCTTCACATTTCTGGGTTTTTAGGTTTTGTTTGTTTGTTTTGTTGGGTTTTTTTTTTCCCAAAACACATTTAGATGGCTGAAGCTTTTCTTTAAATTAAAACATAGTCACAGCTTTTCCAGATTTGGGACCATTCATATTTTTCTGCTTTCTTTGTCCACAGAGTGATGACAGATCTACCATCTCCCCCGGCTCACCTACCACTCAGACAGGTAACACAGAAAGGAAGAAGTTTCTAAAAACTAAGATCAAAATGCCTGCTTGCCTATTTTGTACAGTGAAGAGAAGGGAGCATATGTGCCCATCTCTGTGTGTTTGAGAATTTACCCAGTTATTTGCAGCCCCGTAGAAACACATGAGGGAAGCAAGAGTAGGAGTGAAGCACGTCTTCAGGCAGAGCTAGGGTTTGGCTGGCTTAGGCCTTCTGCAGGCTTTGGCATACAGATGCATTCAGCAACAGTCAGAACAGTTGTTGGAATTGGTATGTGGAATGTGCTTTGCATGCAAGTGTCCTTGAAAGTGCCTTTTCCTGCTCTGCGCTTTTATCATGCATGGCTGTAATTTATTTTGTCATTATTATGTTAAATTTTTTGGTTCATTCTTTTTAATTACCACATTGCTGAACCCATTTCCTATTTAAACTCTAACTATTTCCTTCCCCCTTTCCTGTGCCTTTCCACATTTGTTTAGTCCACCTTTCCCCTCCATATCCTGGCCATGCAGCCCCGCCTTCCTATAGAAACCCTTCCCAGCGACCTGAGAGTTTCCTTTTCCGAGCAGCTGCTGTCAGGGACGAAGCAAAGAAAGGTAGGTTTTATAGCTCAGTCATCAGCTAGTTTTGCTATGTTACATTATCCTCTGTGTTCCTAGGTTTTGCACTGTTCTGTTACTTCAGGCCACTATCATCAAATTACTTTCAGAGTTCCGTTTGTAGGCACACAGCGTTAAATAATTTGAGAGTACACAATTTTTTATTTAGAGCTGTCAGCTCTTCTTTTGTCTTATTTGTGGAAATTTGATCTTCCTAGGGAAAGCCTAAAAAGGTAAAAAGGAAATGCTACAAAAGACTTCAACAGCTAAGGAGGGTAGCTTGATTCAATTTGCATAGCATGTGAGCAGGTAGCAAAATTGCAGTTCTGTAGGAAGACTGAACTGTTCTAACATACTCATGTGGCAAAACTTGTTCCTCCTTTGTGACTGATTGTTATCCAACAAAGAACAGAATCCAAACAGGAAGGAAATGTGTTACAGGACACCTCACTCCATCTAGTAGATCGTTAATTTGATAAATAATCAAATTAAATAAACAGATTTGTGAGAAGACATGCACTGTACCCATTCTGGATCCCTGTGTATGCACATGTAGCTCAGCAGTGACGTGATTTTCTTGCCTTCATGCTCCTGTTTCAGCTGTTACTTCATCTTCTACACGTGCCTTGTCTCCTGCTAATGATTCTGCAGACCCCAGAGTAAGACAGAACTCCAAACAGCGAGAGGAGGAGCTGGAACTAATAGAGCAGCTACGTAAGGTAAGCACTGCCAGGAACCAGCATGCGAACATGTTAGTAAATGTTTTGTGTGCACCCTGCTAAGTCTCTTTTTGTGTTTTGGGTCAGTTCCACTGAACCACTATGGTGCACAGTTGACCAGAAGTTGCACAGTGTAAGTGGTTCCTTCAGGTGGATGCAATGGTGTTCCATTTGGGGTTTGTAGTGGATAAAATCAGCTTCCAGTAGCGTAAAATAAACTGTGCTGGCTCTTGCTTCCAAGTGACTGGTGATCTCTGCTTTTAAAATCAATCTGTGCTTTCCTTCTTCCTTATCAGCCTTCACACTTGTAAGGGGCTCCCTGGCAAGTTGCCTCCCTGTCTTCCTTTTAATCTCTTTGCTGTAAAGCCCACATAAAAGCAGATGGAGTACAGAGGCTACTACCAGTCATGCTGACAGCATGGTTTCCTTGTGTGCTCTGGATCCATTTATTGATTCTTGCTTTATGCTTAATTAATTACAGAACATCTGAAGCACAAATATTCTCTATGCTTGTGCTTTTTGTCTGTTCAGGACCACCACACTCCTGGTTTGTGCCCCAGATACAATAACAATAATGAATATTGAAAATGCCACATGGCATTAAGGTACTGCACTGCTTTGCTCCAGGCTTGTTTCTGGAGAGTATGAAGGGATTCCTTGAGGTGCTCTAATTAATTGTTTGAACTTTACCGAGAAATAATTATTCCTTCTCCTTAAAACTGGTTTTAAAAGCTGTAAGCATCTCAGATGGACAGAGAGAACTTCTCTTCGTAGATTTTAAAGCAAGAACAGTCTCCTTTCTCTAAAAGGAAAAGCTTATCCTAACCAAAATCAAAATTCAATGTTGTTTTGTTCTGTTATCTCTGAATGCTTTATAATATAGTCTCTCTTGTTCTGTTTCCCAGGTAAGCTTAAATATTTTTTTTTTTTCAATTACTAAGAAAATCAATTTAGATTCAGCATAAGAACTTGGTGTTTGAAATAAGATTAAAAGATTCAATTTTCATTCTCTTGCATGAAGGCTAACTACCTCATTTTTTAAAAAAACTATGCCAGGTTTTTCTTTGCAGGCAAAAATGTTGTCTTCTGTTAACTGTGCTGTCCTCCAACCCACAAGTACAATTATTTTCACTTCCTTTGTCTGAACCATTCTCTGAGAGCATGTAGGATTAGGAATACTGGTTCAGCCCCCTGTGCTGTACAATGCAAACTGTTCATCCCTGAACTCGGATGCTTCTGGATTGTGGTCAGCTCTGGGCCACAGCAGTGTGCAGAGCTTACCTCAATGTAACTCAGAAAGCTAACTGCCAATGCCATGAGGCTGAGCAGAGAGTTGTGATACAAGCATTCTGCCTCTTACAAAATGTTCTACAGAATGCAACAGCTGGAAGAGACCAGCGCTTATTTTTGGTGTCTCCATGTTCATTTGTCTGCAGAACATTGAGTCACGGTTGAAAGTGTCACTGCCCAGTGATCTTGGAGCAGCTCTCACCGATGGTGTTGTTCTGTGCCATTTAGCTAACCACGTGCGTCCTCGGTCTGTTCCCAGCATTCATGTCCCCTCACCTGCTGTTGTAAGTATGCAATAATGGTAGCATTTTATAGGTGTCCAAATTTACATCCAACAAAGTCCTGCAGTCCAGACACATGCTCAAATCAGCATTCTCTTCTGTGAATGTCCATGAACAAAATGTAGCCATCTGTTCTGTCCAAAAAAGGCCTATACTGTCACAAAAAGAAGTGATTCTTGGGTCTGTTTCATTTAGGCTATTTCTAACACAGATTGTAAGAAAACAGAAACATTTTCAAGCCTTACCTGTAGGTGTTAACTTGAAAACTAGTGAAACAAGACAGTTCAGCATGAAAAATTAAATAGGATATTTCAAAAGATCAAAGTATCTTAGAAGGAAAACCGATAGTGAAATACAACATTGTCTGCAACAGTTAGGGTGCCACTAAACAAGACAGTGAAAACAGTCAGAGAAGCCAAGTTTATTCCTGCATCCACTTCACAGCACTACAAATTCTGCTTAGCAGCTGTAGCAGAACACACTCTGAGATACTTGGAGAACAGCATCTCCTGGAACAAAACAAATCTAGTCATACCTTTGTTGTAACAGGAACAAGGGTTGTTGTATCTGGGTATTGTTCAGAGGAAGGAAGAAAGCGCTCAGAGAATTTTGAAAATTTCTGAAGTGGTTTCTCTACCCCTGCCTAACTGAAGTGTTTCTAGATGTATTGGTTCTAGGTAGCTTCCCAAAGCCCAAAGAATAGCCTTGATTCGATTTGGAAGTTAAAAGAAAACTTTAGCAATAAATAAAAGGTATTTTAGGTAGGGGAGTTATAAAAATATAGGGAAGGGAAAATAAAATACAAAATATATGTATACAAGCAGTGCACGGAGATAGATGCTCCCACCGCCTGTTTTGCTGGAGACACGTGGCAAAGCAGGAAAGCAGGATTCTGCTGGCTGGTGATGGTAGAGAGAGGAAGTGAAGAGCAAGAGAGAGAAACAGGAAGTTCCTCTGCTTTTTACAGAGTCCAGACAGAAAATGGGAGTGGACTAACCACTGCACCTGGGGGCAGGTCAGACCACCCCCAGGGCGGAGTCAGGATGACCTGAGATCAGGTTCCATCCACCCTCCAGGAGGGCTTAATCCTTTATACTAGAAAGCAATGAAAGTGGCCTGGTTCAGGGTGCATTGCTCTGTGTCATGTAGGGAAAGCACAGAATTAGAGAAGGCTCAAGAACTGTGAAATACTGAAAGAGCTAATCTGTATTTGTGAAAGTCAGTGAAGCAAAAATACTTGGAGTCATCTACTTAAAGTCTTATCAGCAGGCAGATTGCTTGTGATGCACCTTTAAATTGTATAAGGGTGAAAAACAGAAGATTGTTCCTGGGAGAAGGAGTTGAAACATTCTGTGTTAAGTTTTCCTTGCCTTATTTTGGAATCTGTCTGTGTGTTGGTTGGTATTTCAACTGGCACTTAGAAGGGAGCCTACTGTATCATTGTGGTTCTTCTCCCTTGGGCTTGCAGTCATACTGGCAGATCTCTTCATTGTTTTGAGAACAGCTGAACTGGATGTGCCAGCAGTTAAGGCAGGCTGTAGAATGTTGAAGAGAAAAGGCACACAGCCACTATTCAGTAGATTTACATCATTGAGAATGTCCTTTCAGTGGCCTGGTTCTATGTGCTGTTGAATGCACCATGTTAGGAATTAAGCTGTGAATTTGTGGTATAAATCCCAAGGAAGAGGCAGCCATTAGCTGCACAGCTCAAGGAGCAGAAGAGTCATCATGTCATTCCTCAGTCACAATATTATCTCTGTATTCCCTTTGTGGTTTGGGAGGAAGAAGTCAGCACTGGCCTTTTTAACCTGCTTTCTTGGTGGGGCAATACGGCACACTGCGCGGACAGAGCAGAGGAAGCCTCAGAGCTTACAGAAAAAAGTACTGAACTCATAGAAGCTGCTACCCACTGCTATATAGGCTGTGGGTAGCATTGTCAGAGGAGCAGAAACTTGTGTGTCTAACCAGAAAACAATTACGATTCAAGATTTGTAGAGTGTTAGGGGTTGAGAGGAACCTCTAGAGATCATCTAGACCAACTTGCTGCCAAAGCAGGATCATCTAGGGCAGGCCACACAGGAACTCATCCAGGTGGGTTTTGAAAGTCTCCAGAGAAGGAGACACCACAACCTCTCTGGACAGCCTATTAAGTGAAGTTTCTCCTCATGTCGAGGTGGAACTTCCTGTGTTCCAGCCAGTACCCATTGCCCCTTGTCCTGTTTTATATAACACCTTGTATATAAATATCACACAGCCTAGTACTGCCTTTCCTTAAAAACATTCAGTTCTGGTAAAACAGCTTTTCATGACATAGCTTTGAAATTTGGGCTTGCCTTTATAAAGAGCAAACTTTTAACTGAAAGCCTGCTTTCAGTTAGGCAAGCTTGTGTCACTGGGATGTGTTTTTGGCAAAGATGTTTATTAAAAGTTTTGTTTAAATTAAAAAATAAAAGATTTTTTAAAATCCTGCCAGATAAGAACACTCTGTGCCTGTCTCCTTTGCTTCCTTGCAGCCTAAACTTACAATGGCGAAGTGCAGACGAAATGTGGAGAATTTCTTGGAAGCTTGCAGAAGGATTGGAGTGCCTCAGGTATGTATTTCAGCTACTCTGATACCACATTTCAGGTACAGTTTTCGTATGATGCTTCAGAAAATAAAACCTCCTTTGAAAGATTGGATGAAAACCAATCAGGTATAAACTGTGCCTTGCAGATCAGACTTAAACTTTCATTGTCTTGCAGAGAAAAAGTGAAGTCAGAGGTAATTTATCAGAAGTCTGATTCACTTACAGTTGAGCCTCAAATTCGTAACAGTTCATGTAGTTTGAGTCTGTCTTTATAATTGCAGGGTATTCTATAAAAACAGTTACATTTTCTCAATATTAGATACATGGTTAGAATTCAGATGGTGTTTTCCATGTGTTATTTTTAGCCCAAAGCTTTTCACCTTCTTTCAGAATAATTCTTTTTCTTGAATGTCTTTACTGTCTTACCAACAATTCACAGTAATTTTGGCCTTTCTCTGATGGTAGCTACCTTTGCATAGATCCTCATTCTTTTGTTATGTACCAGTGGTAGAGTCTGTCTTCTTCTAGTATTCCTTCTCCTCTTCTGAAACTTGCAGAAGAGCCAGAAAGTGGGAACATGAAAAATAGTCCACCCGAGTCCAGTTTTATGCTGTCCTGTCCTTTCTTACTCAGCCACTGTGTCAGTACAAATAGTTTGGATATGTGTCACATTTCTCTTGATTTTTCTTCTAGTGCATTAATTGATTTGGTTTCTCACACTGCTAAGCATCAGTGTTTCTGCCATAGGTGCTGTTTTCTTTCTTTTGTATTGTGAAAGGGAAAGGTAGACCCTGGTGACTCCTTTCCCAGCTATTTCTAAAATCAGAGTTCCTGAGTCAAGTCAATCATGCAGTATTTTCTGGTGTTTTGGGTAACTTCACTTGCAGGCACTTGAACCACTGGAATTTTAGGGTAACAGAGTGAGTGAGCTTCCTACCAATTTCATGTGACTCAGAAGGTGAATGGTGTTAGGAGGTGGTAGAGAGTTGTAAGTCATTGGTGCATTGGTTTGTTTTTTCAGACTTTAACCCCCAGCAGAACTGCACAGTATAATTTTGTCTGGGGCAACGTTGCTCAGTTCCATCCTAGCTTTCCTATTTATAGCTCACTCAAATATGAAGATGTGATTGTTATGGGATTGCAGCACAGAGCCAAATCACTGATAGGACACCCACATTTTAAAAAGCAGCCAAACAAACCAGCCACTGAAGATTGAGGCTCATACAGCCCCACTCTGCTATATTTACTATACCTGCCCTTCAGGGCCCTCCTGGTTTTCTCATATTTCTTTAATGTGAAACAGTTCAAGGAGAGTGGCTCTGGGAAAACTTAGTGGAATAACCCCACCTGACCTCTAAAGTGGCTCTCACATGTCTCCATTACATACCTACTGAGATGTGAGGGTAAGATACCTGCAAACAAGAATGGCATGGCAGCCTAGTATATTTTTCCTGAAAAGATGCCTGTAGATACTTTCTTTCATTTGAATTCTAATCACAGAAATAAAAGGCTTTCTGAAAGTATGGAACTATGTAGAAATACCTGCTAAGAGGAAGGCTGCTTTTAGAAAATTCCAGTTACAGGCACCACAATGGAGCAGCTATTTCTACAGGGCCGGGCTAGTTAAAGCCCTTGGATCAAAAGAACCCAGCAGTTGAACAGACTGCTATGTGCATCTAGATTTCACTGATTTACAGCAGTTACCTGTGTGAAAGGGAGGGAAAATATGTACAGTGGGAATAGTTAACATTTACACTCTTAATTAGTAATAGATGTTTCTGCAGGATACTGCATTCAAGCTACACATAAATAATGCCTTGTCTACTGTTTTCATTAACTGTTACATGTGGAGACTTAGCTTTGGTGAGTAGTCAGTGCCAGCAGCATCTCAGAAACCTCTATCCTCTTCATTTCCCCTGGAGAAACATGGTCTTCACTAAGGCATGTGTAAACTGCTGTGTTTTTAACAACAGAGATTGTTACACGGTAACATGCCTGTACAGGTGACAGGCACCACCTCACTGAGCACTAAATGTTTGCATTGAGTGAGTTCTGTGCAATGGAAGTCTTGCAAATTCCTCTGTGAAAATTAACCAGCTGTGATAATGCTTCTGGGACATGTAGTTTTTTTCTGAGATGTCTGATGACTGACTGCTTCATGAATGTTGCTATGGCTAACTGACTGACCTTTTTTTTTCTGTCTGTTTTCCCTTCCTGCTCACACATTCTGGACAGGACAATCTTTGTTCCCCTTCTGACATTCTTCAGCTAAACCTCAGCGTTAAAAGAACAGTTGAGACTCTTCTTTCCCTGGGGACAGATTCAGAAGAATCCAGTCTTGTCTCCCTTTCCATTCAGCTTTGGGGCTTTGTGGTGTTTTACTGTACCCTAATGCTAACGCTCTGTATGTTCTATCGCTGGGTCTTTTTTCTCTAGCGGAAGGATAGTGCTGCCACTTCCTCCCTGCATCACTCTGGTGCTTGGGGAAAGGATTTTGGTTTTTTCAAGACTGTGTGTATGAAGTGATTTCTTTCCCACTGATGGAACAGAGGTGACAAGTACGATGAGTAAAACGCATTGGTGTACCCACGCAACCATCTGTGACATGATTCACATTTGTATTTGCTGTGTCATATTTAGCAGCTATAATGCTTCTATAAGGGAGGAAGTGCTCACCGTGGGCTACAGCAAGAGACAGGAATTAGGGCATGTGGGTTCATGATACAGTACTGGGGAAACTGCCTTGTCAGTTTGTGCCTCAGTTTCCTCTTCTGTATAGTGGGAACTGCACCCACATTGGAAAAATGCTCAAATATTATCTGACGAAAAATGTTAAAGAATGCAAAGTCTTTTTTTTTTTCATTGTCAGTGTTCTTGATGAGATCTCACAGTCTTAGGAGACATGGTCTGGTAAGTTTTGTCCACAGGACTTCATAACTGATATTTCTCTTCCTACCCTTTGTCCCTTGTCCTGCTTCTGAGAGCATTTGATTTCTCTATTTGTAGGCTCTGGTGTGTTGCTCTGAGTCAGGATTTTTTTAAATAACCGTCAGTAAATCCTGAGCTACTTGAGCTTCATAACAGATCAAGCAGGAAATTTTAAGAGAAATTGAGCCCTTCAACGGCTTTGAAAGAAGGAAAACGAATCTTACAGATTCTGCACAATGTCAGAGCCTATGTCCTGGCTGCATGATCACTCTTCGCTGTTTTACAAAACTCAGGTAGTCTTCCATAAGCTCAAAGCTTTTCCCTCCCTAGGAAAAGCGTCCTGGTGCTTTAATGCTTTAATGTCTCAGGGACACCTCTGAACTTCAGGGCACTCCCCACATGATGTGCAAAAGACCATGTCTCCTCAGAGTGTAGATCAATTCAGGAGCTCTGCTCAGAGACCAGTGGCAGGTAAGTGTGAAGTCAAACGTCTGTTCCAAACGTCTTTTCAGTACCTTTCTGTTGTATCTGAAAATACAGTAAATGGCTTGGTGAGCCAGGGTTAAGTGATGTTAGCATTCCAGCGTTAACTTGGCCACAATTCTGAAGCACAGTTTAAGACACACAGGAGTTTAGTTGCAAATGTGGTCACTACCAGTAAAAAATGTGTTACATGTACACGGATCTCACAAGCTCTTGTAACCGAAAGAGAGTATTTAACAAAGGAACTAGAGGAGTTGGTGCTGTCCTTCCAAATCGCACAAAGCAAAGCATCGTGGAGGAAAGAGAGGACTTTTGACGAGGGGAGATTGCTTTATTTTTAAATAAGCTCTTTTTTGCACTGCTTACTGGTATGGCCTAAAAATTAACTCAGTTCCTATGTTTCTTAATCTCTTCTAATGAACACTGTGATAAAAGCTGCAAGGGGTTTTACACTAACAGTGCCTTCCAGTTTTTAAGTTTCGTGTGTCATGACTGTGGTATGGAGTCATTCCAAAGCTTTGCCCCTTATCTGTATGCATACATAAGAAAAAAGCTAAGGCCTATTTGCTCAAGTTTACAAGTGTTCTCTCAAAAAAGCACAGTTCTTTCGAAGTAAGAAACTTGCTGGGAGAATAATGTATCGCTCAGCCTGATCATCGATTTTCAGTCCGGGTTCATTTGTTTTCTCCCTGCTTCTGAGCTTTGTGGGAGGAGTGTTGGCTGCCACTGCTTTTGCTGAAGGAGTTCTTTAATATCAGAAGTCAGTAAAGGTTCAAAAAGTGGAGAAATACAGGTTGCTGTGGAAAAAAACATGTAGCTCTGTAGGAGGGACAGATTTGGGATTATTTTCTGCAGACACAGGGAACTGTTGGACATGTATCGTGACTAATGTGGAGTGAGGATGGCCAGAATGTGCCAAGGACTTACGTAGGACAAGGCTTTAAATCCCTCTTAGTATGAGAATAGCACAATTATTAATAAACACTTTGAAACCTCTTTTTTGCATTTTGCGTGTTACTCTTACTCTTCAGACTGGTTTTGAGGTAGCCTGCTAACCAGGTGTGCTTCTGGAAGGTAAAGAGGCAGCAGGCACACATCACACAGGATGGACATCTGCCTACAAACATGCTGTCAATTTCTCATTGCCTTGGACAGGAGAAATTACATTTCCTACATGTCTGATCCAGGTTATTTCAGCCACAGACAACTCGTCCTTTCTGCTTTATCCTGCCTTCCAAGGACTTTTTGTAATGGGTAAACATCAGCACACATGTACAGACAGACAGAGGGACTTCAGGTGGGCAATGTCTCCTGAGAAGAGAATTGCTTGTAAGCATGTTTTCTCTTAAGCCTCTGACATAGTGTTTCCATAGTACATGCTAGTACTGCATTCTTTGCTTTAAAGCAGGTCTTCCCTCACTTTGGATAGTGAAGCAGGCTTGTGACTTGAGGACTCCCTCCAAAAGGCATCTGTGTTTGGAAAAGGAAGCCACGGCTCCTCTCCTCAGTGTTGTAGCAGGCTCATCACATTGAAGCAAAGCTTTTGCCTTCCCTAAGTTCATCTACTTGTGGTTTCACAAACTGCTGCCATTTCAGTGTGGGCAGAGGACAATTTGCTATTCCCCGCATCACCCACAATCCTATCTCAAGTTTCTGTACAATTTTCTAACAAAGAGACACGAGGATTACCCCAAGGTCTTCTCCTTTGAGTAGTCACATTCAAGGTTCTTTAGTCACAAGCAGGAGTTTCATTTCATACCTGTGTGTGTGCTGCCTGTCCATAACATTTCATATTTCAGTCACCTTTTGCTTAATTTTTTTGTTTTTGTTTTGTTTTCAGTTGAGTGTTCTTCATCCATTTTGTTTTTGTCTTTGTTTTGTTCCCCATTCAGGAGCAATTATGTTTGCCTCTACATATTTTAGAAGAGAAGGGTTTGACACAGGTAGCTGTGACTGTCCAGGCGCTCCTGGAGCTGGCACCCCCAAAGCAGCAGCAACTTCACCACTTGTCTGCTGTGTAAAGACCTCCAAGACCTTTTGGTTTACCTTGGCTAAGCAGAAGGACGTGAAGACTTTACTGCCCATGCAGTGCATCCAAACACACAGAGCTCTGTTCTAAGGAAATGAGTTCCCATGATTCCTGACAGGAATGTTTTACTTCATTTCTCCATTTTTTTTGGAGATCACAACAGTTTCCAATAAGATTTTTTATTATCAATATTTTTGCCCCTTATTTAAAAAAAAAAAAAAATTAATTGGGAACAGGGAGTTCCAGTGGCTGTTTGAGCCAGCTGTAGAAACTGACCTTGCAGGCTTGAAGACATGGGTGTAGACTTTGGAAAGCAATTCCTGGAGGAATTAATTTGTGTTTAAAAAAAAAAAAAAAAAAAGGATGTTGCTGCAGTGGGCACATGGGGAATGAAATTTTTCCTTCCCAGCAGGGTTCAAAGAAAGGGAATTTCTTTGCCTCTGAATAACAGCTATTTCTATTATATATTAAAAAAAATAGCAGCACAGAGTCATCACCTGCAGTTTGATAACAGGGTTGAGCTTTGTGCAGCTGTAACTTCTGTTGACATATCCTCCTTACTGAAAATTTGAAGGGGAAGAAAAAAAATTACTCTTTCTCTCCCCCTCCACCAGGGGAAAAAATACTGCATGGATTTTTCCACCAAAAAAACAAAATTCTTAATTGAAGATACTAAACCAGAACTGCTCCAATGGTATTAATCACATTAGCATTCTTGCTAAGTTCACCTTCTGTTTGGGTTTTAACCTGGCTTTATCTGAAAAATTTTCCATCACGGGTAGAGGGAGATCTGCTGCATCCTTCTGGCCACCTCCCCACCTGGTCATGTTGGGATGTGTTTGGTTACTCAGTAGCTCTGTCAAAAGATGACCTGATGTCAAGAACCACGTGTGTGTTTTTGGTGCAGTGTGAAGGATTGCAGCCTTCCTATGCTAATCATTAGAAACTTATCAAATAATATGTTTCTTAGGGGCTGGAGCATCCCACACAGACCTGCCAGCACTGAGCATCCCAGTCACTGAGAAATTCAGCATTTCAGAAGCATGGTTACTAAATTCTTAAAGCAGCCATCTGATGCAAAACATAGCTCCTCTTTGTTGTTTAACAAGGCTTTAATAAATCAAGCCTTTCATCATTGGCATTTCTGTAGTGATGCACTGGTGTTACAGAACTACCAGTACCTGCCTTCCTCTTTCCTTAACATAAAAATGGAAGTTCAATGTACAGGAAAGGGAAAGGTAGACAGCAAGTTTTGCATTTTCCTGGAAAGTTGACCTGCAAATCAAAGGCCTGCTCAGTGTGCTCTGGTGTAGTGATGAGGCCAAGGTTGCTACCTGATCAGTATTTACTTTTTGTTTTGTTTTTCTGTTGTTTCCCCCCCAGCTAAAAAAANAGGTTTTGGCCAGTTGAAAGCATCCTAGAATGTTAATGCTACTAATACATGGTGCACAGGGTCTGAGACCAACTGCGGGCATCAGAGGTACTCCATCTGAGGATGTATTTGAAGCAGAATACTGCAAGAGGGGGACAAAGGAAGAAGGAACAAGCTAGCTGAAAGTGCTTTCTGCAGAAGTAAACCTGCCATGGGAACACTGGCAGGGGCTGGCCTTAGTGGGACTTTTCCCCTTCTGATTTCCAGTTTTGTTTTGCTTCATGTATTTCTTTCAAGGTCCATTGTGGTGACTGTTGAATCCCTTACCTCACATAGTGATTCCAGTTCCTTCCTACTGGCTTTAACTGGTCATGTTGCAAGTGGAGATGAACAGCTGAAGGGCATTTAAAACTGCACAGCTGAGAAAGAAACCTTTTCACACAGGATGAGTGCATTGCCCTGAGCCCTGCAAGGAGGTAAAACTCCAGTAACTTGCAGTACGCACAGGAAGCTCCATACAGATGTACTTCCCTCCTGAAGTGGGTCTGGAGTTTGGCTCCATTTCACTTGCAGGGAGTGCTGGTGACTCTGAAAGGATCACTGTCTGAGTGGAGGATTCTGCCACTCGCAGCCAACAGTGCAAACCATGAGGGTTTGTTGTGTGTTCATCTCCACACATCATTTGAAAGAGGGGAGCACTGGCTTCATCTTACTGCCAGGAGGAGGCTACCCGTATTGTTACAGGGGCATGTTCAGTTTTTAACAGGACACCCTTCAGCGACTGTTTTAATATTCCTATTTTAAGAAAACCATTCCCTTCATGGAATCTGGGGGGTGGGAGAAGGGGGAGGGGGATGGGGGGCACAGTGCAGGCCAGGGCTCCAGTCCAGCTTCCAGCACTTGGGGAAAACAAACCTTAACAGTATTCAGGTTGATGGATGTTTGACATTTCATTAGTATTGGGTTTTAGGGGTTAACAGGGTGGGGAGTTGAGCCAGAACTGCAAGAAATGGCTGCTTCCTATAGTGCTCGATCCACACAGCTGCTCCTGTGAGAGGAGCATGGGTGCATGGCTGGGCTGGGCAGGGCAGGTGGCCTGTCCCCAGTATCACTCTATTCTAACAGCAGCTCGCTCTGGCAGTTTCAGTGTCTGTGGTTGCGTTAGTCTGACGTTTATAATCCTGTGTTTTTATGCTGGCAAACATTAAATCTTCACCAGATGCTTAGGACAGAATTCCAAACCTGAAGTTTCATCGTATGGTTTATTTAATGTATGATAGCAACAACAACTTCAGTTCTGGTTCACAAACTGCGTTGGGATATTTGGGGTGTATTTATGTGCAATTTTCGTTGTAACCCATGAAAAGAATATCTTAAAGAAAATGTGTATAAAAGTCTATTTTATGTGTTAAAGACAGTTGTCTTTCTGTGGCATTTGTGTTGGAGGCTGTGGGAGGCATTTATCTGAGTGTTTCGTACTTACTGGTGTTTATACAACAACTCCATTTTCTTCAGACCATGCTGAGTGATGAGCAGGGTTTGAGGCTCAGTGAGGTTACACACTCCAGGTTGAGCAGCTTAGGCACTCAGAAATCCCTGGTGGCATTGTGGTGGCTGGGTCAAAGCAGCTGGGGTTTGGGTCTTCCCCTTCTGAAGGAGGAGGCTTTCCTAAAGGTCCTGCTTAAATTAAATCGGAGACAGCTTTTTAGCGGCACCAGTAACACCTCTGTTGCTCTGGGTAGTGACCCGATGGCAAGTGCTATTTTTACCCTTTTATGAATATAAGTGGTTCTTTGAAAGAAATGCTGTAGAAACAGAGGACTTCTAAGGTGAATTTGGACATCTGGAAAAGAAAAAAAAGGGGAAAAAAATCCTTTTGTGTAGATATTGTGATGTTTTACAAAGCGATTTAATTTTGTTATTTCTGAAAGCAGTGTAAACCTGTAATTAATAGAGTAAAGGGTTTTAAAAGCTTCCTCCCATGCTGTACTGTAAATACATTCCATCGTGGCTGAGTCTGTTACACAGAAACGTGTCTGAATATTGCAGACTTTATTTTAAATTGCCTGCGTTCTGCCAGTAGTGTGAACTTCTAGCACGTTGATAACATAAAAAAGGAAACCATGGGTAATTTGAAATAAAGTTTTAAACCTTACATGAATCACAGTGTCGTGTCTTGCTGCTTTCATGTGGCACCACAGTTGAATGTCACAGCCTCTGTGTCAGGTGTGTATTCCCCTTCCCCATCATCACAGCTGGCACTTTCTGGACCTGTTTTATTTCTCTCAGTTTTCACCATTCACCCTGCCATCACTGGATGTGCTCAGCCTGTTTACTTGGCAGCTGTGCAGCCAAGAACCAAAAGTCCCCTGTGGTTTCTGATCACGAGTAAGTCTTCTCAGGAGAGCAGCATCTCTGGGGTGGGCTGGTAAGCAGAGGGGTGGGCAGCATGGCCATGGTTCCCAATCAGGGACCTGCTGCTCTCGCTGGGGAGACTTACTTTCATGGGGGTTTGGTCAGGTTAAAGAACCTGTGCCTCTGTCACACTATCACCCACTTGTGCTGGGACTCTGGCACTCTTCACCCTACTGAACTAGCAAACTTGGTTCTCCCGTTCCCCTTTAGGGGTTTATTACATCATCTTTGAATGATGTGCAGCACACAGGCACAGAGCTTCTCAGTTTTTGGAAGCATGCTGCTGTCCCCACACGATTTATGGGTTGGTTTGTTTTTTTTCTCTGAGATACCAGTCACCCAAATGGAAGAGGGGTTTTTTATTTCATGGTTCAGTGCAGCCTGGTCACTTCCTGTGGGCTTGTTCATTGCAGCTACAGGAGCTCAGTGTACCAAAGAAACAAATGCTGCTACTCTGGAATCAGGAGTAAAGGCCTGAAGGGGAGCCCAGCCTTGGCAGAGTCCCTGGATGTGGAGGACTTTTCACACGGGGTTTTTTTTAATTGTTCTCTGCTGAAAGTCAAGCAGAGCCCAGCCAGTGGCAGGTCTCTGATTTCAGTCGTTTGGTTGTGTTATTAACATGTGCCAAGGGTTTGAGAGAAGCAGCAGAAATCTGCTGCTTTTCCATTCCATCCCACTTCAGCTCAAAACCTCTGGAGAGTTTATGATCAAATCTCATTCCCTCCATCTGAACATGTCACCTGTCCAGACCTACCATGTATGGAAAATCCCAGTCCTAACTGAATTGTACTAAGTGTATGAAAAAGTTAAAATCAGGAGCATAACTCCCATGGTTGTTCTGAGATGCCTCCTGCAACATGGAGCTGTGGAACAGGTATGAGACATAAGCATAGTCTTGGCTTCAGTCTGCCAGCACAGTACCGGAGTGATCCCTGTCCTCACCACCACCTGGGGACCATGGAAGTCAAGTGAGTGTGTTCACAGCTTTGGTACCGGCGCTGGAATGTGCTCTGGTCTAAGCAGCGCTCCAGAGGTAAAATCAATACTTCTGACGCAGGTCTGCCTCCAGTGTCTGGAATGTAAGTACTCTCTTGACACTTGGTTCTGCCTGATACTCGGGCACCGGCTCCTCTTCTCCCATTCAGAGAGAGCTCTCAGCTTGATGATTTCCGTCCTTTCACTTTGACTTTAGAGCTTTTGGCACAGTTCAGCTTGGACATGAGGACGATTGGATGGGGCCAGCGCAGGCAGCTCACAAAGAGCACAGCAGACTTTGTCTTATCTTGAGCTCGCTCTCCGGTGTGGGGAGTGTCAGAAACCACCCAGATGAATGAACATCAGGGCTAACTTCGCTTTGTGCACAGACATGCCTGTGGCTGACAGCCGTGTTGGGAGAGAGGGCTCCTCTCAGAGAAGCAGTATGCCTCCCCCAGCAGCTTCACTCCTCATCTGCTGCCTCATCTCATCAAGCAGAGACAGGGCCAGGGTGGTGAGTAAAGCTGTGACATCCCAGCTCCGGTTGGCAGCACAGTTGGCTGGCTGCATTGTTGCCTCCCTCGGTCAGAAGGTGTCTGGAGCTCTTCTGCCTCTGCACTGGCATTTTGCAGGGCTGCAGGAATGGGAACCCACGAGCCCTCCTGCCTACGCTGCAGGCTGGCAGCAGGAAGAGTGCTGTCTGAGCCCCAGGGTGGGTGACTTGGCCACCTTGCCCTACTCAGTGCCACAGCGAACACCAGCACTCCAGCCACGGCCAGTGATGTGGGGTCTGCAGAGGAGGATATCCCATGCAGGTGAGTTACTGGGCTCTTAGCAAGATGCCCTCCTGCTAGTGCTCTGGTTTCCATGAAGTGTTTCAGGGAATACAGCGTTTGTCACTGCTTTGATTGACCTCCCCTTTCTGCTGGAGGAGCCCTCTCTCTGCTGTGCAAGGGCAGCTTCGAGGTCTCAGGAGTAACTGCAGCTTCAGCTTAACTATATTTGCCATGAAGTGTGCTCTGTGGAACAGCCTGAGCTCTGTTACATGGTTTGTTTTCTTCTGCCAGACAGACTGCAGTACCCTGCCCAGCAACAGCCCTGGAGCACGTCTGTGGGCAGGTTTCTTTATTTATCATGTCTTTTTCTTTGCTCCAAGTTTTCCCTGCTTCTCTTTCTCGTTTTGTGCTGATCGTTGTTTCTCCAGAAACGTCCTGAGGGCCTGATAGGGGCCAAGGTACCGGCGGACCATTGTACCTCTCCACCAGGCCTGTAGCTGGAAGCAAGAGAAGAGAGGTCTTAGGAGTAATAACTTGCCAGAGGGCCCTGAGATAACTCAACGGCCAGAGAGTCTCCTCTGCACTCCCTAGTGACAGGTAGGAACCCTTGGCAGCAGCAACAGCTGGCCTGTGCTGGCTGTGCTGAAGGTAACCATGTCTGGGCTGAGGGCATCTGCTGCTGGTGGCAAAGGGACTAGCATGGGAGCTGCCTCATGACTCTCCTGTATTGCCCATGCAGAGGGACTGGTGTGATGTGCATAACCCCACATCATTCGAGTAGTCCAACCTCTCACTGCCTTCTCAAACCTGCTGTTGGCTTTGTCTACCCTGTAGAAAGCAACAAGTTTTGTCTGTCCTTTGCTTGTTCCACCCCACGCCAGCCAACTTCCTCAGGTTATTTTCTGCATGAATTACGGACTCCCAGCTGCTGCTGAAGCAGCACTACCTCAGCTTCGCTCCCCTGTACCTTCAGGGTGCTCTTCAGCTCCAGGGCATCCTGCTCTAGTTGTTTTCTTCTAGCCTCCTTTTCTGCCCGGTCACTGATGATGGTTTCCTCAAACATCTGGCACTGCAAGAGAGCATAGGGGTGGCAACAGCCACATGAAAAACATCCCTTGAACTGCAGGGCAAACCTTCCAGGCTCACTCTGTCCAGCAGCTTAGTGGGGCAGGACAAGGGTTCACTTGGACCCTAGTGTACCTACTGGGTACTTACTGGTCTCAGCCCTGGTACTCCAGCCAGGGATGCTTTGACCAGTGGGTCACCATGCAGGTCCCAACACTGTGCACCAAGGAGCTTCCTGGCAGCCCAAAGGGGATGTGTAAGCATGGACCTTCCTTCCTCACCTTTTTTTATTTCATCTTTCCTGAATCCAGATGGCAAGTGTTGCTCATTACTACCATCAGTCCTAAGGCACTGAGAGCTGGTGCCAAAGTGAAACCTCTCACGGCCTGGGTGTAATTAACCCTCTGATCCTGTGCTGTAAAATGCCTGTCTAATGGCGTCTCAGGCAACAGATGGTGGTGGGAAGGACTCATACTCTCCCAGGCTAGGCAGCAGATGATGTACAAACACACTTGGGACACTCAGATGACAGTGTACAGAGTGAAAAATGAGCCCACAAGCAGGGAAACATCAAAGTCAGTCTCATCATCTCAGACCTAGTGACAGTAAGGAGTGGTTACAAGTCAATTCCTCCTGGCTATAAACCACCCCTTTTTCTCTGCCCTGTGCTGCCAGCTCTGCCCTGCCTGCATAGCTGTGAGCAGAGGCTGGCAGTTAGCCAAGGAACCAGTGTGGGACAAATGGTTTTAACTGGAATCAGTTCCTGTGTAACAGAGCACTCTGCAGCTGTGAACATGCCTCTGCAGGAAGGCAGGAGCTGCCTTTTCCAAGCTGTTCTATTCCCGACTCGCTAGAAGGAGCAGTCTTGTTCAGACTAAGATGACAAACGGAGGTGTGGCATACTGGCAGGGTGGGACACTGCCTCCTCCTCACAAAGGTCAGTAGCTCTGTGAGTCCTTGCTGGTATTTGAAAAGTGCTGCAGGGGAAACATCATCACTCTTTGATGTCACAGGTGGTAAACAGAAGATGGCGACTTGGTCCCTGCCTTCCCAGGACCTGTGCTTGTAATCACAGTCTACACCTCAGGACTGTTGTCTGTGGTCCTGGATCTTTATCCGAATCAAAGTAGGAAAAAGCCAGGGTGCAGTTCTGCATGGCTGAGCAGTGAGGTGCTGCTGATGTCTTACCTCCTCAGCAAGTCTCTGCAGCCTTTCCAAGTTGTTTGCCTTTGATGCTTTTAGAGCATCCAGCTCTTCATCTTTAGCGTCTGTGTCATTTTCATACTTGTCCATCCAGTGCTCCAGCTTCTCTTCCAGCTTCTACATGGGGACAGAGTGGTGCTCAGCATGGTACAAAGAATGTACAAGGAAGAAATCTGCTACTCTTATCAGGATGGTGGTACAAGTCACACACATTTTGTGTGGTCAAAATTTCTCTCTCACCTTTATGGAATGGTCTGGGTTGGAAGGGACCTTGAAGGTCATCCATTCCAACCCCAGCTACAGTCAGCAAGGATATCCTCAACTAGATCAGGTTGTCCAGAGCCCTATTGAGCCTCACCTTGGGTATCTCTAGGGATGGAGCCCCAACCACCTCCCAGGCAAGGTGTTCTACCATCTTTATACTAAAGAACCTGTTTCTAACATGCAACCTTGAAAGGGTCAACTCCCTAAGATAAGTAATAAGTTACTGGTGGCCTGCAGGCCCCTTGCTGGGGGTTCACCACAGAGGGTGCAGCAGTGGACTAGGGATGAAGAGAGACTAGCTGGGTTTTGACAGTTGCATGAAGAACGGAGAAGCAGTAGGGGTTAGTTTTGTGCATAGTCAAAAAGTCCTGATGAAGTGACTCCTAGAAACCATTCTTTGTGTGTAGACAGAGTTTGTCACTGAGAAATCTTTTGTCCTGTGACTGACTCTCTGCCTGCTTTCTGGCTTAAGCAGAGTGCACCAGGAATAAGGTCCCAGAAGACAGCACTTCACACTATTTCAGGTTGTGAGCTTGGCTTTGTCTCACTTGTGAATAGGAGGGCAGGTGTTGCTGGAACAGTCACCCAGATGACTTCCTCCCATTCATAAGCAACTTCTCCATGGCAACAACCATGATTGCTTGCATGGAAAAATAGTCTGAGGAAAAGCATCAATCTCATTATGGCCCCACAGCTGGACTCACAAGGGAGATGAAGGGCATGGCCATCCTTTTCTCTGTGGACCCCTGCAAAGCCACCAGCTGCTCTGTGTGTACACAGAGCCTTCTGGTAGAGGCCAAACAGGCTGCAGCTTGTACTTGGAAGTCCTCTCACTGTGAAGTATTGATCAGACTAATGCTTGGAGATACAGAGGACATGGTTTCATTGCTCACAAGGTAAGAGCATGGGTTTGCACTTTAAAAAATTAATATTAATTTCTACTAAATTTTCTGCTGGCAGTGGTGTTATCCCTAACAGTAGTAGAGGTTCTCTTCCAGACCTACAGTTTGAGATGCTTTCCAGTGTTATTCACAGAATCACAGAACTTTAGAGCTCGGAAGGGACCTCCAGAGACCATCAAGTCCAACTCCCCTGCCAAGCAGGATCCCCTAGGGTAGTTCACACAGGAACACATACAAGTGGGTTTTGAAAGTCTCCAGTGAAGGAGATTCCACAACCTCTCTGGGCAGCCTGTTCCAGGGCTCTGTCACACTCATGGTAAAGAAGTTTCTCCTCAGGTTGAGGTGAAACCTTCTGTTCCAGTTTGTAGCCATCACTCCTTGTCTTATTGCTGCAGACCAGCAAAAAGAGATTGGCCCCAGCCATGTGACACCCACCACTGTCATGGCCACGACCCTTGATGATAGGAAAGCTGTGGACCTCTGGATCAACAGCACCGTGACCTTTCATGGCTGTTTGCTGATGAAAATGGGTAAATCGTTTTGAGTTAGTATTACCCAACCCTGATTCTTCCTCAGATTCAGATATGGCAATCCAGGCTGGCAGTTTGTGTCACCTTTCTTCTTAGTACC
This sequence comes from Psilopogon haemacephalus, assembly GCA_013396835.1. Taxonomy (NCBI): domain Eukaryota; kingdom Metazoa; phylum Chordata; class Aves; order Piciformes; family Megalaimidae; genus Psilopogon; species Psilopogon haemacephalus. The sequence goes on from VWZI01010405.1 coordinate 1,302,105, forward strand.
ATGCAAAACTGCTGCCCACACACCTTGTGCAGCATCACTCTCCATGAGTCACTGAGAGCTCTGCTACTGCCAAGGATGGGCAAAACAAAATCCCAGTTAGGTGAGTGGATCTGTCTGAAGGAGAAAAGTCTGTTACACCTGAACAAACAATGTCAATCATTACACGAACACTAATTTTAAGGAAATATATCCCAAGTCTGGGAGGGCTGAGTTAATTAAGACTTGAGGGTCATTCAAACAGCAGCAATCATGAACTGGTAAATCTGGTGGAGCAATCACTGCTTTTCTTTAGGCACTAATTGACAAAGTGCTTATCAGTTGCTATTTTAAGCATTAGCAGAGAGTCACACGCACCTTATGCTGTTGCCTGAGGAAATTTTCAGTCTCCATGTGGACTCGAATCTCCTCATCAGTTTTGCTCTTCAGCTTCTGTGATCAGTGTGGACAGAAAACACAACAGACAACCTTAGTGCCCGTGGTGCACATGTTCTGCTGAAAGCTGAACTGAGGGCTAAGTGTGCAGGAGCTCTCTGTCTCCACAGACATTGGTCTTCTTTCCCTTTCATTCATGCCTTCATTCCCTTCCTTTCTGCCTTGTTTCCTTTCCAGAGACAAAATTAAACAAGGCATCCTTGCCCCTGGGCCATCCATGAGGAAGGGACAATGAGATCAGACTTTGATCGGCCAGAAGAAACTCAAAATGCTTGCAGGACCAGAGCAGTTTTCCAGCCCAGTTGAGCTCATGGCCACATGAACAGCTCTGTCAGCATGATGTGCTGTGGGCCACACTGGAGGCTTGGCCACCTCTGTTGCTGAAGAGGCTTCCAACTACAGCCTTTGGACATAGTTATGGGTTTGTCTTTCTGACAGTGGTATCAGTTTAAGTGGTCTCTGCCTCCAGACACTGTCTCCTGCAGGCATGCCATCCAAGCCATCCATGCTGTTGCTGTTGGCAGCACCATAAAGAGAAGCAATGGAAGAAAAGGAGACTCCTAACAGGTCATGATTCAGTGCTGAAAGTCGTGTTGGTGACTGTGATGGAGAATGGAAAGGGCAGCTGGGGAGCAAGGGAGAAGTCTTTCCTTACTAGCTGAAGAAGCCTTCCTGTAGGGGCCATGGGAAAGGGTTTACCTCAATTTCCTTTTCCAGGACATTTTCTACATTGCTGCATTTCTTCTGGGTCTGGTGGACCTGGAGGTCTGTGATTTTCTTCACATAGCTGCTCTCCCTGTCCATTTTGGCCTTCATCTCTTGGAGTTCATCTTTGAGGTTGGCAATCATATCATCTCGATTCTAGTAGAGGAGAGAGAAGCGTGGAAGTAAGCCTGGAGACTGAGGTAAGATCAGTTTCTTAATCTCTTCATTCCTTGATAAACTCAGAGGAGACCAGGCCTCACACTTTCCCTGAATGTTGTTTCATTTCAACCTCTACTTCAGAGGGGAGTTTAGTCTGGAACCCACACAGGAGGCAATAATCCCATTGGCAAGGAGGGATTACCTCTGGAGAGGGTGAAGTCATGAACAGAGTAGGACAAGAAGCCAGGCCTTCTGGTCTCTGGTCCAGGACTAGATTCAGTCATGCTTATAACAAGCATGAAAAAAATCCAAATAGTTTCAACTGCTCGAGGTTGGTTTACTGACCTTTTGGATTAGGCCACCTCAGTGAGTGAGCATCTGTGAGAGGGGGATAATGCCTGAACCCCAAAGAAGTCTACAGTATATTCTAGACCTTGGATTAATTTTTTTCTAGTCATGCAGCAACTGTACAAGCACAGACTGAGAAACAGGTGGCAGGCAATCCAAGCTTGTCTCACTCATAACTTTCTTCAAATCTTACCAGGTAGATGGTTCCCAGTTTGTTATAAAAGCAGACACCCAGGGCAACAAAAAGGTGCCAAGGAAAAGCTGGCAATGAGCTCTCAGCCTCTCCACATGCCTTGTTTCACAATAGAGCTGAGCTTTCCTGAAGGAATTCTGTCCCTAGAAGCTCTCCCATGGGCAAGAATCCTGAGGCAGTGTGCCCCTGACATCCAGTGTTCAGGCATGCTCAGGAAGCAAGGTGTGTTTGCATGATTTGGAGTTGTCCTTCTGTTTACTCCTTTTTCATTAATTTATTTGACTAACAGATAAAAGTCAATTGGCCTGGGGGTCGGAACTTGGAAGAACCACCTGCAGAATTAAAAACTCAAGACTTTTGTATTAAGAGGTAAAAAAGGTGATCAAAGTCTCCTGTGCAATTACACAAGATCAGTCTCAGTGCCTCTGGTTTGGTGCCCAGCTGCTGCCTTGCAGCCTTTCTCTTTGCTTTCCTGCCGTGCCGTGATGGGTTTGACGTTCACCAGCCCAAACCTCGCAGCTGAAGATGAAATACCAAAGTGCTGGCATTTAAATGTTTTGAAGCCCACATATCTTGTCTCTGAAGCGCTCTCACATTCCTTAGCTGTTTATACATGGAAAAATGCCACAGGAAGGAGCCGGCTCAACAGTGCTGTGTTGAAAAGCCTCTGCAGCATGACTCATTTGGAAAAGGTTTCTTACAAGAAGAGTTTGGAACGGTTAAAAGGAAAATCCTTCCCTCTGTACCTCTTGTCGGACAGATTTAGGAAGGGTAAAGTATTCTTTATAAGGCTCAGGACGATTAGGGGACTTGGCTAATGCTGGCTTGTGGGTTTGGAAGTCCTGCACTCACATTTTTCTGGAGATTTCCAACATCAGATCTTATTTTACAGCCCTCATTTCAGATGGCTGCAGACAGCTACAGACCTGACCTATTTATGCTCTATTAAGGTTTCTGGGAACGGCCTTTGTTTTGCCCGGTGTGAAGTTTTGGTGGGCCTTGGGAGAGGTTATGTTTCTGGTCAGATGTTGGAGGTGACCATAACCCTTTTATTTTGAGGTTGTCTTCCTGTACTGTGGTGGAATTATGTATAACTTGAGAGGCTGGCAGAAAGACTTGGGGAATGCTAATAAAAAACACTGCTTTTTTTTTTTTTCTGGTGCTGAGGCTCAGCAAAGCCAAGCCCTACTGCTGTGTGTTACTGCTATCTGCTAGGGATCTGCAAACAGGTCAGAAAAGAAGGGTTCAGCCTAGGTTACAAAGTACTCAGATGTTAGAGGTGGGGCAGATACATGAACACTTCACCAGGTTATTTTCTTTTTTCAATTAATATCTTAGTAAAGCAGAGGTGGAAAGTGCTTTTGATTTCAGCGCCCCAGGCCTGTGCTGGGGCAGGAGCCCTTCTGCTCTCTGGGGTTTTTTTGGTTGCATGGCGTTTGTGGTTTGGCTTTGGTCTGCAGTGTTGTCAAACATCTTCATTAGAGGTGGGGGAGTCTGGGGGCTTGGTTACACAATCCACAGCAGACAGGAAGTAAATGCAAAACCCCACTGGTGGTTTGCAGCAAACACAAGCTCTTGGAGAGGGAAAGTGGGCTGCAGGCATGTGAGCAGCAATAGCAGCCCAGCAGAGGGACACGTTCAGTATTAGGCTGCAGATAGTAAATGGCCAGAAGCTGTGGGCACCGACTGTAGAGTGTGCTGGTTCTGAACTTCAGGGACAGTCAATGCAGATAGTAAATGCCCAGAAGCTGTAGGCATCGACTGTAGATTGTGCTAGTCCCTGAACTTCAGGGCCAGTCAATGCAGGTAGTTCAAGAAAAGATGTTCAAGAAAAGACTAGATGGAGCACTTAGTATCATTGGATAGGGCTGGGAGATAGGTTGGACTGGATGATCTCCAAGGTCTCTTCCAACCTGGCTTATTCTATTCTATTCTATTCTATTCTATTCTATTCTATTCTATTCTATTCTATTCTATTCTATTCTATTCTATTCTATCCTATTCTATCCTATTCTATCCTATCCTATCCTATCCTATCCTATCCTATCCTATCCTATCCTATCCTATCCTATCCTATCCTATCCTATCCTATGCCCAGAAGCTGTGGGCACCATCTATAGAGTTTTCTGGTACTCCAAGGCCAGCCACTGGGAAAAGGACTGAATATTCATGTATCTGGCTTATTGCAGCAAAGGTCCCAGTCAGGACACGGAGCACTTTTATAGTTAATGCAGTAAACCTCTGGGCTGCTTTACTGGGATGACTTCAGTGTGGCATCTGCCAAACCAAAGATGCAGAATCATGTCTCATGTGTCTGAAACTATCACAAAACTGGCAGACAGCGAGACCAAAGGCCAGGAAATAGTGCTCAAGAGCCAGTCTGCTTGGCAAGCAGGTAAACAAGCTGATTTTCTCTCATCTCTCAGCTCACAGGCCTATTTGCTGCTGTCAGCTGCTGTCACAGGAGTCTGCCCCGCAGATGCTGTTTGGCTGCAAAAGCAACTGCACTTAGCTCTCCTGTGTTTTCATTTACTTTGATTTATCTCTCTCTTGCAAGTGCCACTGAGCTCTCTCAGCTCTTCCACAGCCACTAGTATTTACTATGGCTTAAAAACCAGCTGGCTACAAAAATAGCAAAGAGGAGTAAACAGTCTGAGGAATTCCTCCAGCAGTCGGCTAACCCCCACCCCCCACCAGCAGCACACCCAGCACCTACCATTTGGCAGGCACTGGGAAGGGGCAGGGGCAAGGGGTGCTACGTGCAGGCAGGCAGCATGTGGGCAGAGAGCCCTGCTGCTGGCCTCCCTTGCTTCCACACCAAGCACGTATGAGCTCAATCTCTCCACTGGCAGCTGCACTATCTCAACTTGCAAAGCCTGAAGATATGCTTAGATCTACACACCTGCTGCAGCCTGGGCTTGCTCCCCCTCCACCCCAAACCACAACATGCAGCCCTACAGACACTTCAATAAGGCCATAGTCTGCTTCTCTCTCCCAGCTGCCAGAACATCCGCACACGGCACACCCCTGAGAAATGTCTCAGCTGAAAGGACAGCAGGCCTGGAAGGTCACCAAACTTCCACACAACAGCATCTGCAGCCCTCTGCTAGCTCACCTCCAACACTAACAACCTTAGCAGCCAGCCGTGTGAGGGCAGTTTGCTGGCATAGAGAGCAGACCTCTTGGCAGCAGCACTCTTGTCCAAACTCTCTGGAGCTAGGTTTGGATCTCATGCACCAGTTCTGGGTCCTGCTGAGATGCTTTCCTTGGGACTATGCCAGCAGTGGAACAAAGTCACCCTGGGAACTCAGGACCATCATAAGCCTTGCATCTTCTACTGCAATTGCCTGGTGCCTTTCTCCGACAGAAACAAGCAGTACAAAATGTGTGTACAAGTTTTAAACATTCCTCTAGAACACATCATGAAGCATTTGACCTGGGAGGAGATAAGGGAAAACACATGACAGCCTTTGGTCACACTACTAAAAGCACTCCTGAATGGTGGCACTGATTCAGCAGACCTGGGTGGCTGCACCCAGCAGAGCTGTGTGTTTTACAATCCTGTTGTCACTGGTACCATGGTGCAGCCTCTTGGTTTTCTGCCTGGTCAGTAGCCTGCAGGGTCACTGTTGCTACACAGTTCTGCCATGACTACACATGTGCATGGCATGAGTGTACCACAGCACCTACAGGATACAAAAGGTCTTTGGGTGAACAGCAATGCAGGAGTTCTAAAGTTTGCCTTTCTCAATTTTTATGTTATTCTATATAAACTTATAAAACATGAACTTGGTGTAAAATCTGTACAGACTGCCATCACTTGTCCAGGAAGCCAGAAACAGTGAGCACTTTTGTACAAGCCAGAAAATGAAGAAGAGTGCAGCAGCAAACAGAACTGCTGCAGCCAAGCTAGAGCTGTGGGTGCTGCTGCTGTGCGGAGGGGTAAGATAAATCCAGCCTGAGCATTTCAACCCTTTTAGAGACATCAGTGCTTTCCAAGAGGAAAGAAAACAAAATAAATAGGAACATTTAGCATTCGATTTGTGTTCCATTAGAAAGAAAAATGAGCTGAGCAGGCTAATAGAGCATTAATTAGCATCTTGTTAAAAGGTAGCAGAGCTGAAAATCCAAACACAGAGGCAACATGCACAAAGCAAAGACCATGTTTTTCTGGTTCCAGGATTAGATTTGCTCACTTTCGTTTTCTCATCCACTTGAGAGATGTCTTGCTTTTGTCTGCAGGTCTGTGCATTATTATTGTTCAAAGTATTCCAAAATGAGCAAGCTGCAGTTTGGCTTTTAATTAGTTGGCAAGGTGACAAATCATGAAAGTGTCTGTAAAACTACCTGTGGGAAAATCCCATATGAAACAAACAGAAATTACTCTCTCTTAGGAGACACAGTGAGACATCATTATTTTTGGCAGAGAAGGAAAGCAGTACTTGAAAGTAGTCTTGTCTTTGATTTGTTATCAAAGCTGAAATGAAAAGAAAGCCCAAGAAAGGACTTTTAAGCTGGAAATACAAAGACAAAATCAAAGATGAGAGCAGATTGCACTTGATGAGGCAAAAAACAAGAACCAAATTAGCAGAAGGCATTGAAAGAGCACAGAGGAGAGCACCCTTTCAGCACAGGAGCTGCACACCTTATAGGACTGCAAGAGGTAGGAGGGATGCAGGGCATGACACAGAGAAGTACCCAACTTGACTGCACAGTGCCAGGATACTGCTAGTGTGAGATGGGATGATCACAACCCCCTATGCGCTGGTCCCTAGGAAGGCATTAAACCAGAACGAGATACATATATTGCAGGCGCAGACACTGAGAGGTCTGAGGAGCACTGTAAAGAAGGAGAACTACCTCATCATATTTACAAGCTTGGGGAGTGGGAGAACAGAATCTGACTGTGAATGAACAGAGAAGCACACTGTGAATGAAATGGACAGCACACAATGTCTTAGCTGGACAGACTGTCCAGCTTATCTCATTTAACTGCCACACAGATGTCAAGGGGCTTTTGGGTTGTCCCACAGGGTCTGGAAATAGGCCATAGCATTTCTAGTGTCAGAAAGTATACACTGAGGTATACAGCTTCCCTTTTCAGACCTGGCTCTGAGCTCTGTGTCCTTTAGATGTTCCGTTCAAATCTGTAGGGGGAAAAAAGTTCATCCCACATTTCTCTTTTAGTTCCCACAGCTGTTCTTTCATCATTTGTCTCCTAATTTGCTAACTTTCCATTTCCTCCAGTGACTCCTCTTCTTTCTCTTCTCTGTTATGTCCACAGTTTTGTTTGTTTTTCTTTCCCAGTGTTCTTTTCATCTTTCTACACTTGCCAGCGTATGTTATGCATTTCCAGGATCTCTGCTTGTAGATGAGTACTGACCTACACGGATTTTCCCTTCCCTTCTTGTGCATTCCTGCTTTCCTCTCTGCTGATCTAACATCACCTTTGGAATTCTGGTGTTTTGTCAGCCACAGATAGCTACATATAGTGCCAGTGCCAATTCGTGTTCTAACGACCATCCTCTATTTACTGTTAAATTTTCCACTGCACGTGCATCCAGGCTGCCAACGTAAAACCTTTGTGTTCTATAAACTCTGCTTCTCCAGCATGTCAGTGGCTTAAAAAATCCTCTCTGTAGCCAGCTATATTTTTGGCTTGGTTACTGTCCATGCTTTTGTCCAAAGACCAAATTCAGTGATGCTAATTCTTTCCTCAGATGCCCTTGCTGTCCTCATGCTCAGTCCTGAACTGTCAGATTCTTGTTCCTTCTTCCATTCCTTGTATAGCTCTGATCCTGCCTGCCTGTTGCTTGTTCTCTACCACACACCCTTCCCTGCCTCAGCAGGGCTAGGCTATGTGCTCCTGCTCTACAGCACACATGAGCATCAAGTCTGAGCTGTCTGGTGAGCATCTAAGTGACCAGTAATAGGCCATTCAATTGATCTGCACTTTTGGAGCAAGCCTGTAGCAAGCCCCAGATCTACTGTGCATGTACACACCATTTGTATGCTGCAGACAGAAGGGCTGAAGCTTTCCAGAAAGATCAAGGTGACAGCACATGTGTGATGACATCAATCTGCCTTTGTGTAGGACTCTCATGGTTGGGATTTTCTAAGAGCTGGAAGCCTAGGAAAACAGATTAGTGACATTTTCTCTAGATAAAATTGTATGTAGGAAAATTACATTCTCCTATGCCAAGTGTCTTACTTTCTCACTCCCTCTTTGTCACACTTACTTTTGTGCCAGGTGTCACAGCTGTTGTGAGTATGACAGAAGCTTGAATACTGCTATCTGCAGAGAACCTCCTTCTGATGGCAGAGGTCTGTTTTGCCTCTCCTAGCAGTGTTTTTGGGGTATTCCAATTTGATCACATTCCTATCAGTATTCTGAGCTCCCATGTGAAAACCATTGGACACTGCTCTTAAAGTCATTAGCAGGCTTACTCAGAATACAAATCCTTATTGCAATTATTCTGCTTCTCTATTCCAAAATGATGGATCAATACACATGTCACATGTCCTCTCACCTGAATGCTAGTTCCTGGGCAGCAGAGATGAGCTTCCTAATAGGGTTCCCCCCTGGCACCATGCCTAGTGCTAAGTGACCTCACCTGAAGTTCTATTTCAATTTCTTTCTTGACATCTTGCAGCTGTTTCTCAAGTGACTTTATCTCCCTCTTTCCTTCCTCTGCCCTGAAAAAAATGGGAAAATACAACCATTTGAATATATAAAAAAGACAAGAGCTGTTTTCCTAGGAGAAGTTCCTGTCTCCTGATGCAATGCAGCACTCAGCTGAGCACTACCTCATTTATCCTGCTCACTCCCCACGTGCTTTTAATAGCTGAACTAAAAGAATTACACACAAAATTTTGGCCTGCTTCTTCAGAACAGCAGAAGACAAGCCCCTTCCCATGTCTGAGCACCAAAAAAAAAGGCATTCACCTCTTAACTCTGAGCCTTGGTGAGGCAGCAATTCTGCAAGTCAGGAATGCCTCACCAAAGGCAGAGACTTGGTAAAGTAATCCCAACAGGAGAGCTGCACAGACTGAGGAAAGAGGATAGGAATGAAAGGGATCATGAGATAAAAAAACAGGAGATGCCTTGTTGAAAGCCTCAAGTGGATTTGAGGGTGATGCCAAAGTCTGTAAGCTTCATTTTATATATGGAATATGTGTTTTGTTTTTTTTTTTTCATATCAGACTTAAAATCTTTCAAAAACACTGCCCCAGATTCTGAGATTCATGAGGGGATATGAGTGGAGGTCCAAAGCTGCAGAGCTGCTTACCTGTTCAAAACAAAAATAGATGCAGTAGTGTCCTAGATCTTTTTATTTTCTCTTTCTCTGTTTTTTTTTTCCACTGAGTGTTTTTCTAAGCATGTATGCTTAGAACTTGATTTAAAGCTAGTAAATACTAGAGTTAGTATCTGAGACATTGTACCCTCTGCCAACCTTACAATCAAACATGCATTTCGTTTTCAGAGTCCTTAGCTGAGTGACTGTGATAAACAAAAGCTCCTTAAAAGGAGTTCCTGTGTTACTGCAGACTGCTTTCAGACTAGTACATTCACCCCAAATCAGGCAAGTATGGGTTGTACTGACAGACAGATCAAATTCATACCATGTTCAACAGAAGAGGTAGCATAGTGGCTAGATATGACTGATAGAATGGAATAAAAATGATTGTGTCCTTCGTGGTTATAATTTGTCTGCTGCTTTCTGCTTTCCAGTATTGAGTAGTTATTCCACAAGCAACTGCTATTTTCACTTTTGCTTTGTGTCCCTTCCATGGATAAATAATAAATCCCCTGATTTTAGACAGTGGAAGGGATGAGTTTTGTTCTTGAAATCGCAGATTGCACTGGAAGCTGAGAACTTGCATTGGAGGCAGACCACTGAGCCACCACCAGGGCTGTCACAACAGGTTGGACTCATGACAAATCGTGAGTTAAAGCAGCTTTGCTCTCTACCCTAAATGATGCACCCGAGCTGCTGTGCAGAACAAAGCAGGTTTAAAAGGGTCAGATAGTTCTCTTGTGACTGCTACTCACTCTGACAGGCTGGGGGTTGAGCCAGAGCTTTGCAAACCTCTAGCACACAGAAGTTTGAGCTAGAGAATCACCAGTTTGAGCTGAGATTATCACAAATCCCTGCTCTATTGGATTTGGGACAGAAGAGGATCTGTAATGCAGTGGCTGGTGGATTAGTCTTAAATAAGGTGAGTGCTTCCATCACCATCTGTGCTAGTCTCTTGCTGCTGCTGGGAAATGGGAGCATATTAGCATGTGGGGCAGAGCAGATCCTCCAGGGCATCGCAAAGACCATATGTTTCTGACCCTGGTTTGAACAGATTCTCTGCTGTTCTGGCTTTCACTGGAGTTAAAGATCAAGGAGCTTCTACAGTAAGTTATGTTTTAATTGATATGGAGCAGCATTTGCAGACACTGGTGTCTGCTGTGGTGAAAGCTCAGGCAATTCCTACCTCGGCTCAGTATCAGAACCATCACTTATTTATTTCTCAAAGGGGAATAAGTTCAATTGTAAAGCAGACAGAATAATTCAAGATTAAAAAAGCAGAATCCTTTCTGTGTCTTGGGGTGGGTGCGCTTTTCCCTTTTTAGCAGGTACTGAGGGGGAAATGACTTTGGCTTTGAGCAGTTAAGCAGAAAAGTACTGAACACAGCACTCACCTGATGAGAAAGTTGTGAAACTTGCTCTTTTTTACCTTCTCTCTCTCATTAGCTTCTGTTAGGCTATTAAATGTTCCTGATTCCTGCATATTTTTCATAGTGAGTGTAATTACATCACTTGCATACTGCCTGCCAGGAAGAAAAGGAACATAAAAGTGATTTATAGATGCTTGTACTACAGTGTCTGGCACCTTTATCCATTATTGTTTCTAGCTACAAAGGTAAGGAAATACAAGATCCTATTATGTTCTTATGTCTATAAAACCCAGAAGCACATCTCCCATGGTGCCTGCTTCTTGTACCTTTGGAGAACTCTCTATTAGGAGTTGCTTGAAATTTGTATTTTAAAAGTACTGCCCCAAATAGTACTCTAGGAAACAACAAAAAGGCATGAATACACCCATGCTGTGCCAGACTGTGCTGCCAGCAGGATGAAGGTTACTGGCCTGCAGTAGTGATGAGAGCTAGGTAGATCTTAGACAATGCAAAGTGAGGAGACAGACAAGTATGTTTATGAAGGGATATCTAGGTGCCAAAATGTCCCTAAGGTGATGTTAACAAATACTTGGGCTTGCCCAGTTTATTGACTGTCATGGTGCATATGGTGTTTATATTTTAGCTGCATTTTTCTCATTTGTGTTAGGATCTTCTTTAAGTCCTCTGATGAAATAACATTAAAGGACGGAAGCCAGTATGCAGAAAAATGCATAGTGAATGCTCAGCTCCTCAGTCTGTGTCTTAAACCAAAGGCTGTTAGTACTGCTGCAAATCAAGTCACTTGCTTAGGTTCAGGAACAAAATGTATTTAAAAAAAACAAACAAAACAATCCAAACCAACAACTAACCAAACAAAAAACCCATAAAGAAACTCTTTATTCTTCATACAGATATTCTGTTCTATGAAGGAGAATGGCTGTGGCTGCCATGGAGGCTCTGCATGTCCAGCAGAATGATTGACTTCACAAGGCAATGCTCACATCCCACTTCGTATGTATCTGCTAGGAGAAGCTGACACCAGATACCAGAACATCATCACTGGTTAGATCTTGGCTTGCCACCCAAACAGCCAGTAGCAACTGGGTGGTATTTTGCAACTCCACTTAAACTGATTGTCATTACTTGACATCCAAAGGCAAGCAAAGGATAGAACTAAGTGGCCTATGGAAGCTAGAGCCCACTGTCCTCTTCAGAGGTACTCTTGGGCCAAAAGTGAGGTGCATCAGCAATAGGGGAGTGGGAAACCTGTATTTTTGCTTTCAAGAGATAGACTGAGAAGTTTACAGCTCTGAGCATCCCCTATACCCATTGTATTTGTGCTCACCTGTCAGCCTGAATTTTTCTGTAAATCTCTCTGTGTTTCATGGCCCTGCTGGAAAGATGGTGGGTACTTAGATCTTCAGTTTTCTGCTGCTGCTGCTTATGTTCAATGATTTTCTGAGACATGGAGGTAACTGTTTCCCCATTCCCTTGTCTTGCAGACATAATCTCTTGGTAGTTAGTGTCCAGATCCTTCTGGGTCTCTAGGACTTTCTTCATTTCCTGGATGCCACTCTAAAAGGGAATAAGAGACTTTCACTTTGGGGCAGTAGAAATAAACCCTCTTCAATATTATGTGAGAGAAAAAATACTTAACAATAAATGAGAATGAAGCTATACAAAGAGCAGTCAGTAGTGTATATTACATTCTGCAAAGAGCAGAAGAGCAGAAACATTTATCTTGCTTAGCTTTGAGCACACAATATACACCTGAAGTGACAGGACTAGAAATGGCCTCTAAAGGTGAATTCGTCTGAGGGTTGGGTGTCAGGAGGAGGGGGACAGTCTCTGCTCACTTGCTCTCTGGGATAGGACAAGGAGCAATGGATGGAAGCTGCAGCATAGGAGGTTCCACCTCAACACAGGGGGAAACTTCTTTACTGTAAGGGTCACAGAACACTGGAACAGGCTGCCCAAAGAGGCTGTGGAGTCTCCTTCTCTGAAGACTTTCAAGGCCTGTCTGGATGTGTTCCTCTGTGACATGAGCTAAATTGTATGGTCCTGCTCTGGCAGAGGGGTTGGACTCAATGATCTCTTTGGGTCCCTTCCAACCCCTGACATCCTGTGGTCTGCCCCAAGAGATGATGGTTCAGCCTGTCATTTCTGACATGTTCTCAATGACCTCCAGTAACAGAGACAATGCACCCTCCTGCCAGTGCCAGCACATCACAACAATCTACTGTAAGAAAGACTTTTCATCTCAACTGCAGTTGAGCCTCTGGCTTCTTGTCCTAGTTTCTATAGGCACAGAGAAGAAATCATTCTGTCCCCTGCAGCAGCTTTTATGCACCATTACCCTGTTTCTCTTCCACCATCTCTCCATGTTAGCTATTTCCCACTGCATGTCACCATGACCTTTTCCTACAATGTTATTTTTACAGCAAGAGCTTAGATGTGTGCAAATAAAAGTGATAGAGGTCATCTGTCTGTGTAGCTGGGGAGTTTTAGGGTTATTGACAGCTCTTTTCTACATGGGAAGGCATCTGATGGCCACGTACAATTTTATTTAAAAAAAAAAAAAAGCCCCAAAAAAAGCAAAAGCTGAGGCTTGCTTCTAGGAATTCCTCTTCTGTGTGTGCTATGGGCAAGAGTGCAGGTCTATACACTGGGGAAGAGGAATTTTTCTTGCCCGCCTACAAGCATCTCTGTGGCTGAACAGATAATAGCAGTACAGTTGAAGCAGCTAACACAGCCCCAACCTAGTCCACAGCTGCTTATTCCCCACCCTGGAGAAATAGAACAAAAAACTCATTGAGCTGAAACAATTTCCATTAAAAAAAAAAAAAAAAAAAAAAAAAAAAAAAAAAAAACTTGTTTCTAGCAGCACCAGTTCTCAGTCCAGGTCTCTCAACACCTGCACACAGATTTGTAACAGCACAGCACAGAGAGTAGAGCACAAAATGGTCAGGGCAGCAGCTGACTGTGCTACTGGTACTTCTAAGTAGCCTCTTGTCAAGCGAGTCTCCACTAATGGTCTGTCAAGCTGCCCAGGCTCTGAAGGCAGTGTGCAGGGCACTGCAAGGGGGACTGTTTTTTTTCTGAGCATCTAAATTTACATTAAATGTACACAAACCAATGAAAAGTACATCGTTCGCTAGGAAGAAAGGGTTTAAATATTTTGCTGATGATGCCTGCTTCAGAAAGAACTAATTTTGGCAAACAAATTAGTTTAGTATCATGTTGATTTTATATGAATGCTCTGATAGATGTTTCTTTATGTCTGGAAAAGTTCAAGCAGGCTATAACTGGATTGTCCCTTAACAGTAGGGATATACTAATAATTACCAAGTAGCTACCTAAGAACAAGGAGTTTGTAGGCTGCATGTGTTACCATCTGTGTAGTCTCCCAGCTGTTTATCTTTTGCTAGTCTTTTGCCCAGAATTCAGCAAAGAGAAAGGCTACCTTCCTCTGGGGGATGCAGTGTGTCAAGCTGTTTACAAAATCACAGAATCATAGAATTGTCAGGGCTGGGAGGGACCTCAAGGATCTTCTAGTTCCAACCCTGCTGCCATGGGCAGGGACACCTCACACTAGATCAGGTTGCTTGGAGCCCCATCCATCCTGGCCTCAAAAACTCCCAAGGATGAGGCTTCTATCACCTCCCTGGGCAACCTGTTCAAGTGTCTCACCACCCTCATGGTGAGGAACTTCTTCCTAACATCCAATCTGAATCTACCCACTTCTAGTTTTGCTCTATTCCCCCTAGTGCTATCACTACCTGACATACTAAAAAGTCCCTCACCAGCCTTCTTGTAGGTTCCCTTCAGAGAGTGGAAAGCCACAATAATGTCTCCTCAGAGCCTTCTCTTCTCCAGGTTGAAAAATCAGTGAGGTGCTGGTCAACACTATGGTTAACTCTCTCCGAAATGTCAACAGCTAAAATTTAGCTGTCATTCTTTGCAAATGTCATCGATTTGTTGGGCTGAGTTCCAGGGAGCTTTGCAAATACAGATCTTCTGGAAATACAATGGTTACAGCCAAATGTAAACTGAGAAACAAGGAGGAGCAGCAGCAAATTACAGAGCACTGAAGTTAACAAGTAGCTTCCCTGAGCCATTTGCTTGTTTCGAATAGAATAGAATAGAATAGAATAGAATAGAATAGAATAGAATAGAATAGAATAGAATAGGGCAGGTTGGAAGAGACCTCCAAAATCATCCAGTTCATCCTGTCACCCAGCCCTATCCAGTGGCACTAAGTGCTCCATCCAGTCTTTTCTTGAACACCTCCAGGGATGGGACATTCCAATGCCAATCACTCTCTCTGTGAAGAACTTAGTCCTAATATCCAGCCTACACCTCCCCTGGCACAACTTGAGACTGTGTCCCCTTGTTCTGTTGCTGGTTGCCTGGGATAAGAGACCAACCTCCACCTGGCTACAACCTCCCCTTGGGTAGTTGTAGACAGCAATTGTTTCCTTCTCGATTTATTTTTGGTACTTTTAAGAGTACAGGCAACGTTTATAGCCTGTGAGAAAACTGTGGCTTAAAAAGCCGCTTGGTAAAAATGAGCGTCTCTGAATGAAAAGTTAAGGAGTTCCTTCTGTGATTTAAGTGTACCTTTAGTAGGTCTGTCACTCTGAGCCCGTGTGTCTGAAGAAGAACAACTTCTGCTGCCCTAGAGGGGTTACTTTTCTCCGCGTTTTCGCAGCCAGCTGTGTGAGAAGCAGGTGAGGCTGGGCGCAGGGCAGGAGTGCCCTCTGTTGCATAGCGCAAGCATCGCTCAAGCATCGCTTAAGCCCTCACCCTGACACCTCCTCCTCCTGCTGTGTCTGCTGCTTAGCAGGGAGTTTTTTGACCTCAAGTTTTGTTCGAAATGGCAATACCACCTAGAAAGCGACATATTGATTTACCTCCCCCTTGCATTCTCAATGGTTCAGTTAAATCGGAAAACTTTGATCCCACTTTTCAGTTCCATCCTGGTCACAATTTTTTTTCTGAGCTCCTCTTTAAAACAAGTAAAGAAGTAAGTAAATAAATAATAAAAGCAGCCTCAAAACTGTTTAAAGTGGAAACGACCTGCCGTGTCACTTAAAATACATAGTGGCAGCACTTAGAACCATTAATCCTCGGGATGGTCTCATCCTGATTCCTGTGTCTTTCAGCTACCAGTAATACCACACCACCTTCCTCCACAGCATCAAACCTCTGCCTGAGCATTAGAACTTCTTTTCTGTTCTTTGTACCTCTGCCCAAATCCTCTTAGTTATGATGCCTATTGGAAATCAGCTAATTAATAATGGTTACTGAGATTAAATAACTATAAATGCATTTCTATATATTAGAAGAGGAGACTGAGAGGTGACATCATTGATGTTTATAAATATGTAAAGGGTGAGTGCCAGGAGGATGGAGCCAGGCTCTGCTCAGTGATGCCCAAAAACAAACCAAGGGGCAATAGGTGGAAGCTGAGGCATAGGAAGTTTCATTTAAACTTGAGGAGAAATTTTTTCACTGTGAGGGTGACAGAACACTGGAACACGCTGCCCAGGGCACTTGTGGAGTCTCCCTCTCTGGGGGTATTCAAGGCCCGCCTGGAGACATTCCTGTGTGATCTGGTATAGCTGGTCCTGCTCTGGCAGGGGCGTTGGACTTAGATGATCTTTCAAGGTCCCTTCCAGCCCCTGACATTCTATGACTCTTTAATAGAGTCATTTTTTGTGAGGACTTCAGCATGGACTTATAGAGGAACAAGAATATCCTGGGTCTGAGTGCTGAGAGTTTTGCATTTTAAAAACAGATGTGTATCTGTATGAGAACATCGCTATGTTTTCTTTCCTTTGCCCTAAGTCTTTGCTTGTCATTTAACCACTGTGAGTTTAAAAGTATAAGCCCAGGAACTTTGTTTAGGGTCATAAGGGTCTTTCACACAAAGTCTTGATAAAGGCTTCTCAGTGGTGCTGTTGTAGGACTATTAAAATCAGTCATACTCCATGCACTGTTTTCCTTTACCCAAGGGTTATGGAACACTTGGCAGTAAAAATACCTGTGTTGATTTGTTAAAACTGCTGCTAGAAGCTACAAAACTAAAATAAGAAGAAAACCAAGAGAGATGTATTTAAAGAGGAGGGATAGAGACACATACATTGTTGATGTCTGTCTTGCCTTCATGTGAAACTGGCATGATATATCCAAGAATTGAGAGCTGATCGACACAGTTCTCCAGCACAGCAGTAAAGAGCAGAGCTTCCAGGTGAGTGATTTTTTCCATTTCTTTAGTCTCTGTGCTCTTGCTAATAGGAACAAAACCAAAAGAGACCAATGAGAAAGATGCTGTGGTGTTGGTAACAGTAGTTTAAACTAAAAGCAGACCTGAAATAGCCTTAATTTGCAGCCTTTTCTGTACTTCCCTAGCTTTGTTTATAGCAATTCGTACACTGTTTATAAGAGAAGCCGTGGTCTGCCCATGGCTGCACTCAGGAATAGTGGGAATGTTTAGCTTTAACAAAACAAAGTAAATTCCAGTCCCCCCCCTACAGAAGATCTGACTAGATAGGCTGAGAAGCAAATGGATATGCAAGGAGTGAACTTAGCGAGGTGACCTCACCCACCTTTCAGTTCAAGAGGGTGCAGTGTTTTGTGACAGACTGGGGTTTTGTGGTTTGGTTTTTTGGGTTTTTTTGGGTTTTTTTTTACAGAATGAAGATGCCTTTTAGGAAGGAAAAAAGAAGTAAATCCCTATGTCTTACAACATCTCAGATAGCAAACCTCTCTGCTCTAATCATTCCTCTTTGCTACTATGCAGCCTTAACATTTTTATAGATTCTTAGAATCATAGAATCATTTTGGTTGGAAGAGACCTTTAAATCGTTAAGTTCAATTGTTAACCCAGCACTGTCACGTTCCTCACCTCCTTTTGGTGAAGAGATTTTTCCTCATATCCAACCTGAACCTCCACTGGTGCAATCTGAGGCCATTCCCTCTTGTCTTATTGCTTGTTACTTGGAAGAAGAGACTAACCCCCACCTCACTACAACCTCCTTTCAGCCTGATGTAAAGAGCAAGAAGGTCTCACATGGACCTCCTTTTCTCCAGGCTAGACAACCCTAGTTCCCTCAGATGCTCCTCATATGGCCTGTGCTCTACACTCTTCACCAGCTTCGTTGCCCTTCTCTGGACATGCTCCAGCACCTGAAGGTCCATCTTGTAGTATGGGGCCTAAAACTGAACACAGTATTCAAGGTGTGGCCTCACCAGTGCCAAGTACAGAGGGATGATCAATCTCCAGGTCTTACTGGCCACATTATCTAATGCAGGCCAGGATGCCATTTGCATTCTTGGCTACCTTGGCACAGTGCTGGCTCGTATTCAGACAGATGTCAACCAACATGCCCAGGTCCTTTTCCTTTGGGCACCTTCCCAGCCACTCTGTCCCAAGCCTGTAGTGTTGCCTGGGGTTGTTGGGACCCAAGTGCAGGGTGTTTGCTTTGTTGAGTATCATACATTTGGCCTTGAGCCCATGAATCCTGCCTGTCCAGATCCTTCTGCAGAGCCTTCTGATCCTTAAACAGATTCACACTCCTGCCTAACTTGGTGTCTTCTGCAAATTTACTGAGGGTGCACTCAATCCCCTTCATCCAAATAATTCATAAAGATATTAAAGAGAACTGGCCCCAGTACTGACATCAATCCTCTCAGCAGGAACTGTTACCACCATCAGATGTTGTAAATCGAGGCCTTGATTCACCTGTTCTAGTGGGAGGTGTCCCTGCCTGTGGTGGGGGGTTGGAACTGGATGACCTTTGAGGTCCCTTCCAACCTAAACCATTCCATGATTCTAAGTCAAACGAGACCTAAATAAGCCACCTTTAACATTCTGTGTTGTTTAGTTACATTTCAAATGTGAAACTGTTCTGATGTACACTTAAGCATCCTTGCTTACAGACAGCATATTGTGAAAGGGGAGTGGTGGAAATTCACTATCAATCCAAGTGAAATTGGTTTATTTAGAAGAATGCTTAGGAGAGCACCTGCAGAACAAATGGAAGCATTCTCTGAAATTTGTCACATTTTGGCAACCCATTAGACAGTTCCTCCAAACCCTATGCTCACAAAACAAAGATTTCTTGTGTAACAGAAGTGGAGTCTGAGTTAACTGAGATGAATGTCACTGCAATGGAAGCGTTGGCATCCACTAACAAAATCTCCATTTGGCCACTACACCTACAGCTGGATTTGTGCCATCTGTAGAACCTTTGTATAAACATTTTCTAGATCTGCAGAATATTACATCCGAGTTTGTAAGCACGCCAAGGGAACACATCAAACAATGCTTGTTAGCATGAGCAGCAGGAGAAGACATGGCCACATTCTGTGCAAATGAGAGAGGTTTAGATAGAGTTATGCTCTGGATCACAGGAAATCTGTGGTTTTTCACCTGGAACAGGCTGCCCAGGGGGGTTGTGGGGTCTCCCTCTCTGGAGGTATTCAAGAGCCACCTGGATGCATTTCAGTGTGATCTGGTTTAGGAGATCCTGCTCTGGTGGGGGGGTTGGACTGGATGATCTTTCAGCATCTCCTTCAGCCCTTAACATTCTGTGATTTGTAAACAACTTTACAAGTGTTTAAAAAATGCATTCTTCCTAGAACCTCTCTCAAATTTTTACCCTTTGTCCTCATACTTTTTTGTTGTTTATGTTGAGGAAAATCTAATAATTTACATCTGGAATATGAAATTAATTTCACTTGGTCAGAAAAAAATGGGTCATTTTTCAGTGCAGGTTTAGTAGATGTCTACTAGTACAGAATAGGCAAACCAAGCAAAAAGGACTTGGGTTTTATGTATTTCCTTCTTAATGTCCCTGTCTCTTGCAGTAAGCTGTTTAATACAAAGTGTGTTGATGTGTGCTGTCCTTTGTAAGATGACATGGCTTGCCCTGTTCCTAAAACTACAACAAACTACAGACTAGAGTGTGAGAGACATGACAGCTCCATATGGTCAATGAGAGTGGGGTATTGCTCCTGTCAGCCTAGACCCTTTTCCTCAATTAGCTGGATAATGATTTGGAATACAAGACAGCCAGATGTGCAGTCTTTGAATTATGGATTTTCCAGGAATTTCTGCTATGAGGGGGGAACAGAGAGTTGGATTCAGAGGTAGCATAACTCCAGTGGTATGAACCATGAACAATTCAAAGTGCTATGATGTAGCTGGAACAGTATTTTTGGCAGGTATAAAGAGCTGTTAGTGTCACTGCAGAAGGCATCTGTGGGTCTCAGGTAAGGCACAGTGCATGCTTCTATTCATCTGTTAAAAAAAAAAACAAAACAAAAACCGTATGGGCACAGAAGGGGATTAGTGAGGGCATCCTGGGAAGATGTGTTCACTTTTACAAGAGGTTAAAAGAACTGGGGGCTATAATTGTATAGTCCTGCTCTGGCAGAGGGGGTGGACTTGAAGATCTCCAGAGGTGCCTTTCAACCCATTACATCCTGTGATTACTCCCTGTAAATATACCACAGAGATACTAAGGAGAGGCAGAGCTATTGAAGTTAAAAGATAGTGTTGGACTAGGATTGAGGGAGTGTAATTGCCCCTAAGCCAGGCAATTATGATAAGGTTTCTAACTTACTGCATGGATGAAGATATGGGACATGCTTCCAGACAAGATAATGGTAGAGGCACACTGAATTATTTCAAGAAGCCTGCTTATATCATAGCAGGAAAAGATAACAGCAAAGAATTCTCAACATTATCAATATGTTCGTTGTCCTTCATGTACTATTTACACTAACCTAATTAATCCCACTGTCAGGATGGTCACCTATGGCTAAGAAGGAATTGATTTCCTTCCTTTGTTTCTGAGACTTTTTTCTCTTTTATCTTAATTATTAAAAACCAAAAACAACAAAAAACCCCCTACAGCTCAAGATAGGAATCTGATCATATAATTAACAGATAAATAGTTAATAATCTGTATAATAATCTAAAAACACCACTTTTACTTTATTTTCAGCTTGTGAATCAGTGCTAGAAATGCACAGAATAATTATTTTTACATAAACTCAGACAGTGCTACTTTCCAGTCAACAGGCACCAATTAAAAATATTTTAAAAAATATTTTACTCAGTTTTAACTTTTTAAGATATCTGTGATCCATATTTTGAGTCCAAATATCGTAAGAACAATCTATTACATGTGGAGTGCTGGCACTAAAAATACAATTAAAAGTATTTGTTGTGAGATAGCTGTGACAGATTATTATGACAGCATTCTTGAAAGAAGAAATAACACTTGCAGCTCTCACAGCAAAAAGTCACTTATTTGGAAATGAAGGACGATGCAGCAGCTTTTCCTCTATCCCATCAGTGACTTTTGCTCAGGAGAGAATTAACACATTAATGTGCGTTAAGAAAGCTCACAGCTGGAATGTTCCTCTGAAGCCTGCTGGTTTGCTCCTCCTGTGTATCTCCTCTTATGGCCATAAACTCACTCAGCAGATGCGTGTGCTAAGCCAGGATGCTCTGAGCTTACGTTGACTTGGAAGCGAGAAGGAAACCACTGTTTGGGGCACTAAGAAACGCTACAAATAGTGAGCTGCTCTCTCCAGATTTTAGCATTAATGCAGTGCCCACAGACCATCCTAATGCAGCTGCTGGCATCAACCTTCATCACTGTGCTTTGCTAAGCTCCTTCAGTAAACTCTATTAATAAGGAGAAGTAAATAAATAACTAAATAAAAGGCATGTGAAGCATTCAACTTGCCCCGAGACTTTAGGCTGACATTCTTTCCCTGATGATCTGAAGGGAAAGAAAAACATATCAAGAAATAATTTTTAAAACAACTGTATAAAAGTTCTGGCCTCCTGTTCTTTTGGGGATTGCAACGCCCTTGGCTGTGTGAGAGTCCTGGATGCACATTTCTCCCATCCTGCTGCCTCATAAATGAAAATGCCTTGAAAGGCAGCTTTTTTTTTTTTTTTTTTTTTTTAAGCATTCCTTTTAGTCGATTAAGAAGATACTGATGCATTCCAGTGAGAAAATTCAAAGCTGAGAATGTCATGTCTCCTTTAGCTCAGCTTTGCAAATCATTGGCAGAGAGAGACTCTGAATATCAACAGTGGCAGCGGCTGGGCCATAAACCAGAAATACCTTAGTTTTTTCCCGAATAATATCTCCTAGGCAAGCAAAATAGTTGTGGCCTTATAAAACTCTGCCTACTGCTACAAATGTTAGAACATAAGTTGCTCATTTAAAAAAGAGAAGATGGAAAGGGAAAGAGGAAGGGGAAAGGGGAAGAGGAAGGGAGGGACCTTGAAAAGCTGAAGTAATCTTGATTTTGTCTTAGATACACAACTTAGGTTTCATCCTGACTGTAAACAAAGAGTTTCTGATCCTGCTCTCTGAAGCTGTACTGGTGAGAACCTGGGAGAACCAAGTGCAGGAACAAAAGATTTGGTGCTGCTTTTGGATGTATGGACTAATATAACAGACTGTGGCATCTCTACTACTGGAAAACAGAATGTCCCGACAGATAGTTTATTCTCCTCAAAGCAGGGATTGTGTTCTTTCTGTTAGCAAAGGTTCTTAACATGCATCTGATAGTGTTAACTGGGTAGATTACTGAGTATTGCTTTGCTCTTCCTTATAAAGTAGAAGCCATCAGAATCATTTGCAGAGTTCGCAATATTCCATCCCTTCCCCACTCCTATTTCCTACAATTTCATCTCTCTGAGAAAAAAACCTCTTTTTACACAGGCTTAAGAAGCATTGTTTTTTTCTACCCTGGCTCGGTGAAGTACAGATAGATTTGATTCTCTTGGATTTGGTCAGGATCTAACTCCTCATTCCAGGGTCAAGCTCTCCAATCACAGTTGCTGACAAGACAACAGTAGACTTTGCTCCGAAGATTCAATTTTTCATAAAATCAGTCTGAGCACACATTCAAATACAGTTTAGGAGCAGTCAGGGTGAAAGTCCAGACAGCTAGGACACATCTCATATTGGAGTAAGTTCTTATATCACTTAAAGGGTTCTGAACATGCACCTGGATTTCTGACTGTGTGAGGAAGTGACAGAAATCCGGGAGTGATGGTTTTAAACTAAAAGGGGAGATTTAGACTAGGAAAGGAAGACATTATTTTACCACGAGCGTGTTGCCAGACTAATGCAGGTTGCACAGAGAGGTAGTAGAAGCCCCTTCCCAGGAAACATTCAAAGGCAGGTTGGATGGGGTTCTGATGTAGTTGAAGATGTCCCTGCACGCTGCAGGGGGCTGGACACACTCCAAGACGCTTTAAAATGTCCCTTTCAACCCAACGCGTTCGGTGACTCTATAAATCAGGAGCAAATTACCCTGGGTGTTGGAAATGGGTGAGTAAATAAATACTTTTTACTATTCTTATTTAAGAAAACATGGGCATCTGAAACTTCATTACAGGGATTTGAGCACAGCAATTCGTGTGTTCTCTCACCGAGGTAACAGCGGGAGCGAAATGAAAATTCAGAAGCTGAACTAATTCAAGGTGAGAAAGGAGGAAGCAGCCATCAGTAGAGAGCCTCCGAGCTCTGGCCACCCTCCTCGCTGCCAACTCTCAGCGCTCCTCGGCTCGTTCCACCGTCGCAGCCGCTTGCCGCCGCCGGGCTGCGATCCCGCTCGCCCTGCCACGCTTCCCCTCAACCCCCGCGACAGGATTTAACCCAGGGATCTCACCCCGGGGCGGCCGCAGGGCCCTGTACCTGTGGTACGGGGCTGAGCGACCCTATCCGCTCGCTGGTGGCTGGCCTCAGCCCTCACCGGGACGCGGCGGCGGCGGCCGTCTCCATGGCGACCACCACGCTCAGGGCGCCACGCGGGGCTGCCCGGTGGGCTGCCTGCACGGAGGGGCTGTGGCTGCCCCTACCTCTGCTCACCACCCGGAGGAAAAACAGGGTGCGGGAGATGAGGTGGAAGCTGGTGCCGGGGGACGATGTGCCCGCCTCGCCGGTCCCGCATCGGTTTCATCCGCTCAGGCGGTGCTGGCGCCGCCAGCGGCGGGTCCTTCCTGGCCCATATCCCGGAAGGCAGTGCGGCTGCTCTCCCTTTTGCTGCCATCTTGGTTCGCAGCCGTGGGGGTGAGCTGGGTAGTTGCAGCGCGGGGTGAAGGGTGGGATGGACTTGCCTCCGCCATGGGACCGTCGGCGGGTGCGGGGCTCCTGGGACGTTGCGGAGGGCGCCGTGTGGAGTGGGTAGAGGGCGGGATGGCGCCGATGTGCGGCAGATTATCTAGGCCGCGGGTTGCGGCCGTAGCTGAAGAGGGATTGAGGCGCCTGGAGCTTCCCGTTTAGTGGAGAAGCGCAGGGGGTCCTTCTTGCCTCCTCCATGAGGCAGGGCCCGGCCGGAGGAACTTGGTGGCTGTTGTGTCCGTCCTCTGGCCGGCCTTTAGCCGGCGGAGTGCTCTAGCCTTAGCACTGGGTTTGGGGTAGCTCCCACTCGCTCGGCTGGACGGAGCTGCGGGCCTGGGAGGCTCATGGCTTCTGTGTCCTTTCTAGGCCTGCTCGGACCAGGGCTTCAGGAGGATACCATGACCGGGAGGTGAGTGGCCTGCCCCGAGACTGTTCTCGGCTCAAGTATGACAAGTCATAGAGTTGAGTGGTCTGTTGTAGTTACGGGCCGTAATCCCTTTTCCTGTGGCTTCTGTCGTTTTCCAGGACAGATCCCCCTGCCCAATATCCTGCTGAGCCCTCTGCTAAATGCTCAGTTGTGTCTCCGTTTTCTGAAGCTTTTGGCTTGAGCTGCTTGTAGCTGTTCATACGCTGTGCCATGTTTTTCTTACCCTGTCATTGGATCCGGGATGTTAACCATGGTTTTGTTAGCACAGTATTTGTGAACCTGCGTAGAGTACAGGCTTTGACATACTGCTTTCTCGAGTAAGGGAAATACCATACTATCGTTCATAATGGGCATAGGAATTGGGTCTTAATCATAGATTTTTTTTTTTTTCCTTAATATTTACCTGAATTTATTTTGTGTTCTGTGTGTGTCAGGTAGAATGTAATAGCTTAGCTTAATGCTGTATTATAAGACAGTGACAGGTGCAGTTTGAGATGCTCTATGGACACTCGTGATGTATGGAATGAGTCTTGTAACTGTTTAACTTGTGTAGTACAGACAGGTCTTCATCGTGAAAAATTGTGGAGTTTGTGTAATGTCACTTATCCAATACATGAGGGGCCTTTACCTGTCCCAATGAACCAGTTCGTTCCTTTGTGGTTACAAATTAGCAGTCCATAGTCTCACCAGCAGCAGCTACTGCAGCACAGGAAGCTCAGCTTATGTAGCGTATAAATAAAAAATAATGTTTGCTCATCAGAGTGCGCTCAGACACATGAAAACAGTCACTAACGCTGAACCACTTCAGTTTTAGTATGAAGCCTGTGGCACCAGACTGTACCAAATAGAAGGATGCAGAGTTCCCATAAATAGTTCCTGTCCCAGTTACTTAACTTTTCTTCCTTGACTGAGTGTAAGGATTTGTAGGAGTTTGTGAAAGTGAAAGCAGTGAGGTTTTCCTCAGCTAAATTTCTGCTGGTGCTGGTTTGTTTTTACATTTGATTCTTTGGAGTGTCCCATAATTCCTAACTGTTTCCCATGTCTGTAGGCTGTGGTGCAAGGCCACTTTTGCTGGCTACAAACGTGGCCTCCGAAACCAGCGGGAACACACTGCCCTTCTGAAAATTGAAGGTGTTTATGCCCGTCAGGAAACGGACTTCTATTTGGGCAAAAGGTGTGCCTATGTATATAAAGCTAAAAAGTAAGTCACTTTTTATTGATTCACCAAGTTGACCAATTCTTGTTTTCAGCTTTTGCAAATGCCAGGATGTGGGCAAGCAGTTCACTGAGCGTCTGTTAGAACAAAAGTTAATTTGGCTAAATGTAGTAGAATGTCCGTGAAGAATTGTCTGAAGTTTCTGGGTTGGTTTAGTTTTTAAAGTCCTCAGTTATTTTTGCTCTATTTGACCTACATGTCCTTAATTCATGTCATTAAATATTATGTGAAATATTACTTGTTGGTATAAATTATATGTTAGAGAGCAATTGGGTTGAGAAGCATCCTTTTTCTTTTAGAACAACAAAAACTGAAAATGTGTTAAAGGAGTAAACTGAAGTGAGGTGAATTTGTTTTGAGTACTATGAGCTACCAGGTTATTCAGACCGCAGAATTATTTTGTGAGGCCTTGAGAGATGGTGTTTCCTGGCTTTTGTGTGACCATGTCAGAGCACTGTCACTTCACTGTGTTGGCACTGCTGGAGGTCTTAAAAGCAGTTACTTACTCCATTCCACTTTTAAGTGTAGTTGTTACGAGCTCAGGTATGGGAGTTGAGAATTGCTTTGATGTTAATCAGACTCTTACGGCTTATGGATTTTCTTGTAACACTTTTTTTGCAGACTATCTCAGTGGGTTGAGTTTCTTCTACCTTTGGTGTGTCTGGAGAAATCTTACAATAAGATACTGCATTTTGTTTGGAATTGATGAGCTTTCATTTTGGTAATTCTAGTTTAGCATCAGTGCGTTCCAAGTTTTTAACCTAATAGTTTTCCAGTGGAGCTTCAGATAAATTACAAGCTGCAATATTGACTGTTTGTGTGGGGTAAGGAGGGTACACTGAAAATCCCAGGTGTAGTAAATTTGACAAATTTTAAAAATGAATGGTGGTTCCATTAAAGATGGCTGTGGGATAGAGTTATTATTTAGTAAGTGCCTTAAAGAGGCTGCATTGTCTGCTCCCTCCCTACTCAGTTCGGTGTGGAGGCTTGGCTGGTGTGCTCAGCTGATGCTCTCTTTCCTCAGCAACACTGTAACCCCTGGAGGCAAGCCCAACAGGACACGAGTGATATGGGGGAAGGTCACCCGTGCCCATGGGAACAGTGGCATGGTTCGTGCCAAGTTCCGCTCCAACCTTCCTGCCAAGGCCATTGGACACAGAATCCGGGTGGTAAGTGGATTTATTTTAACTACAAGATACTTATTGGAAGGGTTTTTTGGGTGTCTTTTAATTCTGTGTAGTCTGAAGGACAGCCTGAACTATGGTTCTGTTTGTTACCATTGTGCATATGACATGCTTTTTGATAAGTGCTCCTTCTGCAGCTAGGAGAGGTTTGTTAGTTGGCTTCCTGTGCTGAGGGGGGAGATCCATCTCACTGTCAGGGATTTGTGTGCTTGGGAAGGAAAGCTCTTGAAATTCCAGGGCTCTTCCTCCGCTCCTTTACAATACTATCTTTAGTTAATTTTCTTGGGTCTTTTACATATGTTTACATGCTTTTATTTCAGTTCCTACCTAGTGATAGGTTTGGTTTTTTTTCCTCGACTCCCAGATGTTGTAACTGAGGAGTGGTGCTGTCCTGACCTGTCCACTAGTACTTGCTTGGTAGCCAATGTTTTGGTCACAAGGCTTCAGTGAGACTGCCTTTTTAGTTCACTCACTCAGAGTTTTGGTGCAATATCTCCCTAATAGTCATGTCAAAAGGAATATTGGAAGGTTTCTCCTGTGGCTTAGAAGAAGCACAGTAGGAGCAGCACAGTTAAATCCCAAAGCTAGACCTGCAAAGACTCTTCTTGTCGGTAGACAGGTAGGGTGCTTCCAAGGAAGCATGCACCAGCAAAGGGCTACATCAAGTCAATGAACTAGTCGTTAGGCTTTTCCATTCTGGCACCTCTTCTGTGTAAATGGGGAAATTGTTTTTATAGTAATTTGAGAGGTGGACGATTGAGATGGTAACTGCAAAACTTGTGTTTAAAATAATACAGTACTATGACAAGATTTCTAACATGATTCCATCTGTTCTTGTCTTTTGCAGATGCTGTATCCATCTAGAATCTAAATTTTTATTGGAAATAAAATGGAGAATCTGTTTAATTTTTGTACGTTTCTATTTTTTCATCCACTTATTTTGAGAGACTTTCAGTAGCATATTAGAGTTCACAGCAGTGGGATGGAGTAGTGGCTGTAAGCTGGGTAGTGAAATGGAGATTGGACCCTGTGCTTGGCAAAGCATTTTAGAACAAATTGCATTCTGAAATCCCTGCAGCCATTACAGCAACCTGCCTGTGCCTCCCATCATGGAATCTGAATGGTTTGCAGGGCTAATCAATAAATGCTTACAATCTCTTACACTCTGCACACAGGCTTTATACAGAACACCAGAAATAATTTCTTGCCTACCTAATAGAGGGAAGTTCTTGCTTCCTATTTCTGTTGGTGATAACTGCTGATGAGACAAAGCTAAATCTAGCAGGTGTTAAGTCCTAGCTCGTGTCTGCAAATTTTAGTTCTTGTAGAATCACCAAGAATGAGACGATGTGTAGGTGAGCAGCATGCATGTCTGTAATATATACTCAGAAATCTGCTTAAACATTTGCATTGTATGAGTCTGTAGTGCTTCAGTGTTCATACTTGCTGGTTTCCTCACCAGTCTTACCAGAGTAGTGTGTAATGTGGAGTGGGGGCGATCTGTACACCAGACTAATGTGTCACCTCCAGGAGCTTATTAAGGTTTGTTGAACAACAAGGTAGTGAAAAGTCAATTTAAAGATTTCTTAAAGTGCAAGCCTTAAGGTGTGTTAGTACATCCCTGAAGAGTCCTGGGTAGTTTTAAGGGAGGTTTCAAACGGCTGCAGGTTGGCATGGTTACTGCTGATGTCACAGTCCCAACATGACATATCAGTAGCCTGGGCTGATTCTGTGCTGTTGTTTTGTCATCTGGAAAGCATCCCTAGTTGAGGCAGGTGAGTTGTTGGCTTGGTGGAGCTACAGTGTGGGTCCTTCTCTCCCTGTGAGAGCTGCCCTCTCCCTGTCTAGCCTTGGCTACCTTCTGAGCTGGGGGTTTGCATCCTCTCCTAATCCTTCTGAAAGGGGTGAAGCATTCTTGTGTTTGGACTGTTACTGGTAAGTTAAGGCTTTCTTTTCAATGGCAATCCAAAGAAACTTTTGACCTGGATACTCCGGTCTGGTATACAAATTATTTCACTGAAAAGGACTAAACCCACTGCCACTGCTCTCCAACAGCAGGAATTCCAATTGAAGTGGAAAGCTGCAGTTTTTAACGTGGCTGAAGAGAAATGGCAGCCTGTGAGATGTTGGGTTAGGTCAAGCAAAGATTTAGTCTTCCGCAGATGCCAGCAGGTTTTCTGTGTAGGACTCAGAGAAGAAGAGTATGGAATACAATTTACAGGTTTAGGTATTGCTAGAGGAAGGAAGAAAGGTATTTGGGAAATTGGGCTGTAACTGGTAGGACTGTTCTTACGTGGCTGCATTCTCCTGACGAAAGTGCTCTTAAGTTTGAGGTAAGTTGCCCAGAAATACAGAATGCTTCCCTTTACTGTTTTAGTTTTTTAATCCTTGTGTCAAACCTCTTCCATTTCCTTTCACTTTCCTTTGGTCCCACCAAAACCAGTGTGTTTGCTGCTCAGAGCTGCAGACATAGGCTGTTTTCAAGGCCTGTGTGGTGCAAGTGCCTTTGTGATAGCAAGCCCCTTCCACTCCTTCCCCCAGCAGTGCAGTCAGCAGCTGTATGGGAGGAAGCTATGGCATCAGAAGAGCCTGCTGCCTGCTCCTTTGTGGACCGAACCACCTGGGAGCTGTTCAACTTGGTGGACTTAATGGGGAAGAGGAATGGACAAGTGATGGTGATGGAGGTGCATGGTAACAATCTGAGAACTCCCTCTGTGCTGGTGGATTTTGCCCAGGACCTGTGTGGCACGGTTGACATTAGGGCTAAACTACAGCAGACAGAGAAGGTGGAGGAGGTGGAGGTGGATGTGGACGTGGATGTGGAGGGGGAGGAGGAAGAGGAGGAAGAACTGGGGGAGGAAGAGGAGGACAATGCTCAACCACATCTGATTTTTATGCTGTGGTCACCTGCTCTGCTGAAAGAGCTCATGCAGTGGGATTACCTGGATGACGCCCTCTGGAATTTGAAGAACCTCCTCCCCTGCTTGCCAGAAGTGCTGGTACTTGTGATGGTCCGTCCAGGCCCTCAAGAGCAGCTGGACCAAGCAATGAGAGCTCTTAGGAGAATGCAATGCCTGCTGGATGGGGCATGGGAACTGGTGGTGGAGACAGCAGTCTACAGCCCAGGCCAGCCTGATGATATCCTCGAAGCAAAGAGAGCTGCGTGTAGAGCACTGAGAGAAGTCTTAAACTGCCATGAAGGTA
Organism: Psilopogon haemacephalus; assembly: GCA_013396835.1. NCBI lineage: Eukaryota > Metazoa > Chordata > Aves > Piciformes > Megalaimidae > Psilopogon > Psilopogon haemacephalus. The sequence goes on from VWZI01010405.1 coordinate 1,331,807, forward strand.
TTCTGGGACATAGATTGACAGAGGGCTGAGGGGAAAGAGAGGCTTTCTTGAAACAAAAGCCTGCTCAGGGTGGATCATGGAAGGGTCTGAGCAACAGTGTAGACCAAAGTGATGCTTGGTGGCTGGGTTCAGATGCAGGAGGGAATATAAGATGGACTGTAGGCAAGGTAAGCTGCAAACAAGAATGAGAACTTTAGTAGGATGGAGATGAGCAATGTGAGTCTGAGCCAACTGTGTGGCCTCTTCTAAGGTGAAAAGTGGTGGCACTTGCTCCAAAGCACACATGGCTATGAAGATGTTGTTCAGTGTGTGAAGTACAGCCCTGACTCCCCTACTGGGGCATTCTGAGATTAAGTTATAGCAGCTCCACAGTCTCATTGAGCCTCTGTCCTTCACTGGGATATGACAAATGTTTTGTGTAAACTGTAGGCCAAAGCTGTGACCAGGATGACGCCTTCTGTTCTATCTATCGTGTGTTTTCTCCTCTAGAAGTTGACTCTCAGCGTCCATTCATTGTTTCACTCCCGGAGTTCAGTTTCTGCTGTATTCTGCCTGAGCATCTGCAACACACTGTGTCAAAGACGGATGCAGAATGAATCCCCTTGGGCAGCAGAATCTGGAAGGTCAGTTTTAGCACTCTTCACCTCAGTGTCCCTTTGTAGAAATGTTTCCCTCCTGATGCATTCTTTGCCAGACCAGTCTTTCTGCGTGGACATGGTTCGGTATATGGCTGCTGCCAGAAGGGGACACTGTGTCCTTAGCATCACGTCCTTGCTACGAAGCTCAGATGGCTGCATTATCTGAACAATCTACCCTAGGAAACTTCTGCCAAAAATCGCTGAGTTTCTGCTTTGCTGGGATACCAGAACACCATTGAGAAACCTGCTCAGCTGTCCCCAGGAAACCAACTGTTAACAGAACATTGCACACAGAAGGGGCCAATTTGCTCTGGATTTTAACCTGCACCAAAACTGAAATAGTGAAAGAATTTCAGAGTTAAGACCTAAGAGCACATTCTCCCAGGAGAGCACAGATGCAGAGGTCTTCTGTACATAGTTTCCATCAGCACAATTCTCAGTGGGTCTTTGTAGTCACAGAATGGTGGGACAGAAAAGTTTGCCCTCTTCTGTACAATATGCTGCAAACAAGACAAAGGTCTGTCTCCTATTGCACTGGTATTTGCTACTAGTGCAGTGGCCTCTCCCAAGATACTGTCCTCACACCAGAATAGTTGAAGGGTCTGGGATGAACTTTCTAAACTCACTACACTGATCAACAGGATTCTTTCCACCTACACTGACAGAAGGAGCAGTGGATGGTTTATATGCATGGCATCCTCTGCAATTTGCTATTTCACGGATGGCCACTGCAGGTGTGTCTGGTAGTTCAGTGTGTTTGGGCGTGTGACACATTGCTGTCATTCACGTTGCTTTTTCATGCTTGCTGCTTGAGCAGCCCATGAATGTCTCATCCCTTCAGTGCAGTGCATGAAAGAGGGTTTGCTGTATCTTGATCCAAACTCCATTGTAGATCAAGGTCTAAGTACTGGCTTACAGAGGTGTCAGCACAGCACTTGTGCTGGGACTTAAAGTGGCATGGGCCAAACCTGCAGCAGGGATAGGGCTAAGAATCAGGTGGAGTGAAGATGGCCCTGATCTGTGCCTGAGTGCAGACTGACTACTGAGCCCTTCTATAACAAAAAGTCAGTGGTCATCCTCTTCATACTACAGGCACTGCAAAAAAATAACCAGGACATTTGTGTTTGCTCCATGTTCCTGAAGAGAAAAAAAATGTATGGAGATAAAAGCCAAACGTTTAACCAACTGTCCATTAAAGGAGCTATTGCAGGGAGCTTATCTTACATATAAATGGGTACCAGTAGACAGCCAGCAGGTTAAATGACTGGAATAGGTTATTGTGGATGGAAGGAACTGTGGGAGCAGTAGATTGTTTTTGTTTCTAAGGCTAATGGCCTATACAATAGGTGAACTCATTCTCCATCCTCTCTGGGCATACCGAGGCACTATGGATAGCTGCGTGGTTTTGCATTGGCAGTTTATACGTATTTCTTCTTTTTTACAGATCTTGTCTCCGCCAAAGATCTTAACCATCACCTAAAGAAGCATTAAAAACCTGATATTTATTTCATTTCTTTGTGTGTCTGTGTGTAGCTATAAGCTTTAAAGCTGTACATCAAAGACTATGAGTCCCCTGCTGAAGCTCCAAGTACTTGTAGTAATGTACTGAAGGGGTGGGATTTGAGGGTAGTAGAGAGCCTCTGAACCAACAGTTCTCAGGGCAAGGATCCTCCAGGTTAATTTTTAAATATGCCTTCTTTCCACACTCTGAAGGATGGCATGGCTTTAGGAGGCAAAACAAACTTGCTGTAGGTATTGGAGTGGTGCTGGTGCTGGTTCTTTGGGGGGAAAAAAAGCTTTAAAGAATGGGGGGAAGCGACCTTGTCCAGTTGTCTAAACACAGTTATAACACACCTGACCCAATTGCTCTATTGTGGAAGAGACATTCCATGAGCATTTGGGCATCTTAAGATAAACTCTTCCTTTTTTAAAAGGGAACACTTTTTTTTTTTTCTTTTTTTTTTTTTAGCTTAAGCTAATACAGAAATAGTACCCCTGAATTGTTGCAAGGTGTGCACTGGTAGAGGCTATTTGTTGAGCATAGGAAATCTGCCTTGGAGAACCTGATCAGCTTATTAGGATAATTAAGTAGCCATGATGAAGTTCTCTGTTTCTGTTATTTCCTGTAGCATCTGAAATGTGTGGTTAACCATCCAAACCCAGGCACAGCTCATGCAGCTCTCAAGATTGACTAGCAGCATGTTCATGCTCTGTCCAGGCACTTCTGTGTGGGGTGATGTGCAGCACTGCCAAGCATTTCTGTTGAAGGGGAAGATCCGAGGCGTGGCTGAAATCTCAGCCAGGACGTGGGAGCACGGGGCTGCCTCTCAAGGGAAGTGGTACAGCCACAAGGATGTGTGGGGAGGAATGTGATCACCCACACAGCTGAGGAAGAGAGGGCAGAACACTGTGGGTGCTTTCACAATGCCTTATTCTCCAGGTAATCATGGCTGGATATACAGAAGCCACTCCCCCAGCTTGCTGCAGTCCAACAAAGAGAGATCTGCTCTTTAAACGCTGAGCTCTCTTCTCATTTCAGCCAGTGCAGAATTGGTGAATTTTGATGTGGTATCTCTGCTGCTAGGCTAGCAGGAGCAAGCAGCTAGAGCTCACAGAGGAGACTCACAGCAAGCATTAGGAGCACTGCTGCATGGCCCAGAAGTCTTCCAAGTCATCAGATGTGTTTCCACAACAGAGAACAACCTGCTCTGCTCAGCTGGCATCACATACTGAGAGCAGCACAGAAAGGCCATTCCATGGGCTCCTGGCATATGAGCATCTAAGCACTACTTCTGGAAGATCTTGATCAAGATAGCAGCTGAACCTTTGCTATCCATACCAAGCTTTGCTTCTTTCCAAAAAGTCCTTGACTATCCCTACTCCTTACTCATCTGGTACATTGTGCCTGTCTGCCAGAGCAAAGTCCAACAACCATTTGGCACCTTGTAGTGAAACAGAAGGGCACCTTGCCAGCTGGTTATCTCTGGCTTCTTTCAGGGCTCAACAGCATCAAAACAGGCAAATTCTAAACCATCTGCTTTGCCTATTGGAGCAACTACAGCCTGAGAAGGGAATGGATCTGCCCATTGTCTTTATAAAGGGAGTAGTACTGAGAATCTGGGTGCTTAAACCATGCTGGGGAAGATTTTGTGGGAAGGAAACAGTAGGATGCAAGAGGGAATGTGAGGGAGGCAGGAGAAGCTGCATTTGTGGGCAGTGGTCCCCAACCACGTGTCTCCAGCTCGCTGGGGGCTGGGATAACTTTTAAGGGGCTCTGCAAAGAGTAAGCACACAAAAAAGCTGGACAACTGGTGTAGAAGGCATGTGAGGAGGCTAGCGGCTGTAAACAGCTCGTTGTGGTTCCTGCTGACAAACACAGGAGTCCAGCTGAGGCTCTGGCATGACAGCTGGAAAAAGACCATAAAAGGCAGCTTCATTCTTAAGTCTGATTTCTTGTCTATCTCCAACTAGTCCATCTTCCCAGTGACAGTGGAGTAGGCTGAGGGGACAGGCAGAGATGTGTCTCCAGCCACATGTCCAGGACTGCCTCAACACTGTTGGCTCTCTGCAAGTGGCCCTGCACCATTTCTCCATCCTTCACTTTGGAAATTCCTTTCTCTGACCATCTATGACTCAAGGAAACATAAGGAAACTTAGGACAGCTGCGGAGACAGGCACTACGAGGCATGGATTTCAAAAGGAATGGAATTTTGGAGAATAAAGGCAGGGGAAGATTAGGGATTCCACATCAGAAAGGCAGGCTACGTTTGAGCCATGGAGGAGCCAGGGACTTCACAACTTTATTTGCTTATGGGGCGTAATCTCTGCTGAGCGGAGTTCAGAAGGGTGTGATGACTTGGATGGATCCAGGCCAGGGCTGTGTCAACACGTGCTGCCGGGTGGACAAAACTGCCTCAGCAGTCCCTGGAGGTGGCCTCATCTGCAGCATGAGGAGCTGGAGCTGAACAAAGAGACCATCCACTTTAGATTCAGTTGTGACTGAATTTGTCACAGGAAGGATCAGGGGGTGGTTTGATTCAGTTCAAGCTTCAGTGGGTAAAAAGTGAAGAGGGCTCTGGGTTCAGAGGCTAGAAAGGGTTATGGAGTGTTTTGGGGAAGGTCAGTGGAGGAGATGAGAAGAGCCATGAAGTGTGAACAGGAGATGGGCAAGAAGTGAATCAGTGAGACTGGAATGTTTAGAACAATAGGATAGGTGAGGTTTGGGGTATTTTCTTCACTCACAGTTACTTTCTCTGCTAATCTTTGGGGTACCCATGAAGATCTTCATGGATAAAGAGCGTAGCAAGTGCCAGTGTCCCACAGCAATGCTCCTGGTGGCAACTGGCAGTGCTGTGTGAGTAAAGCAGATACTTTCCAGCATCTCATGATGATGATGTTTCTCCAAAGCAGGAACTGGAAGCAGATTTGGAGAATAGGTCTGTGAAAGATCACTTGTGCAAAGGTTTGCTAAGGCTTAGTCTGTCAGCAGTGAATTCCCACTCCTCCCTTTTCCAACTGCCTCCATGAACACTAAGGCTGCTGAGAAAAACAGTGTAAAGAATTGGGCTGGGTCACTGAGGTGCTCCCACAGATTCCCTCTTGCCCATTTAGTGTCTCTGCACTCCTGTCACCAAAACTGGCACAAGAATCGTTCTTCTCATCTCTGTGTACACTCTTTCAGAAGAGAGGTTAATCTTGGTAAATGCTTTGGCCCTTGGATTAATCCAATGGACCTTGGATTTTGTTTAAACTTCAGGACACTACTAATAGACGTGATAAATTTATTTCTCTGAACAAAGCATCTTCTATTCCTCCTTTGAAGTCTAAAATGAGGAGATGTGTTTGCTCTGAACAGCTATGGGCATAGGTAAGAGATGTGCTGACCCTCTGTGGAGACCTTCTATAAATATGGCTGCCAGCTGGATGTTTGAAGGAGTGTCAGCCCTTGTGAGTACATCTGTGTCTTCACTTAGATGCCTGCCAGAGCTCTGAAGTCACTGTCAGGGACCACTCACAACTGTCTCTGAACTGTTTGAGCTGTAGCTCTTTACGGGTAAAGTCGTATTTGCTATTAGATCTTATCTCTGTTAATGAATAAGGAAATGTAAACAAGGTTGTTTGGGTATTGTCGGTGCCATTCACCTTTCCAAACAGCCTCTGCTGGCAATGGTACCCAGAATTAACTAGAGAATCTCAGTGGTCACAAAGAACAGCTCTATCTGGTCCCAAATACTAGTTTTTAGAAGCTGCTTTGACAGTTTAAACACTGAGGCCACTGCTGCTGTTTCCAAAATGAGTAGGAAGGTAATTTTTTTTCTGTCTTCTCTGAAGAATCATCTTAATGAATTTGAGAAATCATATGCTTGAAAGCCCACTGATCAAGGCACTTTGGGATGTCTATGGGAGTCACTGGTATGGCACTACTTGAAAAGAGCCCTCTGAGACCCATGATTTATTTGTTTTAGCACATCAGGCAAAGTATAACTGGCACCACCACACCACAGGCTGTGCTGGCAGCTCGTATGGAGGTTAAACATATTGTGGGGCTTGTTAGGGCAATTTGCAAGTAGCATCCTCCTTCCTGAAGCTAGCTTCAAGAGATCTAGGCTTCCCCAGTCAAAATGACCAAATCCAATGTCTGTCATTGGTTTGTTTTTTGCTGGTCTCTCTTCCCAGAGACCTTCTGTTTGTGATTGGCTTTTGAACGAATCTGTGTGAGGACTATAGCTGAAAATCTGTAGAGGAAAGCATAAAGAGAAAAACACCAATGTGAGGTCTCCTGGGGAAGAGCACCTGCTCTTGTCTCCTCCTGCTCCTGCTGGTCCAGCTTGCAGTGCTGATTATACTCAGGGCTTTCCTTCACAAATATGTGAAGGGGATTCTGAACAAATAAGGAAAAAAACCACCAAAACCCCAAAAACCTTGTAAACACAAAATCTGGGCAATGCTGAGGCCAGACTTGGCTGCATGTCTGACTTTGCAGTCCTGCCACGTTGACAGCTGCTCTCAGTGCTACCACACTGGCAAGGAAGCATAGGGTCTTGCAACAACAGACTGATCTCTGGAAGAGGAGCCTAATCCTCCTGTTTTATCTCCCTGCCACTTGCTTATCAGCACTTGTCAACAAGTAAGTTACTTTTGCTAGGACTCGGGTCAGAAAAATATCTCTGAAGCTTTTCCCTGTCTGGCCCCTGCTATGCTGGCACTGGGCAGTGTTTGCTAAGCCTGTCATAGCTGGGACAGATGTTTTCCTGGCTTAAAATTGGTGGCACACAGCCATCTTCCCCAGCTGTCACATCTCTGTTGCCCCTGAAGACCAGCCTGTGGTACATCCTTTCTCTTTGGTGGCTACCGATCTGCTGGGCTCGCTGGATGGGTGGCCACGAGGACGGGCAGGGAGCAGGCATGCTGGCCCGGGCACTTTCATAGCAGGAGTGTGCCCCAACACACACATTGAGAATCACAGATTCAGGGCAGGCATACGGGTTTTGGCTCTGCTTTTGACCGCAATGCTCTTGGAGCGTCTTCTGCCCATCCTGCAGAGATGATTTGACTCTGAATGGTCTCAAAGAGCTGTCTCAGGTCCTCTCTAGTCCCCGTTCAGCTGCCGGCAGAGGCTGTTCACCGGAGCAGGGTGGGGGTCCTGAGACGGGGCTGAAGGTGCTGCCGGGAGTATCTGTGACACCTCTCCCGCTGCGCGGGAGTCGGCGCACGGAGTTGGGATTTGGCGCTGCGAGAACCGGTGCTGGAGTTGTGAGCCGGGGATGATGCAGGGTGCGAGGGAGCGGTGCGCGGGCGCGGGTGGCTGGGCCAGTGGGCGGTGCCGGGAAGGGTGCGCGGCGGCGGCGGATGGCGGCGGTGGCGGAGCTGCAGGAGCTGCGGGCTCTGGTGGAGCGAGTGGGAGGGCGGCGAGCCGTGCTGCTGGTGTCCGAAGTGGCCGATGGGGTCCCGGTGACGGCCACTCTGGCCGCCTTCGCCTGCGACCTCCTGGGAGACGAGGTGCCGCCGGGGCCGGGATGCCCGTCCCGGCGGCGGGTGGTTGGCGGTCGGCGGGCGCTGGGAGCACGGCTGCTGCTGGTGCTGTGCCGCGCTGGGACGGCGCGGAGCCACGGGAGCCGGGCTCGTCTGCGGGAAATGGTGCGGGATGTACGCAGCCGCCTGCCCTCAGCACCGCCGCCCGCTGTCGTCGGCGTCCTCCTGCCCGGCGGCGACGGGGAGGACGCGGCGGTGCTGGACGCCGCGCTGCAGCGGCACTTCCCGGCGTCCGGCACGGTGCAGGCGGCGCGGTACAGCCCCGGCAGCCCCTCAGCACTGCGCGACTGCCGCGCCGCTGCCTGCCGCGCCCTGCGGGCCGCCCTGCAGCACCCCGCAGGTACTGGGGCTGGGGAGGACACCGGCCGGGGGTCTGGTCGGGGGCTTTCACAACACTTGCTCCGTTTTCCTGTGGGATCTGACCCTGTGGCGATGGAATCTGGTGTTTTGCATTGGGATGTGACCGGTCCTCATAGGATCTCCACTCTAGTGGAATCTGAGATACGACTACTTCTTCCCTAACGGTATCTCTTTCATGCTGCTGGGATCAGAGCCTTCCCAATGCGATCTGCTTCTTTCTGATGGGTTTCCCAGCCCTTGGAGTTGGAGAGAACAAGCTTCCCAGCAAGGTGGGAAGCAGACAGACAGTGGGGATGCAGTTACATGATGGTCATGTATGTTTACATATGCTTGTTCTTTGGGGCACGGGGTTAGGGTGAAGCCCTTGTTGTAGGGTGTAGGCAGGACCTGACCTTTCTGCAGGAGGAAGATGCTTGTGCTGGCTTTGCATAATTAATAAATATAAAAGCAAGAGGGTGTTTGGATTTAGAGCCAGGAGTTTTTGGTGGCCAGCTTAAGCAAGTTGAGGATGGCAGGATGAAAGCTGGGTGTCAAACAGGCCTTGAGGAGCAGCACTTGCCATGGGACAAAAGGCAGCCTCTGTTTGTGTGGAGGGTGATGGGCAGCTGGGCAGGTTTAGCTGCCACAGTAGTCATGCAAAAACTCCCGGACTCACTTTAATCCTCAGTACTGCTTGTTTTTGTCTGTTTTTCTTTCTTCCTCTCTTCTTTATTTTTTTACTCCCCCATCATTTCCAGGGCCTCTGGTGTTCTGCTGTCTCACTGCCTTTGCCCTGAGAGATCCTTGCACTCGCCTGCAGCACCAGAGTCCTCTGAGATCTTTAGGACATAGGGATGGTTTGCTACAGCCTAGTTGCTTCTTTCCATTAGTTTAGTCCAGAATTCTGGATCTGAACATCGAGGCTTTTTGAGACGACTGCAACCTACTGTGAGTGAGTAGGGCTGTTTTCTGCCAGAATTTCTAGTGTGCATCTAGACAGCAGTAAACCCTCCATTCCTGGTCATAGCAGCCTGGTGGTGGAACAGCATCTGCAGAAGCAGAAAAACGTCTCTGCATATGTGACCATTTCCTACCTCTACACAGTGCTGGTGCTTGGCTGATCACATGTGTTTTTGTGGATTTGTCCTTCATGCAGATGTGCAAGTGGCATAATATCCCTTAGTGGTAAAAGAGAAGCAGCCAGAGCAGGTGTTGCAGCCTGTTTGTGTGCGCTTTATAAACCTGGTGGGTAGGAGGACTCAGCATGATGCTTTATTTCATCCCTGATGCTCTGCTCGGTGCTCTTAGTCATGTAAGTGTTCCATTTGTAATAAGGATACTCATCAGCTGCAGGGCTCAGCCTTAGGCAGGGGCAGCTTCCTTTCGTGCTGCTCTGTGCATCCATTTTACCTTCCAAAATCTTCATGTGGCCAGAGAGAATTCAACCACAGCTGTGCCTCCAAAGAGCTGGGGACCTGGCAGTGTCAAGCACCAGCTATTTTTTTTAGGTTGATTGTCATATTGTGGTTTTTCCTACAGGCAAGGCACAAGGGGAATAATATCTTTAATGTAATGTGAGGGAGGACAATGGGAAAGATGGACATGAGACTGCAGAGCACCCTGCGAAACAGGTTCTAGGAATGCCACTGTAAATATGTTCTCAGTCTGAGCTAAGCTGGTCTTGTTTTGCCTCCTGACTTTGCAAGAGGCTTTTGCTAAGCTGAAAAGTTATGCTCATGCATCTGGATAAGGATGCTGGGAATGTAGATTGTAAAGCTCTGTGTACCTGTGCTTATGCCTGTTTTATTTCAGCCCATCTTCAGAGCATTGTCCTCTTCCATAGATATCTCTGCTCATCTTTGCCCATGACAGCTGTTCTGGAGCTGCAGCCTCTCCATGCTGGGAATTCCCCATATTGCCATTTGTGTAGTGAAGCTGGGATAGGAATGTCAGTGGGGTTCCTGCATCTCTTGGGTCTAAGCAGGGAAACTTTGGGCTACTCCCTTGCAGTGTCTCAGCGGGGTCCAGAGTCCCCATGCACTGTGAGCAGGGAATGTGTTTATGGCTGGAAGTTGTGGTTTGTTGGCTAGCAGGAAAAGCTGCCAGTGTGAACCCTTTAGTGTTGCAATGGTTTGATAAGCTGAAGGCCACTGAAGGGGTTTATCATTTGTTATTTGATTAGGAGGTGAAAGGCTGGGTGATGTTTCAATGGAGATGCTGAACTGCTGCTGCTGGAAGCCATATAAAATATGCTGACATAGTGTTTTACAAGCTACTGTAGTGTTTTACTCTAAAGGCTTGAAAGCCTGTAGTAACTTGATGTGACCATTGTCCTCCAGAATAAATACTATACATCAACGAAGGCCATGTGTTCTCTGCGTTTTGCAAGCAGTTACAGCTGCAGTTTTTTGTGTGCTGCAGGTCTGTGTGTCCAGCAGGTCTCTGTGGAAAGGAGGAATTGCCTAATGTGGTATTTTGGGAGTAATCTTCCCCCGCCATCCTCCCCCACCCCCCCTCACTCCCTCTCTTTTGAAATCACCCAGACTAGACTCAGCCATCTGTAAGTTAATGAATTAAGCTTTATTTTTACAGCTTTGGACAATATACAAACAGATATTTACAATATATTACAGATATTTACAGATATATACCGTAAAAAGGTAATACAGAAGCACCATACCCCTCCCAGATACCAGAGTCCCCAAGAGGAGTTCCCAGCCACCCTTCCACCTTTCCCCCCACCACCCAGTCTTATCCCAGTATCTGTCTTATATGCCAGGTAAGCAGGGAAGATTGGCCAGGGGAAGGTAGAAGCAGGAATTGATTAGTTGTGTTACAGAGATCCAGCTGGAAGGCAGGGAGAGAGAGATCAGCAGCCAGAGCAACCTGAGGAGCTCTGCCTTATCTATGTTTGGGTTCTTACTTTTGTATTGGTCAGCAAAAGTATGAGTGAAGGAGACATCATCATGGTTTCCTTTCTCAATCTAGAATCTAATTTCTCTTATTAAAATATTCTAATTAGCCTCAAATCAGCACACCTAATAAAATGAGGATGGGCTGATGCAGCAGAAGCTGTGTGGTAACAAAAAAAAGAAAAACTTCTACAGGAATGCTCTAACCCTGTCCATCCCAGCCTCACCACGTGTGCTGGCTGAGCTCCTGCCATGTTTCTTGCTCTGGACTGCAACATCCAGGATGATTTTAGCAGCAAGGTGGCAAAGCAGAAACTGACACCGGGGAAAAATTTCCAGGGTAGCAGGGAGGTTTCATCCTGAAATGAGGTTCTCCAGGAGCTGCTCTGTGCTTTCCAGTAGTGGGCTCTCTGAAGTGGACCTAGTTTTGCTGTGACAACTTTGGCTTGCGGAAGGGAGATGTGAGTCGGTGTTGGGAGACTGGGGAACATCAGGGCTGACTCAATGCCAATCTGAACTCATCTTCTCTGGTTTATCTAGAAGAGGGGAAAGACAGGCAGAGGTGGAGGTTCTCATCCTTCCTGCGGTGCATTTCTTGGAGCCGGAGGAGCCAGAGTAAAGGTCATGAAGCAAAAGCTGCAAACAACGTTCCTGAAGGTATGCCCAGCTCCCTCCCTTGTATTCCTGCTTTGACTGTCAGAAATTCCTCACTGACTTCCTGGTGGTTCTGGTGCCCAGTCCTCTTGTTGGTGGCCTCCTTAAGCTATTTCCAGCTGTTCTGCAGCTGATGTCTCTTGCCTTAATTTGGTTTGGCTAGAACCTGTGCACATCTGGCTGCTGTGTTACTGTCTCCCTGTTTTCTGACTTTTTCCGTGTCTAACTAAAACCGCACTGGGTCCAGTGTCCAACTACACTCCTGGGGGCACTGTAGAACTCAGCTGCATTTTGCTGGAGTTTCTGGAGCAGAAGTATTGTCTGTCTAAACAATAAATTGGAAAGATCACCCTGATCTTACGTGACATTCTCTTCAAACTCGGCTGGAAAGGGCTGTTCCCAACCCACATGCATTTGGGGCTGGCAGGGAGGAGGAAGAGGGAAGTCAGCCTTGGGCTCTTTGATTCTAAAGGAAATTGTTCAAGTAACAAATAGCCTAGTGTTTAGCCTTTGCTGTGCCACTGGCACCTCTGCTTGCTCCTCCCAGCAGTGATTTTCTTTTTGCAAAAGTGCCCTCATGCAGATGGCTACAATGTGCATGGTGTAGAGATGGAGTGGAACGGAATAGAATAGAATATTTTCAGTTGGAAAGGACCTACAGCGACCATCTTGCCAAATAGCCTCATCACTTCAGGGCTGACTACAAGTTAAATCATGTTAATTAAGGACATTGTCAAATGCCTCTTAAACAGATAAAACGCTTAAAACTCATAAAGGTCAGAGAAGACAACGGAAATGCCCAATTTGTTCAGCTTTGAGACGTATTTAAGGGTCAGAAAATTTAAGTGCCTGATCTCACTGTCAGTGTCAGGCCTTGTGGCCATGAAGCTTGCTGTGGGGTTGCTGAGGCTGCAGAGGCCAGGGAGCTGGTCCCTGTGCTCTTTTGCTCATAGGTTCCCCCCTGTTTGTTGAAGCAATGTTTTGTTTATAAAGCAAAATGAAAATTAGTTACATAAACCCCATCTGTGGTAAGGTTGTGATTATGTATCAATTGCTTCATCCCATGCCTTTGTGGCATGTTGCACGAAGAAGAGTTTTCAGCTCAGATCTGCCTTGTCCTTTACGTGCTCTTTGCAGATGACCTGGAGGACCCCGAGGAAGAAGTGGCTCTGACCAGCCTGTCTCCCAATGGAAACTGTGAAGAAGCTGTTAGCCACACAGGCACCTAGAGCTGCCGGGTGCCTAGCACAGTCTGTAGCCTGGATCTGCCCGGTGGAGCTGGAGCAGTGAGAGCAGGAGCTGGTGCGTGCCCACTCACCCTCTCCTCCAAGGAGCCACCACTTCAGGGAGAAGCTGCTTGACTTAATTCACCAGGATCTTTTGTAGCTGCTGACAGCCTCTGAGGTCCATGCCAGAGAGCTATCCACAGGAGTGCCTGGAGCTGTCAGTGGCAATCTGGGGCTTCTGAAAAGCCCATTGGGATGTAGCCAATGTCCTGGGTGAGATGATGTTGGGACTTTGAGTGTGAAATGCACCTGCCCGTTTGAAGAATGAGGAACACTGCCTAATTCTGAGCAAAGTTCCCTGCTGAGGTAGCCGAGGCTGGCCTCCCTGGGGAACAGATTCCGCTGCCTTGTTTTCCTGCTTCGTTGCTGCTTTGAAGTTCCCACTCTCTCTCTCTCATCAGGAAAAAAAAAAAAAGACAAATAGCACAGTGGCATGGAAACTGCAATGGGACTAATTTATGAGGTCTGAGATCTACCAGCTTGAATAGACTTAAATAGGCTGAAAAGGCTTGAATATAACTGTGTAATGTGAGGAATGCAGTAACAGCCCAATGTGGGGAGCAAGAATGATGCAAAAGATCCTGATAGTAGTGGCAGCTTGAGCAGGGCGTAGTTTGGGAGCTGGATCCATCCCCCTGGCTTGGTGCTCATGGACTGACTGATGGACTGCTTGTGCTGGAGGGATGGCAGATGGACACTGAGCTGTGGCTGGTGCTAGATTGGTTTGTGTGAGAAGCCCATCTTACCTGGGGCACCTCCCCAACCATGTACTGGTGGGTCTACAGCACAAGATGTGACTGCTTCATAAATAATTATAAAAATACATTAAAAAATATATTTAAGTTGTTCCAAAAGGCTGCTTATAGGCTGTGGGGCACCACAATTACAAATCCTTGGTTTACAGAAAATTTACTGTAACGCCAAGAATATATTTTTAAATTCTTGCTTTAATGCAACATAAACCAGGTCTTTTATTTTTAGCACAAGCTGCTGGGTTTTGCTGCAGGCTGGTCGTCATTTTGGAACTGCAGACTAGAAACTTCAACTTGTCATGCCTTACCTACCTTTTCTCTGGGTTAGCTGGTGAATTATGTCATTATGTCCTATGTGCACTTTTGTCCTATTTCTGGTTCCTTTGTGTCTGCAGTCCAGCCACCTCTGGTCAACACTTTGCCCCAGTAATGTGTCTTTGGTATCTTTCTAGCTCTCACCTGGGGCAGGTGGTACATTTTTTCACCCAGCTCTGCTCATGACTGTGATTAATACTTTTCAACAAACGGTTTTTCTGTGCCTCAGTTTCCCCACCATTAAGATGGGGACAGCAACACCTATCTACCTCACCGGGGTTATGATGGTAATGCTGGAGCAGAGCTTAGCAGCTGTTACATTTAGAATCATTCCCTTTTTTGATAGTGCTGCTTTGCCCCCTTGGCGAGAAGAAAAGGCTAAGGCTGTCTGGGGCATGCTGCTGAGGCTGAGTGGAAGAGATGTGGAGTGTTTCCAGGCGTGCTTAGGATGAGCCTGTGTTAGCACACTACTCATTTGAATCTGTTAGGATAGTCAGAAATGCAGCCATAAGGTGGTGTAGCTGCCCTGTAAGGTGGTGAGAGGGAGGGGTAGGTGGATGCCAAATCCCTGTGAGCAGCATTTAGGGAAGCACATTGCATCTCTTCACAGCAGAAATGGAGTGTGGGCTAGAGAGAGCGAACCTAGGAGGCTGCTGGTATTGGTGGAGCACACTGCTCTGCAGAGAAGGCACCAAACCAACTCTCTTTCCAGTGTGCCGTTCTGTAGGTTTTCTTTGCTTATCACCTGGTGGCTGATACAAATGTGACTTGCACTAGATGTGGGTGGCTGTATTCATGACTCCAGACCTCAGTACTGAGTAGTAAGCAAGATGAAGGGATCTTTCTGCTGTCTCCCTGCCATGAGAACACAGGTCTGCAGTGCAGTGGATTCCCTCTACTCATCTTCACAGCAGAACCCAAATTGCTGAGCTGCTATGTACTTTCTTGCTAAAGCCCTTGGTTAGGTGAGTCCGGTGGGACTTGACAGTACGATTGGGTGAATTTTTATTTCCTTGGAGTATTTGGTCTTTGCCGCCTAGAATTTACCAATGAAGAGGTGGCCCAAGAGAACAGGTTTGCAGCTAAGCCTACCTTAGTGCTGCAAATCCAATGACTTTAATTACCGGTATTTTAAAAATAAACCATGCAAATTTGCCCTTGCAGTGAGACTTTAATGGGTGACCTGCCTGGGAACATATTTGACCAAAAGTATTGTTTTCTGTTGGCTGAGGAATAAAAGAGACTTGAAAGGGTTTTGTTTGTTTTTCTCTTTTTTTTTTTCCCCCTACTAGCTGGGCACATGGAGGTACAACAGATAGTTTTACGTCTTCGATTAAGGGCATTGCTATGTGTTCGCAGCAAAGAATAAAGACATTTATTTTCTGAATTAGAACATGCTTCAGTTTATTTTTTGTTTGCCGTGATGTAATCCTTCGTGTAGCATTGTGCAATGGCTTAAGTGATATTTCTCTTGATTTAACTAAGAGGTGTTGGGTGAGGATGGAAGTGACCCCAGTATATGGCATCCAGATCATCAGAACTGGTCTGTGTGCAGTTCAGGTAGGCTTCTTACCTATGGCAGTGGGGAAGGCTGGAGACCTTGTGAGTGTTCTGAGAAGAGCTGACCCTCTTGGTGTCGTGAGTAATGCTCACTAGTAACACTCACTAACTGAGACCATTAAGTTTTCTTGAGGAAATGGAGCCCTTCGAGTAATGCCGCTGAAATCTGGGTGCTTCCATTTCTTGCTGTGAATCACCACTGCTGTTGGGATGCATTTTCCTTGGTGCAAGTCCACCAGCCTGAATTCCCCGTCTGTCTGTGTCAGAACCAAAGCAGAAGCCAAATTTACTCCGCTCTCCTCCACAACTGGGGCACCTTCAGGTACACGTATGCGTTTAGATTTGTGCCACAAAGTGATGGACGGGGAGAAGGATTTGGTGAGGGCCTGTCGGGTGCATCACTACATTTTCTAAGGGAGAAATGGGTTTGAGTGCAGCCCTTCCTCACACCTACAAGGTGTGTGAGTCAAGGCCCTCAGAGGTGGCCTCCAAACCGATGGAAGAACACCCCACATCGCTGCAATACCTCTGCCACACTTGTGACTCAAAAGGTGCCACCCTGTTGCAGGCAGCCTGTTCCACCTGCGCGGCGCAGGAAGTGGGCATGGGTTTGTGTGGACACAGTGCAAACAGGGGCATAGGGGGTCATTTAAGGGGTCACCCGCAGTGATCCCCGCAGCTGCCCTTGCCGCTGCCGGGATGCAGTTCACAGGCAGGCGAGCGCCGCCTAGCGCGGCCGAGCCAAGCATGAGCGGCAGCTGCTGTGGGATTGGTGAGCTCCCGCGTGGAGCCGGGGACACTCGCAGGTCGCTTGTGCGGGAGGGAGGGCAGCCCGAGGCAGAGCTGCCGCACGCTTCCCCGCCGCCCCGCGCAGGCAATCCTTTCGGACACCTTTGCCGGGAGAAGCGGGTTCCTGCCGGAAGGGGCCCTTCGCCACACTTCCGGGCCGGGCGGCGGCGGAGCGGCGGCGGTGCGGCGCGGACCCCAGGCGGCGGAACCACCACGGCACCTGGGCCGGAGTAGACCCCACCGGACCCCACCTCCTTCTGCGGGCCGGGCGGGCGGCACCATGATCACCTCGGCTGGTGAGGGAGCCGCGCCGGGCAGCAGTGCCCGTCGGGGTTTCGCTGAGTCAGGGCCGTGACTGGGCACTGCTGCCGCAGGCCGCGGAGCGCCGGCTGCAGTGCTCTGTGGGACTGTCCATTACGGGGACTTCCCCCCATCTTTGTCACCCCTGGCCGGTAGTCACCGTGCGTTGTGGCAGGAGCGGGAGGTTGCCTCCGTGAACGGCGGCTCACTAGACTTGGCACTTTAAGTCTGAATCGCGGAAGGCGGAGGGGCTGCCCCATGCCCGGAGGACGGGCTGTCGCTCCCCTCCGGGTGCTGCGGCAGCCTGAACGGGACCGATTCTACGGTGGGCTCGGTGGGGACGCTGGGGAGGCAGAGGCAGCTGCCTGACGGTCCCGGCGCCGCGACCACCACCTGCCGGTATTTACGAGGGTACTCCTGTGGTTTTGCGAGCCTTTGGCAGACACTGGGATGGTCCTGCGCGGCAGTTGTGAACTGAAGCTTTTCACCTGCTTGAAGCGAATAACACACCAGAAGTGTAAACCTACTGGGCAGTGGGGCGTCTGCAGGAGGTACAGCAGGGAGTGAGAAGAGGAAGAACTGAACTTTGGGCGGGTCAGGAATGCAAATACCTTGCAGAGGAAAAGCCAGCCTAAAGAGTCCAAACTAATGAGTTGTGTGAGGAATTAGACCTTAAAGGCTATTTCTAGATCTACTGAGAGCTTAATAATGTTGAGAAAAATACAAGATTTCCAAAAGTACTCAGGCCAGAAATTAATACGTGACTGGTTGTGGTTTTGTGAGAGAAAAAGTGTGCAAGGTAATCATCTACCAGCAGCTTTCTCTTTCTCTTTCTCTGAGCTTTTTGCTTGATATGTGTTACTGTAATTGAGAAGTGGAATTAGTTTCAAAGGGGGTTTTTAAAAGTAGAGGTGGTGTGTTGAATAGGAGTGAGATCACTTCCTGATGGATCAGGTAAATGCGGGAGCTGAATTACAAAAAAATCAGCAAATGTACATTTGGAGTAGAGCTGCAGAAAGCTGCTGGAAGGAGCACTGTGGGGTGGGCTGCTGAACCTGACTTCACTGCCCAAAGGCCATGTCAGTGCTACTTTAGTTGTTCCTGACAGGTGTGTCTAGCCTAGCTTGAAAAAAAGAACCCTCTGATAATGGCGTTCCGACAACCTTGCTTGTCAAAGTGGGTAACTGTCTTATTGTCAGAAGACTTCTTATCATCTAACCTCAATTTTTGAAGCTCCAAATAAAGTTTTGGTTTACTATTCATCTTTGTATCTGTCAGAAAGATCAGATTCTTCTCTTTCTGCTGGCAGCTGCTCTGCATGTATGAATTCTGTGCCCTTCCCAGTTACAGACCTACAAGCAGCTGTCATCAATTCCAGATGAGATACCTCTGTTCTTACTGACCAATTCTGAACACCTTAGTTTGCTCATAACTCTTAAAGGTGGCTAGCACTGCACACATGGTCTGGCTCAGGCATGCTAGTGCCAAGCAAAGGGAAGGATTGCCTCATGTACGTGCCAAGAAATGCTCTCATACATCTCAGTGTGAAGTTTAGGTTCTCTTCCTCCCACTGCAGCCATATGATATTGATCATATTTCATGTTTACCCAGTCTACTATTTAGATTCCTTTCTATATTTGTACATTTTAGTTTTGAATTGCACACTCTCCTTCTAGGTTTGTCAGGATATTTCCAAAGCCCTGTTCAGCCCCCAGCAGGCTTCCTGGCCTTTCCAGCTTGATATCTTATTTAAATGTATAAAGGTTGTCAACCTATACAACAAATAAAAAGTTTAAAAGCAGGGAATCATGCTGGACTTTGATCAGATCCTATTCCAACGCTTTCAGCAGCATCCTTGCAGCCTGACAATGGAACTCTCTGTAACCATTCTGCGGATTGATCTCCCTAGATAATTGTGAACCTCTCTTTTGGTTGTGCCAGTTAAACAATAGCTTCAGAACTGTTTGTGCAAATGTTCTGGGATAGTATCAGGAGCCTGTGAGGCAGGACAGCTTCTCCTAGATACAATGCTGATTACCTTGGCATGAAAAAAGTTTAGAAGTGGTCTTCCTTATGCCCCTGGGGCAAGTGATGGACTTGGAGGCAGATCCGGGATTATCAGAGTTCTTGTCTAGACTGTTTTCCTCTAAGAAAGGTCATCTTTTGTAAACAGCGTACCTTTTTAATTATACATTCTAAACTGTTTTGTATCATGTTTAATACGAACTTGGGTCTGATCTTTGAATATTAATACTGAAGATCAGTGTTCCGGAGCCTTCGTTCCTGCTCTCATGGTTTTGAACTAAATAACATGCTCACTTTTGAAATGGAGAGAATCCAAAATTGGCTATTATCTTGTTTTGCAGCTGGAATTATCTCTCTTCTGGATGAAGAAGAGCCACAGCTCAAGGTAAGCAAGGAAGAGTAAATGTGTTATCTTGACAGCTTAAAATCGGAAGTGGTGTGGATCTCAGTGATTAATGGTTTGACAGCAGCAGGTGGGCCCCAGATCATATATAGCCTGAAAGCTGAAAGGGCTTAAATAGCATGGCAACAGATGGCAAACTTCCTTGTTTTGAACATGGATTAGATCAGATCTCCCATCTCTCTTCTGATAATGGAAGTTTGTTACTTGTAAGTGTTCCAGAGACTGCATGTTGACTATGTAAAATTCAAAGCTGCAAAACACCTCATTTTTTTGCATAATTTAAGTGATGTAAAACAAAAACTCAGTTACGGTTTTCACTTAGAGAAAAAAAAAAAAATCACAGTTGTAGGAGAAGAAAACAGCTACAGTACCTCTATGGTCTGCAGAGATAAGAATCCATAGTGCAACACGAAACATTTGAAGTACTGCACTGATACTGCTTAATGGTTACTTGAATCATTGTCAGTAGTCTCTTTTAGGAGTGGGGGCGGTACATCTTGTACTTTTGGTAATTCCCTAAATGTTTTGCTTGGGAACACACATAGGTGAGAGATCCAATGAGTCCTGTTCAGTCTGAACTGATTACAAGCTAACTGATTCTAGTCTGGATATTGTTAATCTG
The DNA here is from genome assembly GCA_013396835.1 of Psilopogon haemacephalus. NCBI lineage: Eukaryota > Metazoa > Chordata > Aves > Piciformes > Megalaimidae > Psilopogon > Psilopogon haemacephalus. The sequence goes on from VWZI01010405.1 coordinate 1,351,434, forward strand.
CTGGAGTACCGTGTCCAAATAAATAGAGGTGGCTTACACAGACCACAGGCCAGTTCTGTATGCTATGCAAAGGTTGTATTTAAGGAACTTCATCTGTCAGTCATTTAGCCAGTCACTCATTGCAGAGACGCCATGAGAAGGAACATCAAGGTTGTCTCACCTACCAAATGAACAGCCCTTTTCAAAGGATTTGCAAAGACTAATGAAAGTTTGCAAAATATTTTAAAGTAGGATTTGATGTTGAAATGGGTTAGTGTTTGTGATAACAGTCTTAGGTGGCACTTCATTTTTACAAGAGAAAAATAATGCCTTTTTAATGTAATACAACTTTTAACTTTTTTTTTTTATAGGAGTTTGCTCTTCACAAGTTGAATGCTGTTGTCAATGACTTCTGGGCAGAAATCTCTGAGTCAGTGGACAAAATGTAAGACAAAACATTTATTACTTCAGGATGTGCTGCTTAAAAGGAATATTATATATGTAGCAGATGGGGTCTGGTTCCTTGATGCTGACATCATCTAGCTCCATATTTTCCAGAAAACACTAAAATGAGTGGATGTGGTGCTGGGAGCTGTAGTCCCAAAGATGCAAGTTGGATCAAGTTGTCACATGGCCTTAAAGAGAATTCAGCACACAGAGCTAATGCTCTTCTCTCTCTTCGTTGCAGTGAAGTTCTCTATGAAGATGAGGGCTTTCGGAGCAGACAGTTTGCTGCTCTAGTTGCTTCTAAAGTTTTTTATCATCTGGGAGCTTTTGAGGAATCACTGAACTATGCCCTGGGAGCAGGTGACCTCTTCAATGTCAACGACAACTCGGAATATGTGGAGACGATCATTGGTAAACAACTGTTTCCGCAGAAGAGAAGCACTTGTATTGGCAAAACTACTGTAACTTTGAGATTTTACTTCATTTATCTGCATTTCTCTATTTTCCTTTCCCTTTCCTTCCTTGTATTCATTTAAACAACTAATTTTATCCAGCCTATCTGTGCTTTCTTTCACCTGCTTTGAGATTCTGTAACAGAACTGACTGGAGTTCTGGCATTTTTTTCCCATTCTTAACTGTTACTGAGTTCCTAATAGGAAAATTAATTTCGTTCTTTATTGCCCCTTATCTCATTTGTGTGCTATTGCTGCTATAAATTTCATTGTAACTTCGGAAATAATTGGCTGAAGTGTAGCTGCTTGCCTAACTGAGGGGTGCAGGGATTTTTTTATCTACCTCTAAAAGGATAGCATGTATAATTTGAAAATCTTGTCTACTGGTGTACCTTAACCTTGTACAGATTACAATGGACCAGCGCTGGCTTTCAGTCTCCCCAGTTAGTGTTTACAGTAGAGCTAGGAAATCTCCTACTGTTGCTTCCTCGTTTATTTAAAGTACTGTGTCACTTGAACAAAGATCATGTCTGTTGTTCCATTATAAAAATACCTACTTGGTTTCAGTACTAAAATCAGAATTTGTTAGGAGGCAGTATAGGTATCTTCCACTACTTTCTGTATGTGGCTACGCAAACAATTGTTGTGCCTCACCTTTGTGTGGTTTCCATATGCTGCGTTTGCTGGTAGAGCGTGTGCATGCATACTTCTCTCCTCACCTGTAAAAAACCTACAAACATCCAGGAAGTTGACTTTTCCCTGATATTTCTTCGAACGTTTCTTTTCAGCAAAATGTATCGACCACTACACCAAGCAGTGTGTGGAGAATGCAGAGCTGCCAGAAGGGGAAAAGAAACCTGTCGATGAAAGGCTAGAAGGGATAGTGAACAAAATGTTCCAGCGGTGCTTGGATGACCACAAGTACAAGCAGGCCATCGGCATTGCTCTTGAGACACGCAGGCTGGACATCTTCGAGAAAACCATCCTTGAATCGGTATGTGCAAGAGACAAGAAGTGCATGTAGCTAGTCTCTACCAGGTATGGATCCAGAAGGGAAGTGCAAGATCCCTGTTGCTATGGAACTTGTCTTGTGTTGTATGATCAGAATAAAAGTTGAAACTCAGGGTTGTTCAGTTCAACATGCTCATGGAAGGCAGAGCCACTCAGGGCTACCACATATAGCAAAGCCTTTACCTTTAAGAAGTCCTGGAGCTGCAACTTGCTGGGAGAATATTCCCAGAAAGCTCAGCTATGTGCCCTCTTCTTAAGGTATTCTGTGTCAGCTGCTAGCAGACCTGACAAGATCTGACTGGACAAGGCTGATCTCAGGTCTAGTGTAATACAAGAATAACTTCTGTTTTGTTGTGCCTGTCATCTGCTGTAATTCACTGTGGGAGGGGATCCATAGGGCTAGATAAGTGATTCGTTTTGGACAGGCCAAACAAAAAAAATCCAGTAGTTTTGTGAGCTGCTGTAATTTTCAGTAAGTGGCTGTGTGCAGTCTTAGCCTTACCTGGCTGCAAGGCACTACAGTCTGGCTATGACATCTTTCACTGAAGGCTTAAGGTAAGTCATGCTACCTAGTAATGGTAGTAAGAAAAGCATACTTTTAGTGATTTGCAGCAAATCAGTGGTTGTGCTTCGGTATCTCAGTCATATGCCAGACGCATGGTCTAAATCCTTTAAATTTTACCACTTTCCAGTTTACAACTTTCCCCTATTTTGGGATGTCTCCCACTTCTGTATATGACAGTGATAATCACAAGGCATTCATCTTGCTTTCTCTGTTCTGTTTGCTGTCCTGTGTTTTTACTAACTTAGTTGCCCATTATGAATCCCTCATATCAAATCACTTTTCTTAATTCTAGTAACCAAATCTGTTTCTCAGTTTCTAGCAAGAAATAGGTATGTTGGGGATCTTTCTCTTGGTACGTGGTTTGTTTTGCTGGTGTTTTATGTTAGTGCAGTGAATTTCAATTTGAGAATGATTATTAGAACAAGAAAGGTGAAGAAGGGGAAATAGATATTGAATTTTAATCTTCTTTGCATATTTCAGCTGTTCATTTAAATGTTGGTCCTGTACATTTTTGGTAGGGTTTTTTTTTTTCTTTAAATGCAATACACCTATATATAAGCTTTTCCAGAAATGGGAAAGGAAGCTGTGAAGGTTTATATGTGCATGTCTTTTGTTCTGCTTTTTTAAATTGAAAGAAGATAGCTTTATTTTAATTTCTAGATCCTGCTTGTTAGTCTAAATCCACACTTGATATCTCTGAACTTTATTTCAGAATGATGTTCCTGGGATGCTAGCCTACAGCTTGAAGCTCTGCATGTCTTTGATGCAGAATAAACAGTTCCGTAATAAAGTCTTGAGAGTTCTAGTTAAAATCTACATGAACCTGGAGAAACCAGACTTCATCAATGTGTGCCAGGTAAACTTCTTAAAGTGATGTTTAAAGATCAGTCAGAAGTTACATTTCTTTAGATGTATTTGACCATGCCCTGATCTCTTTTTTTTTTCATTCAGTGAAGTGAAATGTCTTTTCCTGGCTTCATGCTTCAATTGTATTTCAAAGTGAGATCAGCTTGAAAAAAAGATGCAAATATTGCACAATTGGTTAGTTTATAGAGAAAGAAACATGTTCAAAGGCAGTTCATGGACATAAACAACTCTGTCAGAATATTTCAGGCCTGTGTAGAGAACATTAATAATAGGTTCCCCCAAAGAGCACTTACCATGCTTTGGTTTTTGATAAGCTGTTGCTTGGAAGTGTTTAGACAACCAGTTATGAAGTTACTCAGATGTTCTTAGGCCTTTGTCAGTCTTGGTGTACCATGTACTTGTGACTCAGAAGAGTTATGCCTGCTCTATTTTATCTAAGACATTCCTACAGGATGACTGATACTTCTTTAATGTGCTTTTGAAATATTGGAGATTACTGGGACAGCATTGTCAGTTTCCAAAGGAAAAACTGCAGAAATAAAAGGGTTTGAATGGTGTGTCTTGAATTTGTAGTACTTGGCCTTGTTTTAAAACTGACTGTGAATACTCTTCAAAGATTGAAGAGGCTGAGGGAGCTGAGGCTGTTCAGCCTGGGGAAGAGGAGATCTTATTGCTCTCTACAACTACCTGAAAGGAAGTTGTAGACAGGAGGGAGTTGGTCTCTTCCCCCAGGCACTCAGGGACAGAACAAGTGGACACAGTCTCAAACTGCACCAGGGCAGGTTTAGGCTGGATGTTAGGAGGAAGTGCTATACAGAAAGAGTGATTGCCCAATGGAATGGGCTGCCCTTGGAGGTGGTGGAGTCACCATCCCTGGAGGTGTTTAAGAGGAGGCTAAATGAGGCACTTAGTGTGTTTAGTGCCATGGTTTAGTTAATTGGAAGGGTTAGTGATAGGTTGGACTTGATGATCATAGAGGTCTTTTCCAACCTGGTTAATTCTGTGATTCTGTGATTTTTATTTCCTATGAGAGAAAGAATTTTTCTTTCATTGAAGGGATGTTCTATAGAAGCATCAGATGAAGTTGGAGTGTGGCTGTGGGCAGTGCTGGTTTTTCATTCTGAAATCTATAATGTCATCTTCTAATTTATTTATTTATTTTCTGTGCTTTCTTTCCTCCTGCTCAGTGCCTGATATTCCTGGATGACCCACAGGCTGTGAGTGACATCTTGGAAAAACTGGTGAAGGAAGATAACCTTCTCATGGCCTACCAAATTTGCTTTGATCTGTACGAAAGTGCTAGCCAGCAGTTCTTGTCTTCTGTGATCCAGAATCTCCGCACAGTTGGCACCCCCATTGCCTCTGTGCCTGGGTCCACCAACACTGGCACCGTCCCTGGGGCGGAGAAAGACAGGTGGGGAGTTTGGCTTGAGAAGGAGTGACTGTTGGGTTACAGTCCTGCTCTAATGGAGCTTCCTGGTCTGTCTATAGATGCTCATTGCAAGCAGTTCAGTTCCTTCCCTTCATTGAAGTCAGGGTAGTAGACAAGACATGATATTTGCTGAGGGCAAAGTTGTATCTTGCCACAGTCCACTGTTTTTTGAAAGAATGCATTTCCTTTGCAGTTGAGGTAAGCCTGGTGCAGTTACTGTGGCTTAGCTAACAAGCAGTAATTCATTAAGCTGTGGTGTGAATTGCTCAGGAGCTCTGATGTTGTGTAGCCTTTGCAGCAACTTGTAGAGCTAAAAAAGGGGAGAGTTAAGCAAAAAGCTCTTCACAAGTGTGTGCAAGCTTGGTTTGTAGCTTGTGACCTGCTACCCGCTTGTGGGAAGAGTGAGCTCATGTGATAAGTGTGGTTATAGACCTTTTGTACTTGCAGTTAAAAAGAACTGGTTCAAATCTAGTCTGAATTTTGTTGGAAGTCCTGATACTTAGAACTTTCTCAGTGGACAGCATCACTGAATCGTAACAGGTTAATTCCTGCAGCTAAGAAACCCAACCGTAGTGTTCAGCATTCCATCTGCTTTCTTCTGTTCATGACTTACAGATAATTGATGTAGATAGTTTCAATTTAACTCTCTGTTTTTAGAGGATTGGCCAATCAATGCTTAAGTCTCTGCCAGCTTGGGGGCAGTGTGAAAGAAATTTATTCTTCATCTGTTCTTTAATTACCAGAGCTGTTATGCCTGTACATAATGTGATCCCTGCAACATCTTTGATACTGTGAGCTAGAGAATGCTGCCTGGATGAGGTCTGGTTAAATATAAGGACTTAGGCAGGTGTGAGAAACTAGGTCTAAATGATTTTGAATCAGTTATAAGGTGAAAGCAAGCATTCTCCTCTTCCAATGAGTAACAGTAACTTATCAGTCAGTCTGTGAAGCATTAGGACATGATGCTAGTAACAGCTTTAGTGTGTTTCATTTCCATTTCAACACTAGCATCCATCCTAATGCTGATGAATTCCAGGCGAAGATGTAATTACCCTTGCTGCCTTGTTTGTTGACCTTGTTTGCCCACCTGCCTTTTTGTGTTTATTCCCTACAAACATTTTTATTTTCTTTGTCTCTATAGATGGAATAAGAGGGTGGGGGTTTTTGGTCCTATTTTTCATATTCATTGATAATGGAAATGGGGAGGAGTTTGTCAGGACAGGGACTGACACTGCTGAGAAGCAAAGTTCTGTCAAGGCCCAGGCTACTCTTTTCAGGAGTTTTCATCCATAGTAACAATGCATGACTAGTTACAACCACTGATGAACTGGGTTGCATTTTGCATTTTTATTTTATTTCAGTGATGCTATGGAAGCAGAAGAGAAACCAGGAAGCACTTGTGCAGGAAAGTCTGCAGAAATTGTGAGTGCCATTTCCAAAATACACTTTAATTTTTTTTAATTTTTTTTTTTTTTACTGTAATGTCTTTGAATCTCTGCAGTTCCTAAACTGGTTTGTCTAATGAAGAGTGGAATTCCACTTCTGTCTTGCTGGGAGACAAGGTGTCAGATTATCTCTGAGGACCAAATACCCAGCAGTCTATCAGTTCAGATACTGAAAGGTGGTGGGAATTACAGATCTCTGCAAAAAGGAGACGGAGAGGCCTGACTCACAGGTTTACTTTGTTGGTGTTGACACTACTAACTCAGTCCAGAAGAGCTTCTGAAATCTGGTCGTAGTTCTGTAAGAATGCAGGAGGGGATGCTGACGTAGCGTAGTTTCTTTTCCATGAAGGAGGAAGGTGTTCCCTCTGCCTAGTGTGGTGTCTATGTTGCTGGGTCCACTGGTTAGAATGTTTTAGTTTGTTTTCTTTTTCAAAGTGTTGGAGAAAGTGAGGTCACTTCTAACATACACATAAAATCGTACCTCAGCATGTAGAATAGCTAATGCAATTCTGACACTTATGCTGAGGAGCTGGGTGCCTTGGTGATAGAGGATACAAAGAAGGTGGCCCTGGTGAGACCGCATCTTGAATATTGTGTCCAGTTCTGGGCCCCTCATTTCAAGGACCTTAGGGAACTGCTTGGAAGAGTCCAGTGCAGAGCCACAAAGATAACTAAAGGAGTGGAACATCTTCCTTCTGAGGAAAGGCTTAGGGAATTGGGTCTCTATCTTGGAGAAGAGGAGCCTCAGGGTGACCTCATTCATGCATATAAACGTGAAGTATGAGTGTCAGCAGGACAGAGCCAGACTCTGCTCAGCAATGTCCAGTGATAAGACAAGGGGCAGTGGGAGCAAGCTGAAGCATAGGATGTGCCATATGAATGTAAGGAAAAACTTTTTCACTGTGAGGATGACTAAACACTGGAACAGGCTGCCCAGAGAGGTTGTGGAATCTCCTTCTTCAGAGACATTCAAAACCTGCCTGGATGCATTCGTGTGTGACCTGCTCTAGGTGACCCTGGTCTGGCAAGGGTATTGGACTAGGTGATCTTTTGAGGTCCTTTCCAGCCCCTAACGTTCTCTGATTCAGTGAAAGGAACTGCTACTAGGCAGGAAAATAAACCCCATGGCAGGTTTGGTTTTGTTTGTTTTTTTTACCCTCTGTGATGCATGCTTGCAAACTTATCTGGGGATTGAGAAGTTCTTGCAGATCACTTAAAAATGAACCAAGGGCAATGAAAGGTATGTTCTTGGAATTAGATTCCACAAGGAAAACAAAATGAATCAAGTTTCTTGCCACATCAAGGAACCTGTCAACCATGCTTTTACAGGATAGGTGTTTTGAATTAGTTTTTTACTGCATTGGCATTGCTGACTGTGCCAAGGGACAGGTACATGGAAACAATCTGTGTGGTCAGAAATGTTCTTAATTTTAATCTTCCACAATTCATGATGCTGACTACAAAGAAATAATTGAGGGGATTACTTTAAGAACTACTCATGCTTGAGTGGTCTCTGACCAGTGTTAGTACAAAGAGCTGCAGCATACTTTTTGTTCCGTGGATAAGAGACTTCAGTTGGAACTTAGTCTGTGGAAACTGTTCCATCATGAAGAAGGAGACTTTCTCAAATTGCTGTGGAAGATGAATGTGTGGGAGATTCCTAGTTTTACTAAGTGTTCTTTGAAACAAAGCCTGTAACTCACAAGAATGATACTGCAGCTCAGCAGGGTCATGCAAAGTGTTGTGGCTTTTTGGTCTTCCCCATTAAAACTTCCATGGAAATACAGGTTCACAGGCAAAAGTGGCTGCATCATGTAGGAGATTGATGGTATCTGTAAGGTCAAAGAGCAGCTTGCAGAATACCTTTCTGTTTTCAATGCAAAAATACATTTCTTTTCACTGTTGTGCATGCTTGATTTTACAGGAGGTTTGAACTTGTGTGTCAAGGACAGAAATGGTCCCCTTTTAGTCCTAAAACCCAATAGATTTTGTAGTATGGTGATAGGAACATCCCAGAGTGGCTTCTCGTGAACCATATTTTAAGAGAGCTGTAGCTGTCTTCTCACTTTTTTTCTTCCTTTTGGGTGTATTTGAAGAACCCAGAGCCTAAGGACCAGATCTCAAAAATGATTAAAATTTTAAGTGGGGAAATGGCCATTGAGTTGCATCTACAGTTTTTAATACGAAACAACAACACAGACCTCATGATCCTCAAAAACACAAAGGTAAGAGGCTTCTTTAGGTATGAATTGTCTTGGATTCATCTGATTAACCTGTGTTTGTTTTGACCATGCTGCTGTTACTTAATAAGATCATCTTATGTTTTAGCATGACCTTCCTGGGTTTTGAGGACACAAATCTCTGTATTAGTCATGATAGATTAACATTTAAAACTGGAACTTGTGAGGCTCAAGAAGGGCATAAATAGAGGCTGGGCAGTGACTGGCTGGAGAGTAGCCCTGCAGAGAGGGACTTGGGGGTACTGGTGGACGAGAAGCTTAACATGAGCCAGCAGTGTGCACTTGCAGCCCAGAAAGCCAGCCAGATCCTGGGGTGCCTCAGGAAAAGTGTGGCCAGCAGGTCAAGGGAGGTGATTCTCCCCCTCTACTCCACCTTGGTGAAACCCCACCTGCAGTACTGCGTCCAGTTCTGGAGCCTCTATTACAAGAGGAATGTAGACATGCTGGAGCATGTCCAGAGACGGGCCATGAGGATGATCAGAGGGCTGAAGCACCTCTCCTATGAGGACAGACTGAAAGAGTTGGGGCTATTCAGTTTGGAGAAGAGGAGGCTCCCAGGTGACCTTCTTGTGACCTTCCAGTATCTGAAGGGGGCCTACAGAAAAGCTGGGGAGGGACTTTTTAGGCTCTCAGGGAGTGAGAGGACTAGGCGGAATGGAGCAAAGCTGGAGGTGGGGAGATTCAGATTGGATGTGAGGAGGAAGTTCTTTAGCATGAGAGTGGTGAGGCCCTGGAACGGGTTGCCCAGGGGGGTGGTTGGTGCCCCATCCCTGGAGGTGTTTGCAGCCAGGCTGGATGAGGCTCTGTCCAGCCTAATCTAGGGTAGGGTGTCCCTTGCCATGGCAGGGGGGTTGTAACTAGATGATCCTTGTGGTCCCTTCCAACCCTGACTGATTCTATGATTCTAAGAGTTGATTGCACCCAAAGAAGGCTGTATAATTTTTTTTTTTCCAATTTACAGCCAGTATGACCTAACAACAGGCTGCTATAACTGTGTTGATTTTTGGTGTTGTTTTTTTCCTGATTGACTATAGAAACTAATCCTGGTTTTGAATTTTTTGGATGAGTTTTTCCATCTGTTCAATAAGATTGACAGGCTCACCCTCCAGCTTCACGAGTGAGCAATTGCAAATGCTACAGGATGGGGAGGGAGGGAGTCAGCCAGGACTGTAGGTTACAGTATGTTGGTGTCTTAATTTAGATGTTATGTGAGATCAGACCTTCAGCTTTGCTAAAGAAATCCTGATGTGTGCTCCACACTGAAGACAAAAACAGTTAGATGTTGTCATGCAGGGAGTGCTAGTGATTTGAGTAACTGGGTTTATTTTGGAAGGTGTTACTCAAGGGTGAGCAAATGAAAACTTACAAGTAAATTAGAGTCTCTTAAGCTAAATGATTATTAGAAACCGTTTGAGAATTTTTGTGTATGTGAAATGAGATGCATTTCATCAGCAAAGATGGTAGAAGATGCTGATCGGTGACTTTTTCTGTTACTTCAAATATACTGGAAAATATTTTTCATCTGTGGTTAAGTGCTTGAGAGGCATCTTGCGTTGTGTTTCAGGGGAGGTTTGAAAATGTCAGCTGGACACATTCTGCAGTGCTCAGTTCTGGGAGCCATAAGCAAGGGATTTCCAGTTAGGCTGCAACTGAAGTAATCACATCTCTGTCAGAAACTCGTAGAAAGGATTGGTTTGTACTTGGAAGATGGATCCAGGATACATTAGAATGTATTAACAATCTATTACCTTTGATTAAAGGGAAATTGCTGGTGAAATTGAGCATAAATGTAATCCATTTTGTAGTGTACTGGCAAGCATGTTAAGGGACCTAGGGCACCTCTTTTGCTGACTGGTGATGCTGGTTGTTTCTGTTCCCACAGGATGCAGTGCGGAATTCTGTGTGTCACACTGCAACGGTTATAGCAAACTCCTTTATGCATTGTGGTACAACCAGTGACCAGTTCCTCAGGTAAATCTCTGGCAAGGGAAGCTCTAAGGTCATGTAGAGGTCTTTAAACAGCATTGTTGCTCTACTTAGCTTGATACTTTTGCAAGGGTGGGTGCAGAACTCTGATGGGCTTAGAGAAGAATAAACAAAGCATCTGAAAAATGATGTGGAGGCCAGAGAAGTTTCATTTTCTCTGTCCTCTCAAACTGGCTTTGACTGCTAACCACATGAACAGTTTGGAGAGTGGAGAAACAGAATTTTTGTTCTCTTTGTTAATGTAGTGGGTTTAGCAGTTACCTGCCCCCCCACCTTTTGTAAACCCCGGCTAGAACTCAGGACACTGGAAGTTAATAAATAAAGCTTTATATTTACAGCAACATGCAATATACAAGCAAATATTTAAGAGATACAACAGATATTTACAGATACATACAGTGAAAAGGTAATACAGACACCACACCCCTCCTGGAGACCAAAATCCCCAAGAGAGGGTAACCAAACCCCCTCTACCACCTTTCCCCCCTTCCCCAGTCTTATCTCACCACCAGTTGGTGCTGCAGATAAGCTGAAGATCAGTCGGAGGGATTAGTAATAGGAAGGAGTTAGTAGTTTTACTCTGAATTAGCTACCAAGGCAGAGACGAAGGGGACAAAGCAGCTGCAGCCAGCACAGACAGAAGCAGTCTGCTAATCTGGTTGTTTTGATAACAGTTCTTAAAACAACTTTTTTTTCTTTCCTCAGTAAAACTCGGTGAAGTGACACACTGTGTTTATCTCTCTTCAGCCAATAGTCTGATTTCTCATTCAAATTCTCCAATTAGCTCAAACCAACACAGTTTACTAGTTGGAGAATTTCTGGGATGATTTATCCTCCTTCTTAGAGACTTACAGTGCTGGATGACTGTTGGAAGGGAAATGTTGGGGCTGACCTTTCCAGGGACTTGAGGAAAACTCCAGAAACACAGATAGAGTTGTTTTCTGAGAGGTAGTGGGTTGCATACTGAGTGATTGTTCTCCATCTTTCGCTGAGATCACCGGTGTTTAGTAATTTGGCTACAACCAGCCAAAAATCATGGCTGATGAAGGGGAGAGAGATACAAACTGTGAATGGAGTTAGTTTTCTTGCCTTCTTGAACTGCTTTCTGTCTAGAAAGCAGTCTTTGATGCTATGGATCTCTGCTTGCAGTATCAGGAAGTGTAGGATAAACTTTGTATAACCTTTCTCTTTTTGTCTTCCAGAGACAATTTGGAGTGGCTGGCCAGGGCCACTAACTGGGCTAAGTTTACTGCTACCGCCAGCTTGGGTGTTATACACAAGGTAATGTTGAATAGAGGGAAGTGAATGCAGTATAAATGCTTGACTTGTGAGTACTGAAAACATTGAAATGGAGATGCTGAATGACGCCTGCACTCCAGTTTACCTAGTCTATTACAGGGCACAGCAGTAACATAGTTTGTATCTTTGCACTAAAGAAAAGCTGCGCTTTTATCAAATCCATCTCACCTAATATCCAGTGTACTTCACAGCATGTTTTGCTGATCATCAAAACTGTGTTAGGGTAACATGATTCAAAGAGAGAGTCTTCTTTCTAGCTCGTCCTGTTTGAATTAAATAGAGTCTATAGTTGGTAGCTATTAAAATTACAGGTGTGTATTTCATGAGTGGTTTTAGGACCTTACTGTGGTAAGTTTGAGTGGTGACCTTGACAGTGGTCATTGTCATGACAGCGGTTCATTTACAGGGAGGGCATATTTAAAGATGTTTTGAAATAGCAAGAAGTCTTTGTAATTGTTCTGTATGCCTCAGCCCTCATTAAGGTGTTCTATTGAATGAATCCAGTGTAGCTTCAGGCCAGATTTGTCCTGATTTAGATTAGTGACCAAGTGATTGTTTGATACTCATGGTTAATAAAACCCCCATACAGAAAGAGTCTTTGCTTATTTTATAGCACTGAAAGTAATGGCTATAACATGTTTCCTGCTGACTTGTTTAAATACTACTGTATAGTAAAGTGTTTGCATTCACTGTTTTTTTTACCTTTCACTTCCCATTGTCTTCCCTTCCTGCTGGACATACAGGGTCACGAGAAAGAAGCGCTACAGCTAATGGCCACATACCTACCCAAGGACACCTCTCCAGGGTCAGCCTACCAGGAAGGTGGAGGTCTTTATGCTTTGGGTCTCATTCATGCTAACCATGGTGGAGACATCATTGACTATTTGCTGAACCAGCTAAAGAATGCCAGTAATGATGTACGTACTGAGTTCAGTAAGAAACCTTCTGTTCTGCTGTTGCTTATGGCTTAGCTGTCAAAGGAATAAGCCACAAAATGCTTTTGCTGCCCTGTAGGTTTAGTGCATTTTATACAGCAGGAAGTGTTTTACTTCACTACTTACTGTTTTTAGACCTTTATGAAATTCTCTTGTTAAGTTAGTATTTTCCCAGCATGTTCTCTTCACCTTGGTGAATTTCAGAGTACTTTTAAAATGCTGTTCAAGTCCCACTTGTCTTATGGCGAACGTACTGCCTTTCCTGTATCTCTTGTTACAACATGACAGGATGTAGAATGTTCAAGTGTGTAGTAATTGGCCTTTCTATTCAAAAGCTGTTATTAGACAGCACACATTTATGGTTTTAAATCACTCAGCTGGGAAAAAAGATGTTACAGATGCTAGGAAATCTCTTGTCCTGTATATAGAGTTTCTGATACTCAAATTTGTGCTGCCATTTCCGTTCTACTTTCTACCTTTTTTCCAGAGGTACTGCATGAGATAGTGAAAGTGGTATTACTGACAGATCAGGAGATTACTTTGAGTGGTTTGCAGCTTTATATTGATGGAAAGATGCCTACTTCAGCTGAAGCCATGTTGTTCCCTGTTTTACAATGACTAAACTTGCATATACTTCTCCAGATTGTCCGGCATGGTGGTAGCCTGGGTTTGGGTCTGGCTGCCATGGGGACAGCACGCCAAGATGTGTATGATTTGCTGAAAACGAATCTATACCAGGATGACGCAGTGACAGGTAAAGGTTCTTCTTTCAAAGCAAATATCATCTCAGGCTTTATCAGACACCTGGGTATTTTGGTGTTTGGTTTTTTTTTTTCCTGTTTTTCTGTTAGCATCACAGATCCCTTCTAGCTTGCCTTAGGTGACATTTATTTACTGACCTTTTTCTGATCAGCATGGTTCTTATGTCATGTGCAAGTAATGCTTAAAGGTCCTGGAAGGACTGGTCTGTGGCACTATGCCATGTATTGATGAGACATACTAGGTCTTTAAACAGTCCTTTATTTTGCTCTATTTTCTCCTTTGTCATACACTTTTTATTTAGTGGGGTTGATCTCCAGAGTCATGTGCTCTTTTTGACTGAGAGATAAGCTTGGAGAATCTTGTGGAGGTTACTGCAGCCTTGCCATGGGTGCACAGGGAAATTACCTCAGCAGTTCTTGGCCCAGGGAAGAGAAAATTGAAATTGGTATTGGAGAGCACTAAGTCATGGTTCATAGGTTGTCATTAAAAACACATTTGGCCATGAATAATGGGCTTGCTGGGCATGGTGATGGCTGAAAGCTGTCTTTTGGCCTACATCTTGTGTAATCCTCTAGATACAGTATTTACTGCTTTGGGGAATGTAGTTTGCTTGATTGTTTTGTTTGTTTGGGGTATTTTTCTGTGCTGTGCAGGTGAGGCAGCTGGCTTGGCACTGGGATTGGTTATGCTGGGATCTAAAAATGCCCAGGCTATTGAGGACATGGTTGGCTACGCACAGGAAACTCAACATGAAAAAATTTTGCGAGGCCTTGCAGTTGGAATTGCTCTGGTCATGTATGGGAGGATGGAGGAGGCAGATGCTCTCATTGAAAGTCTCTGCAGAGATAAGGTAAGTTTGACTTTGGCTTAATCTCTGAACCTTCCTTTTGTGAACTCTCCACTGTGATGGGTTGGCTGTATTGAGCCAGGCAAGTTCTTACATAAGTCTGAAGTGGAGCAGTTTCACAGGTTGCTTTACTGATCAAAATTACAAGAATGATGCCTTTTGTTGTGTTTAGCCTCATACTCAGTCTTAATAGCCATGTGAGCAGCAACAAGAGGCAGAACAGGATGTAATGGTCTAAAACAGAAGAGGCTTGCTGGGGTTCATTTTCAAGGATGTAGTGTTGGCCAACAGCAGGTAGTAAATAAGAAGCAGAATGACACATCTGCCAGCTATTCTTTTTGTCAGTCTGTGGCACAGCAACTTTCCGTTCACTTGAAATTGGTACTGACAGCTCTGCTTTCATGATTCTCCTCTTACTCTCTAAAGAATTAAGCAGTGAGGCTACCTGTTTGCAGATTCCAGGCCCAAGAGTGGAACAAATTTAAAGTTGGAATTACTGAGTCCCCATGTGGATGGAGGTTAAATATTGATGCTTTCTCTCTCAGGATCCAATTCTCCGTCGTTCTGGCATGTACACTGTTGCTATGGCATACTGTGGCTCAGGGAACAACAAGGCTATCAGACGTCTACTGCATGTGGCTGTAAGTACTGTGGGCATGGGAGCAGAAAGCACGAAATTTGTGCTGGGAGAGTAGAACACATCAGTTTGATAAGCTTTGTTTCTACAGCATTAATGGTCTGGTCTGTGTTGGAGATCGTGAAGTCATGAAAGTTTTCCTTAATACTGCGAGTGGAAATAACAGGGTTTTCTGACATTAGAATAAGTAGACCTTCAGTAAGAGAACATTCAACCTGGTATCACAAAAAGGGAACCTATTAAAAAGTGAAACATGATCCTACAATTGTTGGCAATGTGTTTGCAGTGAATAGTCCATGTAATGATGGACAAGATAAATAAGCCAAGGTGAGGCTCTTTGATAGGCTTTCATGGACAGGATATGAACAAGGGGTGAGGCTGTTTCAGCTAAGGCTGAACATGACTGTTAACTTTTTCCCTCTTATCCTGCCTTCTTGATTAGATTTGTGTTCCTGACACCTGGCCTGAAGTGTTGCTGAGTCCTCAAGTGTTCTAACTACATTCTGAATGTCTTCTTTTCTCCTTTGCAGGTGAGCGATGTGAATGATGACGTGAGGCGAGCAGCTGTTGAGTCACTTGGTTTCATTCTGTTCAGGTACAGCAGCTTCCTTGGTCACTTCTGCTGCCTTCAGTTTGATGTCTTATTATATTTTCAGGAAATGTGTATGCTGTTGTTTTCACAAAATGGCCCAATTGCTGGCTGAATGGAAGTTGAAAACTTAAAAATGAGAGAGAAAAAAACTTTTATTCAGAATTAGAAGCTTTTCTTAACATTCATCACAAGCTTAATGAGCCTTTCTGTAGGTTTCTGGACTCAGGGCTTAATTGTCTGAGTAAAGTTAGATGAAGTTGGCAAATAGAATGAAAATTTAATATTTACAGGATTGAGAGTTAATTAAAAATTAAATATACAGTGTTTGTGCCAGGCCTTTTAAAATACTGAGATAAATATGCCTGCCTAATTGCTAACTAAAATATGCTTGGAGTTTGTGACTTTGGAAAAAATAACCTAAAGAAAGATATTGAAATAGTCTTTGCTTTTTTTTTAGCATTCATTTTTAACCTCTGGCAGGCCACTGGTCTTAAACTGTGGTAGTGTAAGCCTATCACAGCATAATCATGATGCTTTCCTTTGTTCTCTGAAGTAAAATCTGAAACTGAACTGGTGTTTTGTAGTGCTCTATTGTTCCCCACATAATAGATGTTTGGGATTTTTGGTTGGTTGGTTGGTTTCCTTTTTTGTTGTTATTAGTTTAAGGAATTGGAAGGTTGCCCAAGGACTACACCTTCATTTTTTCATACAATAATCTGTGTAATCCAAGCACTGAGCCAAGCCACAGCCTTTTGAGTGCGTGTGAGAGAGTTAATGCACACTTGGATCTAGGGCTGTCATTTTAAAAACTCTGTTTGTTTTCTTTGTGTTAGTGGCATTCTGTAAATGCATCCTAAAAAGCAGGATAAGATGTGCTTAAAGTTAGTATTAAAATTACTAAGTTACTGATACGACCAGTCAGTTTGTCTTTAACCAAGTTGTCTTTACGTTAGAAATGACTCTGCTCCATTCTGTGTTACTGAACCACATTCTGGCTGCAATTAAATGTATCTTGCAAACAGAGTGAATGCCCTCTGTGGGCAGCAGGCGTCTCCCAAGAGCTTTTGCTCTGTTGCTGTCGCCTTGCTGCTTAGCACTTCGTGTCTCGCCCTGAAACCAAAGGCTCTGTGCAACTGGCTTCTCTGACTCTGTGTACAGCAAGAAAATTCCATGCAGAGCTTCCACAGTTCCAAGTATCTGCTTCCCAAACAGGTTGTGACAAAGTGCTTTTGATCTCTGATTTCAGTGTAATGTGTCTTTTCAACAAGTACAAAACATAATTGGACATTCTTATGTCCTGCCAAAATCAGAAGCTTTCAGGGACTTGAGCTAAACTATTTACCATGTGCTGGCATCTTGTTGGAGCAAGATAGTTAGTTCTGGGCCTGTACTCTCCAGCAATGAGGAAATATATAGCACATTTTTTTACTTTTTCACATGCTCTGCAGTGCTTCCGGTCTTATTCTGCCTCTTCTCTTTCTGGAGGGGTCCAGTCCGAAATCTGCTGCACCATTGGGAGGAACATTTCCTTCTGAACTGCAATGTCCATCTTACTTGGTAGCAAATGACTAATACTTCACAGCTCAGTATCACTGGTTTCTGGAAGCAGAAGGCTTGTATTAGACTGTTTTAGATGCTAACACTTTTCACTTGGTAACTTCACAAAATACATGAGCAGTTGTTGAAGGAAACCCTTGATTTGTCGAGCCCAGAAGCCTGCATTTGCATGCAGTGATTGAAGGGAAGGCCCCACAAATAGCTCCCTGCATTACTCTCTTACCTATTAATCAAAAGCTGTGTTTCAGTTCCTGGAAAGAAACATTGTCCATCAGTGTACAAATGCTGAGGCTGGATTTACATTCACCTTTCCTGTTTGGCGAAGTTGCTGTTTAGCAGAGACTGTGTGCTCTGACCCATCATGCTCTGACTCATCGTAACATTGTAGGCATGCACAAACAGAAAATGGTCTGTGTGTTGGTCAGATTTCATGACTAAAATGACATCTTTTCTAGGGTGGTTGCTTCTTGAAGTTGAACTGGATTTACTTGTCTTAAAGTAAATGTCTTAACGGTGACTGATACAACACTGAATAATGGCAAAAGTTAATGATCTGTCAGCTGCTAGGTATAAAAAGCTTTTGAGTGTTTCATGGTAGAAGGTGAGCAGACTAAACCCCAGAAATTAATCTTGTCTTAGATGAAGGAAAATAACTGAAGGTCCTGTGAGAAGAGATCATGTTGAATCAATCATATGTGAAAGGAACTGTGAAGTCAGGCTTGAAATAGGAGAATAAATTTGTTTAATGTGGTCTACATTTTTCTTGGGGAACTCATGCCGTTACTGTAAGGCTGAATGTTCTGGAGGTATAAGTTCATCTCCTGGGTTGTGCCCTGCAGCAGTAGGAGTATGCAGTCTTGTGCTTCTGTCTGTTTCTCCTATAGGAATAATAAAATCCATATGAGGGTAAAGGTTACACAGAGATTGATAATTTCCTTAAAATTACCAAAAGTTGGGCAAACGCAACAGAGCTCTTAATGCAACTAGAGCCCACAAATTTACTTTGTGTCTTAGATACCTAGTTTGTTTTCTCTTTTTTGTTACAGCTATCTGTGAGTAAATGTTCTTTTTCTTGGATTTGAACTAGAAGTGTCATAAATGTCACAAAGGCAGCTATTTTTAGACAATACGTTTGCATAGCAGAACATTCTGTAAGGCTTTTTTGTCCATGTTTACCTCCGTGAGTCTTCTTTTCTAGCACATATGTGCAACCTGTGTACATTTGAGAGCACAGCTTCGTTTTGTGGCTAGAGCTAATGCAAGCAGCACAGTAACAGGGTAAATTGTGATAGAATGTAATGAAACATGACTGTTTACAAAGGCCTATAGTGATAGGACATGTGGCAATGGTTTCAAATTAGATAAGAGCAGATTTAGATTGAATATTAGGAACAAGTTCTGCACCATGAGGGTGCTGGAACACTGCAGCAGGTTGCCCAGAGGTAGTTGAGGCCCCATCCCTGCAGATATTTAAGGTCAGTCTAGGCACTGAGCAACCTACTCTAGTGGAGGGTGTCCCTGCTCACTGCAGAGGGCTTGGACTAGATGACCCTTCCAACCCAAAGCATTCTGATTTCATGATATTTAATTATTAAAGCAAGCTTTTGCTTTACCTTGAGGATTAACTTAATTTTTTAACAGGATTTTTTTTTTTAGGTTGGTTTTGCAGGTTTTGTTGGTTTGGCTTTTTTTTCCTCTGTATTTTTTCCTATCTTTTTTCCTCCCTTTTAAAATATTTTTTTTATATTTTATCTCTTTTGTCTCTTTTTTTCCTCTTCCCCCTCCCTTTTCTGTCTCTTTTTTTGTTTGATCTCTCTTTATCTTTTTTTTTTCTTTTAATTACTGTAAAAGTCTGCAAAATAATGTGTGCAGTTATATAATTGTTCAAAATTCATAGATCAGGGCTTAAATAGGTTGTTCCAGTTTTTCCCAAGAATTGGAAAATGAAATTTTCTAGTGTGTTGTGAAAGACATCATATTACCCAGTTAAACCATTCAGTACTTAGCATATAATTCATTAAGATAATTCCTGTCTTAACATACCAGTTGAAAATGGTCTGTAGTTAATGACTCTCTAATTAGTATCACTTGGGCTTTTTGTCACTGCAATACCTTTTCTCGGATAACTTTAAAAAATTATAAAATGCACTTTCAGTGGGTTTCTTCCTATGTTCTTTTCCAACGTTGTCTTTGCTGCCTGAGGCAAAGGTGAAAAGTTGGTGAAGTTCTTGAACCTGCAACAGGATCACCAGCTGTATTTACTCCACAAGTGCTGTAGCTTGTAGGCTGCAGCACTTAGTGTGGCATTTTTTTCCTCTTGACTTAGTGTTTTACAAAAATTAGGGAGCAGTTGTGTATTTTATGACTGATCATTTTTATGACACTGTATTAGATTACCAGAAAATGCTTTGATGCAAGAGAACTGTTTCAAGACTCTCCTTTCCTCATCTTCTCAACTAACAAGACAGTCAAATTAGTACATCATAAAACCTTAGACTTTTGCTATTTTCTGTCTTTTAAATTTGGCCATCTCTTGCAAGAGGGATTTCTAAGTAAAATGCATTGTAAAATGGTACATAGCCATGAATAAAGCTCGAGGTGTTTGGAGACTGCAGTGTGGATGTAGGGCTGTACAAAAAGCTGTATTCTGAAACAGCAAGGAAAGATGTATTGATTTGGCTACTGTTAAGTGTCCCTCAGTCCTGATACTTTTGCTAAGGATCACAGATTACAAACTTTCCTTGTTATTGATGTTTATATATTAGTCTTTCTTTCTTCTAAAGTGGTTTATAAAATATTTATAATGACTGTGGGAAAACAGCTTGTGATTTCTGGTCAATATATATTTTTTAGCCTATTATAAGATGGAAAAAACAGTTTGAAGCGGTTTACTTCTTTAAAATTGAAAAAAAAATTGTTTATCTTAATTTTTAGCACTTCAGATCATGATTTGATCTCTGTTTATAATGCAGAATGAGGTGGGATTGGGTAATGGAGTCAGCTTTATTTTCATATTGTTATATGGTAGAACAATGCTTCAATTTATTTTAACAATTTATACATGAAATGAAAAAGCAGATGTTTTATAGAGATAACTAATCTGCTAGGGAGAAACCTTCAACGTGGCGTGCAGCAGTTCTTGAAAGCCTGAACGGCTTACTCTTTTAGTAGTTGTTGAGGAAAATAAGAGTCATGAGCAAGTAGGACTTGAGTTGTGGGATGCTGCTTCTGCTTTGGTGCAGTATTCTTTGGAAGAGGCTAAGTGCAATAGAGAGAACAATAAATCCTCTAGAGGCTCTTGAAAGGAAGATGTAGACTTATCTGAAGTGTAGGCTACCCATGCACAGAGAGATTGGCATGACTTATATTCAGATCCTCATTTTAAGATGATGCAAGTGAAATAGTAGTGTTTCCCGCTTTTGTATTCTTTGTGTTTACTTAGCCTTTGATATTTTAATGCTGTATATTTGTTTTTAAGCAAACACAGATCAGATACTTAGGTTTTGTTCCAGGAAGACTTGGGACAGTTTGGTTTTAACTCCTACAACCTGCCATTATCCAGTAAGCAGATGGTAGATTATCTAGGTAATTGAGTATGAGGCTAACAAGTCACTCTAATGTCATCTATACCAGTATATCAATTGTGAAAAAGAGGAATTTAGTGCAACATACTTGCTTGGTATGCATAGGGAAGGTTAAAAAGGTTGATTAACTCCAACTCACTATATCTTTGTTTTATTCAGTCTGCCTGGGGGAGGAGAACGAGGATCCCTTTTGGTGAAATTGTATTATAATCATAGAAAGCCTTAGACTTTAAATTTTTTTTTAATTTAAAAATGCCTTAATCTGCAGGTCTGAAACTGGAAACAGAGCTGGGTGTTTTTGCTGACCAAATCATAACGTATTACCAGAGGTGCCAAGGGCCTTCTCTAAACTCTAATGAGCTGTGCAATCAGATTGCACAAAAACATTAATTGTTTCAAACCATACTCAATGACACCTTGCACTAATTCTTTCCCTGCTGCTTTTTAGTCTCTGTTCTAGACTATTTGTGTGCATGAGATTTTACTTACTGTGGAAAACGGGGCTCTGAGCCTTGTATCACTTGAGAGGTTTTGAAAATCTCAGCAAATGTTTTCACTTCCTACTCTAAACTGGAATGTCTGCAGAGGTAGTAAATTAATAAGATTGTTTAAATCTGAGATAGTTTTGTTCAGCCTAGCTTGTACCCTGCTGAAAATTCAAAAGTATTCCTTGAGGAAGCCAGTTCCTTTTTAAAGCTGAGGAGTACTGCCTGTAGTGCCTCCAATATAGGCACTATTTGATAAGCTTTTATATACAGATTTTCAGATCACTGAGTCACAGTGTGCATGAGAACAGTAAGTGAAACCAGTTGAGTATGTTCCCCCTCACACCTCTAATTCCATAGAAATGTTCAGTTTCTCAGTTTATACACAGTAAGGCTTTTTAACTAAAGATTTTAAGGAGTTCAGTTTATAACTAAATTGGCTGTCTGACCAAATTCTCAATTTTGCCTTAAAAACTGCCATTCAGCAACTGCATTTTCAAATTAAGTTCTTAAAAATACTGAGATTCTTTAGGCCATGAATTTGATGAGTTGTTTTTCTAATGAAAAAAACCCCCACACCTATTGGATTTTATTAGGGAATGCTGATGTGCATCTTGCAGAATAAAAGGGTCATCTGTTGTGCAGGTTTTTTACAAATTTGAAGATGAGTTGCTATGATTTATCTAGAGCATTTGTAGAAAGGATCCTTCAAAGAACAAGAATATCCTGAATTTTAAAGTCATGATGTTGTTTTTCAGAGATTGGAAAGGACCTCAGTGCCTGGGTGCGAGAAATCTCAGATATGATTAAACAAATAGGGTTTGACATGAATTAGTAAAAATAAAAATGGACTTTTTAGCAAACTGTCTATCCTATTTTTGGAACTAGATTCACATTTAAAAATAAAAATGCTTCCTCTTCTGTTCTGCAGGATAAAAGCCTTTCTTTGCAGCTTGAGAAAAGCGTCTCATGGGAATGGACACTGACAGTCAGCTCCATGATGTCAAATGCCAAAGAAAACTTTGGAAGTTACTTCTCCTCTGACTGTCGTTTCAATGTTGATGGTTACTTAGAGAGCCAAAGGGGAAAGTGAAATGAAGGAGTGTGTCTTAGCAATTACATGTAGGCATCACTATGATGAAAGAAATTTAATGCTTCATAGTAATGTGAAGTCAGTCCTGAGCACTCTCCAGAACTCTGTGACTCCTGGCTCCAACTTGAAAGGCAAAGAACCAGAACAGCTTTGACAATCATCGTGCCCCTTTGGGCTGCAGTGTCCTAGGTTTTTCAATGTTTACCAGGTTTGATGTACTTGCATTACTTTACCTTTTAAGGCTGATGTTACATATGACAGCCTAGAGAAAGATTTAGGGGAGTAATGGCTTTGATTTCTCCTACCAGCTTGCAGCACAATGGATTTTTCCACAGTAAGAAAGTGGTGTAGGTAAATTACATTTTCTATGAAGTACCATTAAAAAAAAAAACAGTATGCCATTTATGTGTTGGGGAACAGCTTTACAGCATCAGTCTCTCAGTTCAGTGCTTTGACTTCTGCTTTACACTGTCTTTTTCTCACTGTATTTTGATATATTTGAAAATTTATACAAGTGTGGCTATTGTGCTGTGGTTTGCAAGAGTTCTACACTTAGTTGAATACAAGATAAGTGATGAATAATTTTTTCTGGCTTTAAGGTTTTCTGATAGAGTCTGAACTTGCAGTTTATAGAACATCAGGTGGTTTGAGGTGGGCCTTATGAAATGTTTTTGTCACCACAGCTGAGATTAGGTGAATTTGTTTGCTTCAGTGTTTCTTAGGGTGACTTAAAGGTTGGAATTTTCCTTGGTTTTGCTTGGTTTTATCTGCATTGTTTTGCTGTATGGTTTGTTTCTTTTTAAGGTATTCCCTTTATTTGAATTTCAAGGAAGTTACGATGTTAGGCTTCAAACTTCATTATTATCCTCTCTACTAGCCTGCTGAGGTGGATGTATTTATGCTCATGTTTGTGCCGTAATTTGTAATTAGAAAGGCAGCCAGAACATTGACTTAATACCTCCTAATGTATTTTAAATAATTAAACAACAACAAAAAAAAAACATATTTGTCCATAATTCTTCTAAATTGTATTTCTTCCCATAGTGCTCATTTGCTGCAGCTCAGAGTTGACTTTTGTCCATCTTGGTTCTCTAGAAAAGTATGCCAGATAAAAAAGTTTTTGTGACAGTGAGAAAAGCTGAACTAGGTAACTATGTAAGTTGTTATTTTATGTAGTATATATAGAGGAAACTGGAAGCTATGAACATTCTCTCACTTCACAGCCAACATGTGAAAATATTTTTTTATATATTTGTGCTGCTTAGAGATGATACTCATGGATGTAGTTAGTACCAAGCCTTCTGTCTTTCTTGTAAGTACTGCATGAACACTGCCATCCTTAGTTACCATACAAAAAGCTTGTGCTTCCTTACATTAGCTTGCAGCAACTCTCATTACCAATCATGTCTTGCTAATGAAGGTCATGACTTTGTTCAGATCTGTTCTTGTAGATACAGTTGCTAAAACAAGATCTCTGACGTCTGTTATGTTGTCTTTTTATTCCATAGTTCTACATCTTCTCTTTAATTTTTCTTTTCCCTTTGTCCTTATGCTTTCCAAGGCTGCTACCTGAATTCTTAGCTTGTTTGTTTTGTCAGTGGACAAGCAATTTCTTTTTACACTTGGCATGGTAAATGGAATGTGCATGTTTTCTTGATGATGTTTTTCTGTCTACAGAGTCATTTTCTGTAGGAGGCTGAATATTTGATTAGTCACTAGTCCTTTTGGTTGAGGTTTATTGTTCCTGACTAAATTCAGTAACTGGAACATGTTGAGCTTCTATTTATGGTTACTAAACCAGAGAAATTTAGATGCTGGCTTGACAAAATACATACTTGCTGGGTGAGAATTTTCAAGGATTGTTTCCTGTTGGTGGAGTCTAACCTCTGATTACAAAGAGGCCTTGAAATAATCTTTTTGTGGGACATTTAGGGCAAATTGTTCATTGCAGACTGACCATTGTACAAGAGCAGGGTCAGGCAGAACAGAACTAAGTTTCTTACTCTTTCCAGATGCTGTGAGCCAGCTATGATAGTTCTGCTAGAAAGGGGAAATGCAAGTTGTTGCTCAAAGTAGATGATAGCTGTCTGATGCATAAATGGGTTTTGTCTCATTGGCATTGACTTATTTAAGTAGCAGGAGAGATTTTAAAGAGGATTGCTGTGTACCCTCTGGCTGCATGGGAGATAGTCTCTCCAGAATGGTGCTGAGTTGGTGTTACTACTCATGAAGGCTGATTATTACGCTGCAGATGATGCTTTTAATTGTGTGTTTTTTGCTGTAATCGCTCCCTGCATAGATATGATTGCACTTTACCTGCTTCTAGAGAGCCTGTCTAGGTTAAATATGACACCGGTCTGTGATGTTTTCAGCTACATACTTGGAAGTTTAGGATTTTGGGGCATTTGTTTTATTCCTACTCCCTCCTCCCTGGAGTTTCAAATTAAACTAGGTCTTATTAAACCTTTTGATTCTCAAGTGTTTATAGGTGTAGACATCTAAAAACTGCCCCAGGGTGGGTTGTGGAGACTTGCCCTCTGGAGATACTCAAGACCTGCCTGCTTGCATTCCTGAGCAATCTTGTATAGGTGACCTTGCTCTGGCAGGGGGGTTGAACTGGATGATCTTTTGAGGGCACTTCCAGCCCCTAACCTTCTGTGATTCTGTCATCATTCACAGCTATAACAATCCATCAGTTATAGCATTTCACTACTTCTTTTGAAAAACAAAGATTGAGTAACAAAAATTAAATAAGAGCAGTTAGAGCTTATTCTGAAATGGCTAGTGGTGGGGAGTGGAGAGGAAGCAAATTACTGTAAGTACCATGGAAGTATTTTTAATACTTTCTCCTGGAACTCTCTGGCAGTTGTTACGTTAGGCTCTGTTTTGAACTTGCATGTGTTTTAAATTAAATATATATAAATAAATGTTGGAAGGACATGTTTTCTGTAGTACTTTCTGTTCTGCAGATGAAAAGAACATAAGCCTTTTGCTCTGCTTAAATTTAGTTTGTAACTGAAGAGTTTTGAAAACATCAAAAATTAAAACAAACCCGACCTGAAAATTTTACTCTAAATGGAAACTAAAAAAACAGCCAAACAAACAGAGAAGGTGATTTGGCTGTTTACTGTAAAAACTCCACTGCTTTGGGGAAATCTGATTTCCCTTTTCAAAGATATATAGTCTGGAACTGTTGGAACTTCTGATTTCCCACATTACAGTCTATGGTAGCCTTTATGGATTCTGAGGAGTGCTTCTTGCTATGAATTTTGTGCTGTGATTGAAGGCTTGAGCATGTTTGGGAGAGTGTATATTGTACCTGTAATGTTATACCATTCGACAAATGGCTTTTTTTTTTTTTAGTTAAGCTAAACTCTGAATGTCTACACAGTACTCTTGTCTCTCCTAGGAGTCTCTTAATTGCTTGCTATTATTTTCAAGTGAAGTAGCTTTTTTTTTTTTGATCTGTGATTCTTTTCCTACTTTTTGTGAACTATGGTGGGTGAGGGAAGGCTTTCAGTGAAATTCCACTAGTTGTTAAAAAAGGAATTTTGTTCATATAAATGAAAGGGATGTTCCAGGCACTTTCTGCCATGTTTTACTCACAATCTTTGATGTAGTATTATCATATTTTGGTTAAGTCCTCTCATTTTCTTAGTATGAAAAGAACAAAGGGAAGTTTTCTGTGACAAATCTGACAGTACCAGGCTTGCATGGTATGTAAGAGTAATGGAGATGTAATTCAGGTTGGTAAGATATTTTGACTAACAGAGTATAGTAAAACTACGAAGTGATCATTTTAACAGTAGCCTCAGCAGAGTAACTTATTTGTGGGAGGCACAGTGAGCTGTGTACTGCTTTGTTCACACAGAGTATAGATAGGTTTAAATTAAAATTGGCAAGCTTGTATCCCCCCCAGAGATTTCGTTACAGAGCATCAACCTACAGAGTAATCTGTCTTCTTGCCAGAGTGAAAATAGTGTTTGTACAGAGATGTTTTTCTTAGTCAAATGTTCTGTGAAGACACTGAAGATGATGATAACTGAAGTCAGATACTCAAAACTGATTTAACTTTTATTTATTTCCCTCTTTGTGGAAGGCTACAGCTCTGCATTAGTTGTTTATGGTGGATTGAAGTTGTGGTTGCCACCATGGGATTGGGGTTTAAGTAGCGAAGACTTTGAAGGAGAGGAATTAATATAAATTTATAAGATATTGCTTGCATAAATAACAGAAAACAATAGTATTTATACCCTCTTATACCACATTTACCTAGAATAATACATACAGTAATAACTATGATACGGACATGGCTGTTGGTCCACTATACGTAGCTGACTTGTTCTTCTGTTTTATCAACTTCGTTCTCTGTGAGCAGCAATGTGTCCAGCAGAATGGCTGACGATGCTTGGATGGGTGAGCTCCTCAGTCTCATTGGGCTCTGGTACATAATGGGGTTAATTCCATTTCTCATCCCATGCATGACAAAGAGCTTGGAGTTTTCTGCCACAGAGCTTCTGAAAGAGATCCTACTGGAGCGCTTCTTAAGGGCCCTGATGGGCTTCGTGGTCCGATAGTTACAAGTCATATACCTACTGAAAGCCTCCCTGAATGTTTTGTTGAAAAGTGTGTAGACAAGAGGGTTCACTCCCGAGGATACATATCCTATCCAAACAAATATCTCCATAAGCTTCTGAAAAACCTCCTTGTCACAGGAGCTGCACAGAACTGAACTTATGTTTGTAATGAAGAATGGGCACCACGCCAACAAGAAAAGAAAGAATACAATCCCCAGAACTTTTGATGCCCTTTGTTCATTGGTTATCGTTTGCATGGACTTCCTCCCGATGGTGGATGTTCTGCAGATAGGCATGTCACCGGATGAACTCTTGTCCGTTTTGGAGCCATTTAGCATGGCCACTTTTTCTGGTGAGGAGGCAGGAGTTGTGTCACGCTGAAATACTGTGGACACTGTTGACCAAGTGAAACGCTGAGGTGGTTTGTTGATCAAGTAGGCCTTCTTGCGTAGCACTTGGATTGTCAGGAAATAAGTGACTATCATGATAGCCAGGGGAATGAAGAAGGCAGCCACTGACCCGTACAGAATGAAGTCGTGAAAGCGATCAGGCGTCAGGGCACAGGTGATGTTTTTAGAGTTGCCATTTCCGTCTTCAATGCCTCTGATAGGAATTGGAATAGCGATGCCTACAGGGGAAGAAACAAGTACTTTAGCATACAATAAGGGGTTGCAATCTCTTTTTTGGGCCTGAAGCCCGAAAGGGTCTCTAAAATAAGGTAGTTCCTGAGCTCTAGAGCAGGTGCAGGGTAACAGAGAGAATGTGAATTGTTGCAAGCTTCACGTGGGTAATAGAGCAAACAGTACTTTGTCAAACTTGGCAAGCTGAGCTTTAACAGAGTGCCCTTCCTAAGGAGATTGGGCCTAACCCATAGCATTTGAGAAAGCAGCATAAAGTTGCCAACTTCTCAAGAGTAAAACACATGAATTACTTTGACTCAGGTTCTTAGAATTCTTATGCCTTTTCCCCCAGTGAAATGTATTTCTCTAATGCCATCAACCTTTTTTTTTTTTTTCCCCCTGAGGTAACCTTTACACTTTTTGAATGACAGTTCTGTAAATGCATAGAACTTGTCTTTCCCTCTTATCTTAACCACATCAAGTGACTGGACACAGACAGCTGATTTTTTTTCACCCTGCTTGACTCTTCTGTATATACAAGTAGTTAAATAGAAGCCAGAATTATTCAGTGTGTGTTTGAGATGGATTTGTTGTTTAAAGTCTCTTGCATATTTAAGAGTGTTTAAATGAGGCAAGCTAGCTCTGTAATTCACCACTTGTTTGAAAAAAAAAAATGTTAGCAATCTTGTCTTTTAAATGAATTTTTTATAACCACTAAATTACAGTCAGTACTATATTTGCCAGCAGGCTGACATTACAACAAAAACATCAGGTTCCTTGCTGTCTGGTAAAGGTTATTTGTGCTCT
Organism: Psilopogon haemacephalus; assembly: GCA_013396835.1. Taxonomy (NCBI): domain Eukaryota; kingdom Metazoa; phylum Chordata; class Aves; order Piciformes; family Megalaimidae; genus Psilopogon; species Psilopogon haemacephalus. The sequence goes on from VWZI01010405.1 coordinate 1,379,653, forward strand.
GTTTCCTGATACCACTTAATGAGATCTAGAGATTTACTGTATTCCTCTTACTGAAGTCGGTTGAAGGCAGCAAGAGCAAAATGGTTTACCCTTCAGCAACTTGATCCCTTTCTTAATGAGCAGACACTTAAAATGACGATTGGACCAAATTGGCCTTTGATTTGGAGAATGCTGGCTCAGCTGCAGAGTACTTTTGTGTTGGATAAAGCAGAAATGAAAAAGTACAGCACTGGTTAATAACAATAAATTGGGCATTAAAAGGTCAACTTGTAAGTGCATTATCTTGCTAACAGTTTCTCTTTTTTTGTGATAAAATTGAGATGCCATTTTTCTCTTATCATCACAGCTCTTCCAGAGATTTTTTTCAACTTGGAATTTTGGGGATTAGGTGTGTATGCCTCAGTCAAGAAGGTGGATGTACCCATTCTCCTCTCATTGGTCTTAATAGTTCAGAATAATTGTATTCTTTCTCTTGCACACAGAGCCTGATGGCTATGGCTGCCTGCAGTGCACATTCAGTTGTTTAAATGCTTTCACCTCCTTAGCTCATTTAACTCTTTTTTTTCTTAAATACGAAAGACAGGTGAGGTGCCAAATGAATAAAAGTTCTACATTGACATCCTTTATATAAGCTTTCCAGGGTTTGTTATTGGACTTTTTTTGCTTAAAAGTTAGCCTTTCTATATGCTATATTGCCAGTGCCTCTTGGCAATCTTAGTGTGATTGTTACCAGCCACTCATTTATGTTTCAGTTTTTTATATAGGTACAGTTGCAAGGCACAGATTGTAACAGCATCTATGAAAAGTTGAAATTATTTTTGGGGCAGAATATACTACCACAGGAACATGAAACTTTGCGTTGCCAGGAGACATGTTATGCATACAGATGCATCTTCTGATCTTTGGACTTTTAGGACCATGAGGAAGAGTGATGATTATCCCTACTCAATCCTTCTCTTCCTGGTAAGCCTGATAAGGAGCAGCAGTTCAGGCAGATTTTGATGATGTGGTTATGCGTGGTCCAGGTCAGCCCAGGTGTTAGAGTCTGCTGATTAATTGTACTTGGCCAGATTTTCCATTTGCTCAGATATCACCTATTGTTCTGGACGTGAAAAGGCTCTGCATACCTTTCCCAGTCTCCAAGTCTCACATACCTATTGAAATGAGCCAAACTACGGTGATTTTGATGATTGTTGTAGCCCATGAATTGTACTGACTAGCCTGGATTGGCTTTTTAATCGCAATGTAGCGGTCTAAGGAGATGGCACAGAGGTGCATGATGGAAGCTGTGGAAAACAGGACATCAAGGAACAGCCAGATAGGACACAAGGCAGTTGGTAAAGGCCAGACATTGTCTGAAAGAGAACAGAAAAATCATTAGAATCTAAGCTTTTTGGGACCTTTCATTGTGTGGCATTTCTTTTGGCATCAGTACCTTTGAGAAGTTCATAGTACTATAGGAACTGAGCTTTGCCACTGCCTCATCTGGGTTCTGTCTTACATTTCAATTAGCTCCTAACTGGCCTGGTTACTGCCATCATCAGGCTGCTTGTGCATTGAAAGCCTTTCCCTGACTTTTTGTCTCTGTCATAAGCTTTTCACAGCAAAGACTCTGGATAATATAGCTTTTAAAAAAATGGTCCATGACTGTACTGGGTCCTTACACATTGCTGTTAAATGATTATTTTCAGCCACAGCTCCTTGATAGCCCTGTGATACATAACCAATGTATTAATCAATCATTGCAGAACCATGGTTGAATTTTAGTGGTGATCTTGAAGAATCTAGTTCTCACAGTTTTAAATTGACTTTACTGTGTCACTTGAGCAGGTACAGTTGAGGACGATTATGGCCAAGCAAGGTCCTTCTGATTCAGTAAAGGTTTTATAAAAAACTGAAGGTCTTTCATGCCTGTTTTTAAGAGCAGAGCCTTGGATTTCAAGTCTGGCATCCTGTTTCTTACAGCAGTTATCTGCCTTTAATGTTAATCGGTCAAATGCACTGGATCCAAGATAAAGGTTTTGTAGCATTCAGATTTCCAAAAACCTAGTATTTTTCAAAACTGAGTATCTGTCAATGTCTATATTACAGAGTGTTTGGAATTAACCTTAATAAAGCTGTTTGTTTTCTTCTTAACTGCCTTTTTTCACTCCTAACTAGTTTATATTGTAGTCCAGTGCCAGAAGTGTTCCATTTGGGCTGTACCGTGCTGTTGTGTGTCTATATGAATGTTCTGTAGTCCCAGGGAAGAACGCATGGAGGATTTTCTGTTTGTAATGGCAAAAGTTGATCTGATAAATATATTATCTTTAGGAATTTCAACTGTACTTAGTGAGCAGGCACATAAGTAGTACTACCAGAGGAATCAGTTCTTCTTTGAGTGATGATTATGGAAAAAAACCAAAATGTTGCTAACAAATCAGATTGGTTTTAATCTCTGTGTGCTGAGAATGTTAAATGAGCTGGGCTATTGTGAGGCCCAGTCCTATCAATGTGGTCACTTTGCAGAAGTTTCAGATGAAAACATTCTTTTTCATAATGTGACTGATGATGGAAATTGTATGGATGCTTCCTTGAATTCTAAATTCTAGAGGGTGGGAAATTTGATAAAGTCAGACATAGCACATACTTGCCTGCACTCTTAGCTATGCCAGGGATGGATGGAGCCCTGAACCAAACCTCACCCACCCCCAAAGCATAGACTCCAGGTGAGAGGATGGTGAAGGCAGTGAGGCAGAAGGGAAAGAGGTCTATGTTCAAGCCATTAACCAGTACATTTTAGTATCTAGCTGTGTACTTCCTAAAACAGATTGAAATTAGGCTTCAAAAAATTACTCTCAGGCAGGTATGAGAAAGTTATAATTAATATATTATGAAATGCTGTTTAACTTTTAATTTTGCCACCTACCCTTTCAGCTGCCAGTAAGGCATAGTGCCTTTCTGAAGGAAAAAGAAAAAAACTGAATATCTTGTGCCTCATGTAAGAGTTTAAAAGAAAAAAAAAATTACATGAAGATCTCAAACCCAGAAAATGAAGACTACTTCTTTCAATCCTGTGGTGAAAGATTAGTTCACATAAAATGCGAACAATACAGACTATTTTCTACATCTTGAAGGATGGTACCTAACACAGCTGCATGGAGAATACTTATGTGCCACTCCCTGTACTATAACTCCTTTGCTTTTGGGAGAACTGCAGTGTAATAAACCCTTTCCTTTTTTACTTAATTTTCTCTGTGTAGAAGAAAACCCTCGAATATTCTGAAACAAACAAACAGAAAATCTCTTTACCTTCTTTTAAATACTGATACATTTGAACAGCTGTCTGATACAAAGTAATACTGTTTTTATGAGTTGTAAGAGCTTTTATTGGTTAAGTGCAACTGGACAGAGAAAGTTTTGTTTTTTATTTTTGTTTTGTTTTAGATTGAGTGCAGATATTCACGATTATGGCATTATGTACTGTTACATTTGTGTGTGTGAGATGATACAAAACAAAAATCCACATAAATTCAGAGTAGGCTTTAAACACAGTAGCTGACAAGAATTGAAGAATGTGGCTATTATTTAAATAAAATAGTGTGAAACTGATAGCTTAAAGTCCAAAAGAGTCAGGTAGTTGTCTAGGATTAATACTGTGGTGTATTTTGCTTTTACCTTTTTTTTGATTTGTTGGTTACACCTGTGTTAGAAACTCCATTCCTAGTGTTTGAGGGACTGCTCTTGGGAGGAGTAAGATGCAATTTTACCACAACTGTCTACCCTGGATTAATCTTTATTTAAGAAAAGTTTTATTTATAAGAAATGCCTTGGAAATGTGTAGTCCTTAAAAGAAAGTACAGCACAGAAGAACTGCTCTTGATATAAGCCACAGAGGTTTTTTGAAAGCACTGCTTGTGTACATGTTATAAGCGTGATTAAGAGAGATCTTTAAATAGACTTCTGCTATAAGGGCTGCTGAAATGTGTTGCCTGTAAAGGATTTTGTTACTGTTAGGTAAGAGTGTTTTTACTGAGATGGAAGTTGGATATTTAGAGTCACTAGTTGCCTTAAGCATAGGCTTCAGTCTTCAAAATGGTGTGAATGCATCTGTAGCCTGTGCGCATGGTGTTCACCCTCGGGTCAGTGATCATCTCTGTGGACTGAGAGGTATGGTGTTTCCAGGCCACCATCTTGCTCTTTCTCCCCCATAGCTGCCTGCTTTTTATTTCTCCACTGCAATTATAGGTTGAACAGTAGTTCTTCACCACGATGTACGTTTCTTTTAATTGAGCCAAAATAGTTTTAGAGTTTAAAAAAAACCAAACTCTGAATTGCTTTGCAAAGTATAAACCTTGCTTTCTTTAGATGTAAGATAGTGAGATTCTGATTAGTAACCCTCGTTTAAAGCAGTTTTCTCTGGTGGTTTGCACAAGCAAGAAGGGAAAATTTCCTATAGTTCATCTTCAGTGATGGGAGAAGATTAAGGTGGAGATTACTTGTGACAGATTTTTTTCAAATACTGGTTTGCAGCCTAGGATGCTCACCATTGCCTTCTGGTTTATAAGTGGATGAATATCCGGAACATAGAATATATATTTTTTTAAATGCTGTACACACTGTGTCCAGGTAACCCATTGCCCACCACGAGGAGCAGACTCCTTCCTGCTGTGTGGGCTTTGCAAATGAGAGTATCCCTCAAGTTTATTTGCTGATTTCGCTGTCTGCTGAATGGCAACCTTTTTGCTTTCCTTCTGTACTTCTGGGTGTTAGAAATCAGAATAGCTCTTTTGAAATCTAGGTTGCAGTGGTTGCAATTATTTCCCACCATCCATGCCTTTCTTTTTTTGGAAGAAATGAAGAGAATTTAGCAAGCAATAAAAGCAAGGAACTGTTTATATATTCTGACGCTGACACTCCAAAATTGAAATTGCAGAGTTTGTACCAGAGTACATGTTGATCGCTCTGCCCCTTATATGCACCTTATAATACACCTGTGAGCAAGTTACAGATGTATTTATTTATTTTAGAAGGGGCAGCTCTCTTATCACATGGAGCCAGTATCTCTAGTAGGTTTTGAATTTTAACAATCTGTGACATTAGGTTTTACAGTCAGGATCATTTAAAGTACAGCACTTCAGTTCACACATCTTCCTTCAAATATCCGCTACATAATTAGATATCAGTCCCAAATCGGAAGCATAATATTTATATTCTGTATCTAGAAGCTGCACCCAACTATTTCATTATTATGGAAACATTCCTGTGTGGAAGTGCCAGGAGGCTGGGTTTAATTTGCTCTCTGGCTATCAATGAATTTTCTATGTTCGAGTAGTTGCCTGGCTAATATAACCTCAAGATTTAGACTTGTTATGTATTTAAATGTCTCTTCTATCATCATTCCAGTAAGTCCTCCTTCTTTCCTCATGCTTTGAACTTCTATAAACACCTCAGCATCTTCTCCCAGATGGTGAAGATGCAAAGGATTTTGTCTGCCAAAGAGAGATTTTTATGCAAGACAATTCAGTTGCAATCTTACTGAGTTAATTATAAGTAATTTTGCTACTTTCCTGCAGCATGAAAGATGCTTTTGTTTGACTTCTTAAATTAAGATTCCTAGCATGCTTTAAGACTGTTATCACCAGAGCTTAGTACTGAATTAACTGAGAGATTAAGGAGTGATAGTCTCTTTATAAAGTTACGAACATTTCTTAGTCTAGTAAAATGGAAATAGTAAAATAATCCAAACAAAAAAAACTCCACTACCACCAAGAAACAACTCCACAAAAATCCAGGACTTCCTTCCCCTTGATTGCTAGTCCAGTATTAGTACTTTTCTGAGGTTAGTAGCTTTATTATTAATGAGACCTATTGCAGGAGCTAAGCAGCTACAATGTATAAATGTAAATATATCTATATATGCACATAACTATCTCTTTCTTGCCTCTGCACACACATGTACACATATATGACATTGCAAGGTTTTTATGGAAATGGCTATGGGTTTTTCCAGTTAGAAATCTTCAGTGTACATTCATTCTTTTTTTCTAGAAACTGTTGCTTGAAAAAAACAGGCTTATGATCTCAGCACTGAATTCTGATGTCCAATTCCTAATTATTTTTTTTTTAAGGAACAGCAGTCTGTAGTGTAGATAAATTCAGACTTGTGGTATTTAGTGAATAAATACGTTTGTCAGTAAATTGATACCAGTCTTCTTCGAGGATGCCCCTGCTTACTGCAAAGGGGGTTGGACTAGATGACATTTAGAGGTCACTTACAACCCAGCCTTTCTATAATTCTGTGATTCTGCAGCAAAAAAAAGCTACTGATGGCCTTTCCAAAACAGAGTTTGTGATTATGTTTGCTTGTTGCTCAGGCAACTCTTAAACATCTAACATAGAAAAATGCACTCCTGCAGCCTTCCATTATCTAGGGCCCAATGGTATCTGTAGTTTAACAATAATTGTGTAAATCTGTAATTTAATTTAAAACCCCGTCTAACTATTTGTTTTCCATTTCTGTGATACAAAAATAGATAATTTAAATTCTTAAATAAACTTTAGGAGTAAGAGAGACTTTCCTATGAAGCTGCCTGTGATAAGTTGTCAGAAGTAGTATCTGAAATAAAGCTGTGGAAGAGAGAACATGAAAATGTCTTTCTTTGTTCTGTAACGACAGTCTCAAATACTAGGTATCAGTTAAGGCTTCCTTGGCTTGACAAATGAGTTAATTCTTTGGGACACTTTACATAGTTGCCACTTTCTCCAGGGCAGCCAAAACAGGTTTCTCTGAAACTGATATTGGCGGAGTTTGTTGTCACTGGGCCACCTCTGATTGCTTATGGAGCTTGGAATCAATACTAAGGTAAAATCAAGTTCCCAATTCCTAGAAGGTTCAAAACCTCCTCAGTACCTTTGTAAGAGGAGTCTGCATTTCAGCTTTTTAAAGAAAAGACTACCTGCAATTAGTGTAACATCCAAGAGAACTGATACCAACATTGTGCTGATGTTGTTAAAAATAATACCAGGTACAAAATGTAGTTTTTTTCATGTCCAGCTCAAATTTAGTATCGGTTGTAGCTCTCAGGTGACTTTTAAATGGTTTGCTCAAAGGAAATAATACCCACGGTGGTTATATGCTCCATAAAGACATTAAGCTGTATTAAGGTGAAAGAGAAAAGACTTAGCAGCCGTTATTCAAATGATTTTAAAATTGTAATGATGGAAAGCAATCAGTTTTTCTGTTTAACTTAGATGTCCCCTACTTGTACCCCATTTGCTACCCTGATGAGAAAAACACACTTTACTTACCAAATAATATTAAGAGAAGGGCAATTGGCATCACAAACAGACCCACGAGCAAATCTGCCACCGCCAAGGACATCAAAAAATAGTTGGTAGCATACTGCAATTTTTTCTCCAGAGACACTGCCAGTATGACCAGTATGTTCCCTCCAATGGTGGGGATTATCACCAGGAAGATCAGTAAAGCTGCCCAATGTACTTTTCCTTGTTCCTCACTTGGGTAGTCCCGTTTGGGTTCTCCTGTTACTGAGAGAGGTGACAAAGATCCATTGCTATCTCCAGATTCATTAAAGAAATGTAAAGAAAGGGACATTTTTGTGTCCAGCAGAATGTATTCAGGCGCTGTATTTTGCTTAGGAATTGTGTATCATGTAAGAGTTCACTGTTCCACTCTGGTCCAGGATGATCCTGAAGAAAGGCCAGCATGGTCAGTACAGTAAACTGGTCATCTGCTAGTTTGAGATACTGAAAGCATGTCTGAGCCAGTATCCACTTTTTTTTTTTTTTTTTTTTTTTTAAATCCTGTGTTTTGCTGAGAGGGTGCAATTAGGTCTTAAGAACTAAATTCTTGTCTTGTGTCCATCTTTGGCTGGTATAGTTTGGTGGTCAGGTCTCCCCTTCAGAGTGTGGTACTGGTTTCAGAAGATTATAGAAGACAGTTCAGTAGCTGTGAAAAGTAAGCAGTGCATCAGCTTCTTTTAATGTTCTTTTTTTCTTTCTTTCTTTCTTTCTTTCTTTCTTTCTACAGCAGTAAAAAGTGATAGGATGCCAAACCGTTCCCTTTAGAGCATATGCAGATTTGTTCTTTGGAAGTACAAACTGATGCAAAGGCAGATGCTCACGTTGTGTATATGCAACTCCTCCTCTCCTGAGTGTCCAGTCCCCGGCAGCGTGTACGTAGGCAGGCGGCGGTTCCCATATTTCCCCTTATTAAGAATCCTCTTTCTCCGCAGAGGGTCACCCCCAAAATATCTTCAGAAATTATGTATGAGGTTTCCGTTTTAATGTCTGCAGTTCCTAGTTTATCAGGTGAGGGTCAGGAAACTGTAGACGATAAAACACTGATGACAGTCTCAAGGGGACGATAAAGATTTGTGGAACTGAGACATCCAAATGTACCCACTGCTCGGAGGGGGAGTGAGTAAACCGCTTGTTTTTGTAATCCGAGCAGTGCTTTTATTAAGCACAGCCTTTGCTCTTCCTCTCTCTTTCTCAACTCTCCTGAAGACTTTAACGCTTACATTTCCCGCCCCTCCAAGCAGAAAACAGAACAGCTGGTACAGCTTTAAGCTGAACAAACGCTCAGCTACTGAGAAGATTTGATATGTTGCAATTTTCAGGTGAAGGAAGCCTTACCTCTCTCTCTTGCATTTTAGTCAAGTCCACTTTGCATCCAGGAAGATCCTTTGTAATTTTCTATTTCATCTCGTGGTGGATTTTAAGATTTTTTGCTACTTTCTGGAAAATAAGTTGTTCATTTCGGTTTAGTTTCTGTTAATTTTCCTGAAGCTGGTCTCTTTGTGTGTTTTTCTTTAGCATTTGTGCTTCTTCTAACATAAAGTTTCAGAATTTCTGGTTTGGGAAATTTATATTTCTCACCCAGGTATTTTCTCCAGCTTCCGAATGGAGGAGAAAAATCATTCTTGCCACTTCTAAAAAAGATAAAAATAAGTTTGTGTTCTATCTTTGCTGTCCTTTCTCTTCCATTCCCGTGACGATTTTACCGAAGTGCTTAGCAGAGCCTGTGCGCCGTTTTCTCTTTGTTCATTAGCAAGGCTCGCAGTCTGCTGCTACCCTTGTTTGTTGATTGACTCGTTCCAGCGTATCCAGCTTCAGTGCTTGAAAAGCAGGGAAGTAAATGAGCGGAGGTTTGGCTGGAGAAGAGCCAGAGAAGGTTAATTGATGCAGTGCTCCAGTACTGCAACATGTGCTCCTTGTAGCTGTGTCAAGATGTGCAGATCCTGTAAAGGAGCCTTCACGCCACAGTATTGTAGCTGTATGCACCATCGCCTCTTGAAGCCCACACACTCACTGGCAGTGTGGATGGGAGCACAGTTAACCCCAAAAACTTCTGCGGCCCTGTAAGCACTCCAGTTTTTTCTTGACTAATTTTATTTTAAAGGTACTGCCTAGCACAGTTTTAAGTATGTGCACAGTTACTTTAAATCTTTCTTCATGCAGTTGTATTTTACTATCACGAGTGTTCTCTTTTGTTACCTTCCAGCTTTCAGTCAGATGTACATATGATCTCTAATATCATCTTACAGTTCTGCATTAAAGTGGAAATATAGTTCACTTCCAAGGGTATTAACTAGACAAGTGTGTAATATAGTCCTTTGTTCAAGGCTAGAGGAGACTGTGGGGTCATGATCTGACACTCTGTATGTAACTGGCTGTTGCATTCCATGAATTATTAGTGTTCAACAGACTTGATCTGAGAATTGGGTCCTTAGTGAATTCTAAGTCAATTAGTATTTGTTGTTTGGGTTTGTGGGGTTTTTTTGTGTTGATTTTTTTTTTAAATTAAATTTTAAAAACATTCATATATTTAAGATACAGATACTCTGGGGCCAAGGAGAGAAAGCTGGTGCTAGAAATTAATATAAATACTTGGTTTAAAGTTTGTTCAGTCATACAGTGGAATTTCCAGCAAATTAGTTTTTGCTTGTTCCTTGTTTTTTTCTGTTCAAAGGGAGCGTTTGCTATGAGTGCAAGCTGTATTAATTTCAATTGACTTTTCATATCTTAATTCTTCACAAAAGTATTTATTAGCAAATAAAGATTAATCCAGGTATGGTAATCCTGTTTCCTTATCTGACGACCTCAGCATTGTTACTCCTGACAGTACTAAGAGTAGATTACATGAAAACATAACTAAAAGCAGATTCCATGACAGGACAATACAAATTTGGACTTGTATGTGAAGTCAGTTTTCCTTAATCTCGATTATGCCTAATCAACTTCTGTTTTATTTTATATATCTTGAAGGCTGCCCTGGCATTAATCTAGTACTGTACTTTAAATCTTTACCAAAGTTTCCATTGGCTTAATCACAGCAGTGTTGACTCTTTCTGCTGGTACAGATGTGGCTTGCTTTCCTTCATCTTTGACACTTGAGCTAGTTTTTTCCCTAGTCAAAAGGTGTCTGAAATTACTGGCAATGTGTCTGTATTGTAAATGGGGGAAAAGTGTAATGGAGTAAACCCACCAAAATGCAGTAAAAGATGAGTTCTTTAATTTCAGTTGTCTACTTGTGGGTGCCATTTACAAGTCTGCATGTCACATCTCTGCATAAAGAACAGAATTAAAACTTGTTGGGGAAAAAAATAGACAATGCATCTATCCAAACTACCTGATAATCATCAGCATCAGTTACTGGTTGGACCTGAAATGTGATCTTGGAAAAGGTTTATTTCTTTTTTACTTCTCGCATTTTCACAGCACAGTAGACATTATCCAGTCTCTTCAGTGTGGGAGAAGTATCAGAGTTATGGAAATGTGATTTTGTCAGCTTAGTTCTGTGTTACCTATCTAAATTTTGTTCACAGATCTTACTGTTTGAGAAGCATCATTGGTGGTTACTGCAATAAAGTGCTGGTTTGGTCAGCATGAAAATGGAATGTTACCATTTCTGGAATGCCTTAGTGGATGTTATAATGCAATTTATATGAAAAAAGCATCTCTTTACCCACTAGAATGGCTAAATTAAGTAAACCAGGAGGGGGGAGGCACTTTGATGAAGCACTAGCTGAAGGCTGTACTGTTGCCTGCAGATTGCTCTGATGAAAGCTTAATGAAGGCATTCATATCTAATTGAAAGGGGATTTTTTTGTGGGTTTGTTTTGGTTTTTTTTGCTGGGGTTTTTATTGTGGTTTTGTTTTTTTTTTAAGTACAGGTGAAAACAGAGTTTTCTCAGGAGCTCACAGTGGAAGATGATAGGATTTAGGTTCATGTAGGTTTGCATGGCATATATACCTACTTGGTACATTGTTCCATTGCAGATGGCTAGAAAATATCTGCCTTTTGTGATTTCTTTTTATTTTATTTTGGTGTGTGCATGTGCTAATGTTATTTATTTATTTATGTAACTTTCCCAGGTTTTGATTACTTTCTGAGGAACACTTCATCCTGTGTGTTGCAGATCTGTAGCAGGTTCTTCATGGCATACTTCTGGCCAGGCCTCTTGTGCTAGCCACTGTCCTGCCCTTGTATCCAATTCCTCTTCTACATTAATGAGTATTAAACCTGAAATCTTGCTAGACCTCACTCCTGGTCCACCATAACCAGGATATCTGAGCCATGTGTAGATTAAAATTTTTTTTTTCGCCTCGCTTCTTGCTATTATTTCTGCTTTCAGATTGCCAATACTCTTTCATTTGAATGCCTACATTAGATAGGAATTGACACTGTTGACTGTGTTGTTTGGTTGGTGCTTATCCCTGAAGTTCATCTGCTGCACCCATTAGTGGCACTCAGCCTCACCCTACTGACAGTGGGGGACTCCTAGAAGTTCCCATTCTTTAGCAAGTCTTGCTTAGACAACCAGGAGGTATTTCAGAGGAAAAAAAAAAACATTGTGGAGAAGGAGGCTGTGTTGCACATGAGATAGTTGCAAGAAATTCCTAGCATGGAAATAGTTCAGATCATTTTTGTCAAGAGAAAAAGCAATGAGGTATGCACCTGTGCTTAAATACATCTGTTTTGCTGCATTTTTTCTCTGCAGATTTTCTGTCTTCCATGTTTTATGCCCACTGCCACACGACTCCCCCTTCATAAATGACTGCAAATGGTACAATTAAATATCCGCATTCCTTCTTTATTAACTCATTCATGGATTAAATGAAACTTCTGTTAAGCTTTTCTATTTTTTTGTGTCTCACTGCACTACCAAAGAAACTTGTGGAAATAGTTCTATATCAACTGATTAATTCATGTCCAGTAGTTTAGAAAGTCATAAATATTTAGAATCTTATGAAATACGACTGTAGAGACTTAATGATGAATTTAAAAGATCTATTTGACATTGTTCTTTAATTCTCTGACATTTCATTTTTCAGTGAGTTGTAAAGTCCTTAAATATTTAGACTAAAATAAGAAGTGTGTGTTAGTGATGCTTCAGACACTTCCATTTTTAGTCTCAATCACAAGGCAAGTGTGATGGTTTATTTTCAGTGTTCTGTTTATTTACTTATTGATGCTACCTTATATACATATGGAGGACTTCATGTTTAAATATTGCTGAAATAGAAAATGAAATGCCAATTGTCCTCTAACCTTCAAGATGTGCAACTTACAGGGTTGGAGATAAACTGCACAAAGGCATTTGGATGTAATTCTAACTGGCCTGTGGAGTAAAACTAAATGAATTATGCTTCCAGATATGGCAGTCTGAGTTTTTAATTTGTCTGGTGATGTTGCATGCCTTTTGGGGAAAAAAAATTAAAATAGATTGTTAAACAGAGTTGATGAAAGTAAGAGTATTCTTCAACTTTCAGTAGCCCAATAAGGCTCTTGTAGGAAAAGACTACTAAGAATTTGTATCTACAGATGTCACAGCTGTAATAACCTTCAGAAGAAACCCCCAATTTAGGTTTCTTACAGATTCCTAATGATACTGCTGTAAGAAACATTTTGCAGTGAAAAGGAAATAACATCTCAAGGTTCTCTGCAAAATGTAGAGAACCTTCCATGGTCAACATCATGAATTGAAAGGAAAATTGACTGCCTTCCCTGCCCAGCTGATCTGGGTGGTTATGTTCCTACAAGTCTGTGTTAGTAACAATTACCCTTCTGGTGAATTTTGTGAATATTTGCACTGGTAGCTGAAGAAAAACTTTCTTTCCTTTTGTGCTTTTGAATTAAGGAGGAATCCAAAGCTTGCTTTGTTTTCTTAGAAATTTGATGATGCTTACAAACCGAGTATCAGGCTTTATAGAGAGAATATAACATTTCTATAAATATGTCATTTGTATTTATTATATTAAGGATGCGAGCATCCCGAGGAATGAGACCAAAGTTGAAGCTGAGGCTAAGATAATTGGGCAGACATAGGCACCTCCATTGTGCTCCCTCTGGTTCTGGTTTCCTTGAAGACACAAAATCCTTAGCTGCATAGGTTGTCCATTTTCTTGTGGAGGTTTTAATGGCAAGTTGTTAATTAAAAATGCATAAAATGCTAACTATTATGTCTTCCTAAGAAACTCTCATTACTGTCTTGGTGCATCTTTGTTTTTCTTTAGGGTTTTCTTTGTGACTTCTGAAACAAACCAAACTGGTTCTTGGAGGAAGTCCTTCATCTGCATCCTATATATTACAACAATAAAACCTGTCCTTGTGTTGGGTGGAAACAAAGCTGTGTTAAGTCCTTTAGAAGAAACTTTTAGATTCATTTAGTTTCTAGTAACAGAACAAAGTTGAAGCTAGTTGTGGTGTTGGGGTTTTGTATGTGGGTCTGAGTTCACTGACATTGGTGTTTTGTTGGCTTATGTAGGAGCAGCTGAGCAATTTTAAGATGAAAATGAAGGAAATAATTAGGTCATTCTTTTGTGGTCGTTTCACTGTTGTAGTAAAATGTAATTGCAAAAGCAAACTGCTTGAGCAAAACCAGTGTTAGGAAAAAAGGAAGGAGCCGGTGCATTAAAGATAATTTGAGTTTTAAAAATAGACATTGCTCATCTTTCTAAGATATACAGCCCAGTTTAGAGACCTACCCTGGGCTTTAAGGTCAGAATTTTTAGATTAAATTACTGGACTGTGTTATGGGAAGCTCTAGCGAGAGAACTATGGCACTTTGCTACTGCCCTCAAAATATATTAAATATACTCCACATTTAGCATTTTTCCTATGACTTTAAAGAGGGCAAAAAATTGTCTGAAGATGAAATTTCTGCTGAGTAAATCTCCAGATGTTATCCTGGTATTTTATGTGGTGTATTTAACTTGTAGTAACGGCAGATGTCCATATTAGGATTTATTGCTGGATGACTTCTGATAAACCATTTCTCCTCTTATTATTACTAATGTTTTCTTGTACTCTTATTACGTCTCCTATCAGGTATCTACTGAGTAACCACATTGTGTCAGTCACCAGTACATCAGAGTAGTGAAGGTGTCCAGTAGGAAGCTGGAAGGGTGAACTTGATTTGGGAACTTGCATGAAGCTTGGTACCAGTGAAGTGGAAACCATCTGTCAGCAGCAGGTTTGCCTCTGCATTGTGCTGGATGTCAAGGCAGAAGCTCATATGGCTGTGATCTTAAGTGAAGGGTTAAAGCCTTGATCCAGGAAGAGGAGAATGTGGTCACATTTAAATGTATTCTCTAGGTGGATTATCGTTTGGAAGTAATGGCACAGGAGCATGATTGCAGCCTGTAAATGCTTCTGAAGGCTTTTTATTTTTTCTTTTGATCACTTGACAGAATTGTTTTGTGTTTTATGAAGTTTATTAAGTTGGCTTTGGGTTTATATGCAGTAACCTTTGGCAAGAGACTGCAGGGTTTTGTAAAGCGTCTCAGCAGTAAAACGAGCAAGCAAATGTTACTGCTTTAGTGTCAGTGCCAACAGTGATCTTGTGTTCTGAATTCCTGTTCCTCTGATAAGCATTTTTCCAAGACTCTTTCACTTCCTCAGCCCTCTGGTGGTTCATCCTCTATTATGTGTGAATACACTTTTTGAAGACTGCAGGTTCAGGAAGACTGCATTGCTGAGGTCCCATGAAGTAGTTTTCATTTCCAAAGTGGGTTTATAGAAAGCCCTCTATCAGAATGTTTGACTATTTTAGGGATGGATTTGAGACAAAGAAGTTTAAAATAATGGCCACAAATAATGTAAATCTGGCTAAGAATTGCATATTCAATTAGCATACATTAATTCTGATTTTATATTAAAAATGGTGTTGGAAGTTCTGAGCCTGCAGACACAAAGATGGGTCCAATTTAATGATTAATGTTTCAAAGTGTATAAAATCATATTTTTGCCAGAAGATGTTTTTCTCTTCTTTGGCTCACAATCTGCCTGTTTAACATTTGCTGAAGTAAAGCAAACACAAAGGTGTTAAGAGTCTTTGTGCAAGAGCTGAAGTCTTCTGTGCAGCTGAATGCTTGTGGTCATTTATAATGGGATTTATGACTTACGGTTTCTGCATCAGCTCATTAAAAAAAAAAAATTATCAGCATCCAGGCTGTTATTTGAGCAAGAGACTGTCAGGTAGTTTTAAATGTGCTTTTAGTTTGTAATCTTCACTTCTAGTGATTGCTTGCAGGACAAAATCATTCCTTTTCCTGCCTCTTTCCTGTTTCTTAATGTTTATCATCATGGCTGCCTCTTAGAGTCAGCAGTTCCCAGCAACTTTTGTGTTTACTTCTCTCTTCTTCTGTGTGTTTTGTTGGGGTTTTTGATGCTATTTGGTGGTAGATTTTTGGTGAGGTGGTGGTACTGGCAGAAGGGATTGTTTGCCCATGCAGGTGTTTTCTCACACAACTTGTAAAGGAAAAAACTACTGGAAGCAAAGAAGGGATAGGAAACCTTTCTGCTGTTGCTGCTGAGGGGTCAAATAGCCTGTGTACAGCAGATACTGCTGCCACCCTCCAGCCTCCGTGTTTCAGTATAGCACATGGAAGAAGAGAAGCTAAAGCGTCCCTCACTCTTCCTTTGTACATTTCAGTCTGAAATCAGTTTACAGTCAAAGTAATTTACTTGTAAAACTGTTTTTAGGCTTGTGAATGTGACAATTAAAAAGCTAGTCTAGGCTGCAAGGCAGTGAGATAAAGTAGATAGCTAGATGATGTGCACTTTGAAAACAGACATAATTAAATCACATATAATTGATAGTTTCTCATCCTTCTTTTTCATGAGCATGTTCTTGCCAACCACATTCCTGCATTGCTCCTTTGTTCATGGTGTCAAGAAACTGAGTAGTTTAAGAGATTAGCTTTAATGGATGTGCTTGCAATGCCTCTGAGTTCAGAATGAAGATTTGGCTGATGCAGAGATGCTTACTTTACAGGCAGTTTTGCCTTTGCTGCATTAGGAAAGCTGAAATTGGCGGTGTATAATATTACATAGTGGTTTGTGTGGCATCACAATTAATGGATCGAACATGAGTAGAGAGAGGGAGAGAAATACATCCACACCTAGAATTGAATTCTTCATAAGTACTCAATATTCACAAAACTGTTTGCATTAGCAACATGTACTTCTTTCTATAGGAAATTAAGAGTTCCCTTTCATCTGCCCCGGCAATGGGCTAGAACTGCTTTTGGTGTAAAGACCAGGGGACAGTGATTCACAGCGGGTGAGATGTGGAGCATACACTCCCATTTCAGATCTCTTAGAAACCAGCAAAATCACAGCATAATATTGTAAGGGGGCAACAGCAGGCATTGCTGATAGACTGATTGCAAGTGTGAGTTGTGTCAGAATTTCCTCCCATTATTTGATTTACAGCAGTAGGTGGGGGTGAGGAGATATTGGCAGAAGCAGAGATTATGAAAAAGAGTTTGGGACCCACCAATCTTGAGGGTTGATTGAATATGGAATTGGGTTTTATGTCTGCTGATGGGAGATTTAATACTGTCTCTTATGGAGAGTAAACCCTTGCTGGTGAGAAGACCTTGGTCTCAATGGATATGTCATTCTGATACGTAATTTTTTAAAGTCAAAAAGTATGTCAAAATATGTAAAGAGGAAGGCTTTAGTTGTGGGAACTACTGTACATGATATCTGCAGAGGTAGGGGAATTAATTTGTGCAGTTCCCTGTTTTCTTCTTAGTCCATTTGTTCCACCCCTCTGGTTACACTGAGAATGCAAAGCCTATGGCAAATTAAAAATTTTCCAGTATGAAGAGAGTCTTACTGTTTCAAAGAACAATAATAATAAAATTCCTTTTTTTTTTTTTCTCTCTTTTTTTCTCCTTTCTTTAGGACTCCTGAGCAGTGTCCAAGTGTGGTTTCTTTGCTGTCAGAGAGCTACAACCCCCATGTGCGTTATGGAGCTGCGATGGCTTTGGGTATCTGCTGTGCTGGCACTGGAAACAAGGTGAGGACCAGAAGCATTTGTCACCCAAAACTGTTTCTGCTTTCTCATGCCGCAGAGACATTTGTGCAGAAGCGTCACACATAGAGCTAAGATTTCTTCCACATGTGTACACTGCTAGACAGTTGGAGTAGAGCAGTAATTCTTCAGATTCTTTGACTGTCTTGGGCATTCAGGTTTGTGCAGAATAGGTAAATAGATAGTAGGTTTGTGTAATATTTTTATATGTTTGTTTTCAAAACTTCTCTTAGAGTTTTCTTACTCTAAGATTGCCACTAAACATTACATGTTCAGTACTCCAAAAGCAGGCCTTGGACTAGATTTAGGGGTAACAAGGGGGCGCCAGCCATGGGAAAACAGCAAGTGCTTTGCACAACTTATAGCGCCTTTCTTCTCTCCTGTGATACATAGTTCGTGGAAAATCCTTCTAGTAAAGGCAAAGGCAGTGAAGTTTAATGAAATGTACTGGAGTTTCAGGTGTGTAGTTCACAGCCACTAAATTTTATTCTCATTTTATATCTGTCATTGAAGGATAATTCTCACAGATGATACCAGGGTAGAAGGATTTTTGCTTTTGCTGTGGGGAGTTGAGCACTTCTCCAAGCAGCGAGTACTTGGGATAAGTGACAAGTAAACTTATGGATAAAATTCCTCTACATCACTCATATATATACTGGTACTGCATCACAATTTCAGAACAAATGCACAGACTGTCTAAGTGGAAGTAATATTTAATATTTCCAAGCCTGATAAATCTCATACTTACCTGTACCATCTCCTCCTCTGCTATTGTTAAACACTTAGCCTGTGGCACTTGCAGGTGAGTGGCCCCAACACATCACTTGTGTTTTGAAAGACACAGAATGCTGATATGCACTGCTTCTGGTCTTTAGTATCTAAAGCCTGCAGACTTGAAAGCAGACTGAAAACTGTTTTTTTTTGTCCAGATTGCTTTATTCTCAAGTGGAAGGTGCTAATAATTTTTAACTTGTTTGATCTGACAAGATGATTTAAGTAGAAATGCTTTTAGTCATAAGAAGTCTGTTTTGTTTCCAGATAAAGACCTAAACTATCTGATACATTCAGACTTACTTTGAAAGCTGATGTTAGTAGGTTTTGAAGGCCCAAATATGTTGCAAAGTTCAGCTTTCTGTCATAGTGGATATTTCGTATACAGTATTGAATGTGTGCCAAGGAATAAGTGAGTCACTTTCAGGTGGAAAAGTGTAGCCTCCCACATAGATCAATTGGCAGATGCAGCTTAAGTGAAGATGTTATTCTACAAGTGATTCTTGGGAATGGTGGTGTTTGTGTAAAAGCAACTTGTTTTTAGAAGCCTCATGCTGAGAGAAGTAATACTGAGAGGAGTCTGTGCTGATAGACTCATGCACTCAGCTGCATTTGCTCATGTCCTTAGTTTAAGAGATTGCCAAGTGATTCTGTCTGACTTCTTTAATGAGAAGGTCACATAATAGCTTAAAAGAGCTCTTTGAACATCTTGGGGTGGATATCTAACTGTTATCAGTCATGTTTCAAAGAATATCTTAACAGCTTGCTTCACAAGCCATTTCAGGGTGCTTTTAGAAAGCCTCTGTGTTGCCAGAGCCCAGATTTATCTGTGCAGCACGTGGCTGTACAAACTGCTGTCTTAGGTTTATTCTGCTTATATCTGAAGAGTGTGGTTGCTGAAGGCTGGTTGAGTCCACTAACAGCTTGCTGCTGTTGAAACAGGTAATACCAGACTCACAGAGCGGTAGGATTTGGAAAGGACCTCTGGGGATCATCTAGTCCAATCCCCCAGCTAAGGCAGGTTCACCTAGACCAGGTTGCACAGGAATGCATCCCTGCCACCTTTTGCTCTCTCTCATGTCCAGCTCCCTGGTAAAGTGACACAAACTCACAGAAAACTGAACCAGGTAATAACAGCAAAAAGACAACAGTGCTGTGTTGCATTATCAGGCTGGAAAAGCTCATGGAGAAGAGAGACAAGGGCCTGAGCTAGCACAGCGAGAGGGATGGAACTGGATAGCTGAAGAAAAACTGAGGAAGGAGAGTGATCTCATTTTGGCAGTGATTTTACATGAGCTCAGTTGTCCTATGTAATGTGTGTGGAGGACCTTTCATGGTTACAAATGGTGTCTTATTAATTCTATGTATATTTAAGTTACGGCTTGAGAAGTGGTAGAACTGTAAATGGAAATAAGAAAATGTGCCTAAAAATTTTATTTATTCTGGGATGCCTGCAAATTGCCCCTGCTGGTTTTAAGTACACCTAAGTAGCATTTATTACAATAGACTCTTACAGATTTTCGTAATCAGTGACTGTATTGAAAGGAATGCTAATTGATAGATCATTGTGGATCACATTCCTGTTGTGCTTAGCTGGAAAGTTACTGAATTTGAAGAAGCAATAGAAGCTTTGAAATGCTAAAAAAACCCCTCAATTTACCATTTGAGCACTCAGAGGCTACCCACCTTGATGCAGGTTTGAAATCAATGCTTTCATGTGATTCTAAACGTTACAGGTCCTAACAAAGTTGTAAGGCCAAGAGTTTGGGACCTGGCTTGTTTTACCATCTCATTTTCAAACCTCTAACATACAGTTTGATATCTCTAGTTCCTTTGTTCCTTATGCAGAAGTGAAGGTGACTCTGGTGTATTTTCCTGTGAAGAATGGCAAAGGAAATGTATTAGTAATTTGTGTACTACGTAAAACATGTCAGTAGTTGTTGTGATGAACACATCTGTTGCTTACAACAATTGTTTATCTGTTGCCACTTTTCCATGGGTAGATCTTGTTCCATCCACCTCTTGGTTATTGTGGTTTGTTTTTTCTTCCTGATTTTTAAATTAAAATCCACATAAATACGTATTTCTGCCTCATTTACTTACAACAAGTCAAATATATTTAAAAGTATATCTGATAACATAAATCTGATCAACTTCAATTAGGGTACTGAATTTTAGTACACTAAAAATAATACTATTAGCTTTCTGACTGCTTATTTAGTGGTGTTGGGTTTTGTTTTTTAGGAAGCAATTAATTTGCTTGAGCCAATGACAAATGATCCTGTCAACTATGTACGTCAAGGAGCTCTGATTGCATCTGCACTTATCATGATCCAGCAGACTGAGATTACCTGCCCAAAGGTAATGTGGCTTACCTTATGTACTGGCTTGTTAGGTGGAAGAAGAATGGTCTGGGATGTCAAATCTTGAGTGCTTGGTGCTGCACATGTATGTGTCTTGTAAAGAGCCAGAGCTGAATGCACAGCAGGAAGGTCCAGCATGGACCAGAGCATTCACTTTGGAATAGGGGAGCAATGTGCAGTAATCGGAACATGCCTGATGGACTCTACTGTAACTCTAGGAGTTAAAAGAATAAATGGGTTTTTTTCTTAAATGATCTAAAAGCATCTTGTAATGATATGAAAGTAACTGTTTTCCACTAACACGTGCTAAGACCTGCATGCACAATTGTGTGAAAGCTATTAATGCAGAAGCATAGAGTATTAGGAGCTGGAAGGGACCTTGAAAGATCGTCTAGTCTAATCCTCCTGCCACAGCAGGATCACCTATACCAGATTACACTGGAATGCATCCAGGCATAAAGAAGTTGGTTTTGATGATAATAAACTTAGTTTTGGATGCGGTTAGCCTGCAGGGAAGTACTGTTACAAATGTGTTTCTTTTGTAGCTAGTCGTACACTTTGCAGGTGGAACAGTTTCCATTGTCAGAACTGGCTTCCAGGCATTATAGCAAATACATTTTTTACGGAGTTTTTGTTTTTGCTCAGAAAGCAAAAAGGATTGCATATGCTGTTTAGCTTTTAAAAATAGTTTGCTCTGTGAATATGTGACAGATGATGATATGCAAACATTTGTACAGACTAAAAGTCCACAGTAATAGAAGCTCTGCGGTTCCACATTTCATCTGCTTTGGTGAGCACCGAGGTGGAGCAGTAGCTGGTACTTTGCTAATCATCGGTCACATATACATTGCTTTTATGGATGTCATTTTAGAAATTGAACTGCGATTAGAACAAGTCACTTTTTAACTGCATTTGGATAGGGAGGGGGAAAAATTCTTTATCCAGTGGAAAGTTGTACTTGGGAAAGTCATCAAGGGAAATCTACAAATACAGGTGCGTGGGCATTTTCTAGTCAGGGAACATGAAGATTTGATGCCAGACACTTTGTTCTATTGAATTATTTAAACAATAAAACAAAACCAAACAAAACGCAAAAAACTGCAGCAGTTTTCACTGAGCAGTGTTTATACTATGAGAACTGTCGTTCAACTGAATAAGCCAGTGGCAAACACTAGAGTTCTGTTAGATCCCCTCATCTTCCAAGATACAAAGTCTGTGTAATGTGGAGCTGAATTATCTTTATCTTTCTGTAGAAAGAAACTACTTCATGTTTTTATTGTTTCCTCCTTGGTCAGGTGTTTGGGATGGCAGCCCTCAATATAGGAGATCAGGTTTAATCATTTAGTGCTCCTGAAATGTTTGACAAATGGTATAGCTCTTCTCAGCTTCGCACCTGTAAGAAATATGCATGATATTTTCTTCTGTGAAAGGACATATTAAGAATAAATTCATTTTAGATTACAAAGCACCCCAGTCTCCTTGGGATGGAAATTGCAGACTGCTCTGAATCAGTCAGGCATCTGAGTGTTAGTCACTGAGTCTGCCTATTGCAGATTTTGTTTTGAGATGATAGGTGAATGAGTCTCTGTGTCATAAGAACTGCAGGCAGGAGAACAGCTAGCAAAATTACAGATTATTTGAAGTGTGTAATAAAGCCAAATCTCTTTCCCCAAAGAGATAACCTTTACTTCAGAGTTAGGTATAATACCTAGTCTTGTTAAATGAGTGATTAAAATAGTAAAATAGCAAATACAGAGTAAGATGTGTAGTTTGGGGTTCAAAGGATTGTTTTAAATTGGGGAGAGGAACTGAAAAAGCTTCATGACAGACCCTTGTTTGAGCCAAAATTTGTGCGGTATTACATATTATAGATACAGAAGGAAACTCATTACCCACTCATACAAGCACAGGAGATATTAAAAAGCAAACAAACAAACCCCCAATTAAACTACAGATTATAAACTAATAAATAATCCCTGAAATATTCTGCTAATTTAAACAGAGAATATCAAAGTTGTACTTGTGTGGAACACCCAAAAAATTCGTTATAACCATCATAATGTAATGCTCAGAAGTAAGAGGAATATTTTGAGGAATATGCTGCCAATTGAATTATTTATTATTCATGGGAACATTTTTTTGAGTGCCCTGCCAGTCTAAAGAAAATTTACTCTGATGTGAAAGGGTGGAGTTCAGAAAACAAACCATTTTTGGATGGCAGTGACATACTTTGATCTGATTAGATTCCTGAGTGGCACACTGGTGCACTGTGTGCCGAAGTGTCTAACCTCACATATGTGAGTTTTTGTATTGCTGGGTAAGTAGCTAGCCAGAAGAGCAGGATGCATTTCATATTCCACAAGCTATACATGTGGTCCTGGTGTAGTCCCATGCAAACTAAATTTTACTTTTGCATCATCTCACCACTGCTAAATATTTTGTGAATCTTTCATGGGAGATATGGTGATTTTATTAAAAGTTGTGACATGTAGTCTGAACACTTTCCTGTCATTACTTTCCTTTTTTGTGTGTTCTGGAATATTTTTTTTTTTGTAAACTTCTTGTTTGTGAACTTGGGCTAGAAGGACTTCGAATTCTGTCATGGTGATCTGGGCTGAACATGGCAGAAAACAATCTTCCATGAATAGACTTAGTATATAACTTCAGAATCTTGAGACCAAAGGCATTCTGGGTTGCATCAAAATAAGTGTTGAGCAGGTCAACAGAGGTGATTCTGCCCTTCCACTCTGCTCTGGTGAGACCTCACCTGCAATACTGTGTGCAGCTCTGGGGGCCCCCAACACAAGAGAGATGTGGACCTGCCAGAGCACGTCCAGAGGAAGGCCCCCAAGATGATCAGAGAACTGCAGAGCCTCTGCTATGCTGAAAGAATTGGGACTGCTCAGCCTGGAGAAGAGAAGGCTCTGGGGAGACTTTATAACTACATTTCAGTACCTGAAGGGGAACCTACAGGAAGGCTATAGTGTAGAGCTTGTAGTGACAGGACAAGGGGCAATGGTTTGAAACTAGAGCAGGGTAGTTTTAGGTTGGATATGTAAGGAGGAAGTTCTTTATCGTGAGAGTGGTGAAATACTCCTGTTGCACAGGGATTTAAGTGAGGCCCAGTCCCTGGAGACAAGCTCAGACTCAAGGCAGCTCTAGACTGCCTAATCTAGTTGGATATGTCCCTGCTTATTGCAGGGGGGGTTTTGCAATATGACCTTTGAGGGTCCCTCCAACCCAGCGCAATCTGTGAATCTGAGTACTGAGCATTGCAATGCTGAAATGCCAGCAATAAAGAGTTTTAAGAATCAAATTATTTTGGTTTTAAACAAGCCATTTTTGTTGTGAGATTTGTATTTGTCTTTGTTGTCTTCACTCTTTATTTAAACAAGTTGAAGTAAAGAATTGCCATTACGAGCATCAAATCTTGTGAAAAGCTGATTTAGTCCCTTAAGAGTTGAAACACAATTCCTGCATGTGCAGCCAGCATGCTTTTTCCCTGAGCTCTGTTATGTGCTTAGGAACCTTATTAGTGTAGGATAGAGAGCGATAACAAGTTCATTTTGTGAAATAGAATCCTAAATTATAGATGTGATGAGATCATTGTGAGAGAAATCAATGACAACTCCATTATGTATTTGTGACCTACAGGGCAATTAAGACAGCAGTTTTGGAGACAAACTGTATGTCTAACAAATTGAATTTATTTTTTCCTGGTTTTGTGATAAAGTAGTCATCTAGGCAAAAAATAGAAGATAATAAGCAATGTCAAGGCTTTTCCTCCATCCTCCTTTGCTCATCTTGGCCTGTTGTCCTTAAAATGTTGTGAAAAAAACAGGACCAGATTTAGATGAAATGTTGGATCTTGATAGGGTGCAAGAATGACTTCTGCTGTATTCTAGTAGCACATTCACATTCCTTCATATATCTGTTAGATGCTTCTGTGTACTGTGTGCTCAGTAAGAGAGCATGTGTATGGAGATTTACTTCAGCTTTTGAAGATGCAAACAGTTTAAAACCTCTTTTATTAAAAACAGATTTCTAATACTGTTGTTGTTTGGAACTTGCAATTGCAAAAACCATGATGATGCACGTATGGTGTTATAATTTCCCTAAGTTGTTCATTAAGTCTTACTCTTAACAATCTCATGGGCTTCATGTACATGAATGTTGGCTGGTTGAGGAGAAGTGATCAGCAACCTGAGAACTGACAGCCCCTTGGGGTAGGAAATGATGCTGTATCGGTTTTAAGTGCTGCTGTATCATTCTTAAGTCTTAAAACCTGTGTTGTTTCCTCAGCGTTTCCAAGGTTCTGCATTTGACTTCATTTGGAATCAGCAGCAGATCAGTTTGGTCAGCATTAATTATCAGAATGGTGTGTATGTGTGTCTATTGTTAGTAAAGACTAAATGAGTCACTGCCTACATGTTAGTGTTCCTCCTGGAAGTTACCCAAATAACTTTTTTGGTAGCATCTCCAAATGCTATAAATTTTTTTTAAAGTGCTTGAACATTTCAAGGGAGAAACAGAGCCTTGTGGGTTTCATGGCATATTAAATAATACTGTTCATTTGTTTGGAATGTGCTTGTTGCTGTGATTTGAAGGAAAAATAGTAGTAGATTAAAGGGCTCCACTAGACAAACTGGCAGGTTTTACTTCAACAGTTTAATAGATTTCTGTCTGTTGGTGTCTTGCTCCATTCTGTAGGAGGTGAGTGCCCCAACGACTAAGGTGGAGCTGAGCTTTTGTTTGTACTACTCTTGCTTTCTTCACAGAGATGGAGCAATGGCTGCTCGTGTGAACTATACTTTTCTGAACTGCTACAGGAGAGCCTCCAAAGCAGGCTTTCTCCAGCAGCAAGGAAAGTTTTCAACTGGGACCTGATCCAGTCAAAAATCCCATTCCTGTGAAGTATTTGCTTTAAAGGAGCAGCCTGAACAAGCACACAGTCCTGCCGTGCATTCAGGCATTGAGACCATCCTTTGATCTGAGTTTCCCTCATTCCTCAGGCCTGGAGGGTAGTCTTCCAGCCTTTCACAGAACTGTTTTACTTCCAGTGATGTTAAACTTTGGAAAGAGCACATTTGCTCAGTACATTTTCCAGGCTTGGCAGTGGTCCATGTCTCGACACATGGGCATGCAGAATTTATCTGAAAGCAGAGCATTCTTGATATGGTACCACATAGTTTGTATAAGTAGAAGATATAAGGTCTATTTCTTATTGCAGTGCTCAATGTTTGTACACTGAATGCCTGCTCTCAGCTGTTTCCCTGCTATGAGTTGTCTGTACTGCCTGAAGAGGTGGCAATCTATCTGTCCAGTGTTGACAGTCAAGTCTCCATCTCTTGGTCCCTTGCAGTTGTTGGTGTCCAGGTTAGCTCACTGCCCTGCACAATGTCCTGGTGCTACAGCTGGTGGGTTCTTGAAGGTCTTGTTGCTTGTGTACTTTGTTTAGCTGGTCTGGACTAATGTACACATGAGGAGGAGCAGTAGAAGGCATGTTAAGGAAAGAATGTTGACCAGGGTGGTGCACTGTGACCAAGGCAGGTGAATGATTTCCTCTGCCAGCCCTGCCTCATCTTTCCCAAGCGAGGCATTCCTGCCCTCTCTTCCAAGGGTGCTGCTCCATCAGACTTCAGATGCTAGTGTGAGCATTAGCAGTTCTGCTGAGTGTCTTTTTGCCTCACCCAGGTTTTAATTTTCTGAAGATGTGATTATGGTGTAGGTTCCAGATTACAGTCCACCCAACAAGCTTTGTAACATCCATCTGTTTTTACAAATATTCCAAACCCAGAAGCTGAGCCCAGAGTCAAAGGAATTATATACTCTGAGCAAAAGCATTGGAAACATACAGCACAGCTCAGACAGAGGAATAAATTTTACATATTGCTTCTGTGTCTCTGTGTGTGTCCCAAATAATATCTGAAGCCTTAGTCTCACCTAGTCTGCAAGTGGTTGCCCTTGACACTGCATGAGACCCCCTTGCAGCCTGCAAATGCAAGCTAAGGTATTTTTTCCAGTGTACAAGAGGCTGGGTGTAAGAAACAAACTGTTTATATTAAACGTGTAAACCTCAGTGTAAGCTTCTATAAATAAAAATCAGGAGAGCATGAAAAAGTCATAAATGGAGTGAAGCAAGAGCAGAATTTGGTCAGTATATCCAGCATAAACCCTGTCTTGTGTGTGCAGTATCACCCTGTCACACATCTGTCTGTGTTGCTGCCCCAAAAATGTACCTTGTTGCTTTTTCTTAGCTTGAGCAAATGCAAGGAGATTTAAGCCATCTTCTTGTGGGGTGAGGACTAGTAACAAAAAACTTCTTAATGCAAAGGGGAATTGATGACTAGAGAACTAAACAAACAAACTGCTGGTCTGACTTACACTGAAAAATTAAAATAGCTGCTGATTTTCCTCTGTCAGTTTTAATAAACGCCTTCTACTCTGCTAGAGAAGTGGTGTTTGCTACCTCTCTTTAAAAGTGGCTGACTGCTCTGGTGCTTCACAGTTGTGGCACTGTCCATTTCTGTGAAATTAAGTAATTGTACTACAGTCATGTTTAACAGGTCATGATTTACGTGTATGAATTGTAGTATCTTTTGCTGGTTTAAATATCATCAGATTAGATGCCATCAGTGCTGAAGGAGTGGAGGGGACGGGTACTACAGCTGGGTTAGTGGCTGAAACAGGGAAAACAGGAAAAGTGTCATTGACCAGAAAGCATCTGTTCTGTTAGGGCACCTGCATTTTAAGTGATGTGATGAGTTCAAATGCAGAAGATGTAGTCTTAATCCATTCATTAAGAGTGTAGGGCTGCAAAGCATCATTGCAGCTCCTGCTTATAATGCTCATGGTTTGGAGAGGCAACTTCTGGTGCCTTTCCAACATAATTTCTCAGAGGTAGTCTTGACTTCTCACTGCCTCTGGTCAAAACTTCACACATGAATTGTAGTGAAATTTATTGCTAGTATTACCTTGGCTGCAGCATTACCTCATGGCTCTGAAGTGCATTTACTGGGAAGCCTGATCATGCTCTGCTGAGAAACCCTGCAATTTATCTCCTCAGTCAGCTCTTCGTTCTGTTTTGATAGTTTTTTAACCTTGATGAATCCCAGTTCTACAAAATGTTATTCTCAGCACAGTTCTCATGTCACTGGATCAGTTGCGTGAATGGTTCTTTTTCTTCCCTGAAACTGTTTTTTGTAAACACTTTGAGATTCCCCAGGGCATCCCAAGCTGGGCTGTGTGTTAGGAGTCATGCCTGAAGGTTGCTCCTGGTGCTCAGTGCTGCTCACCCTGAGCACAGCTCTGGAGCTTGCAGTGTCCTTCACTGACAAGGTGCTGGCTATTGGCTGTGTGCTGTTACAGTGAGAAGGACCTTCTGAGTGCTGTAGTCAATGTGTAATCTTCCTTTACTGGTATAACTGGCCAGTGTGATCATGAAAAGCTACGCAAGAGATGTTCCTAGTGGTGGTGTTGAGGCTTTGCCTCTGCCTACAGCAGACAGTAAGCATCTTTCAGAGCTGAAAGGCAGGACTTTTCTTCAGATACTTGTCACTAAGCAAATGTCACTGTGTGCCTGGAGAGGCCCATGCTCTTTAGATGTGCAGAGTGGCTAGAGGTTTGTGTGATGTTAGGGTTTTATACTTAGAAACTTTAGCTGCATTGGCAGTACTAGGAACTGCTCAGTGTCTCTGATGGCTGTGACTGGCCCTGCCGCCTTGAGCTAGAAGTTCGCCTTCTTACCTGTGGTCACAGTTGTCAGAAGAGGACTTCAGATACAACAAAAAAGTGGACTGGTAGAGAGAAGCTTTGTTTAAGACATGTTGGAAGGAACCTTCTTGGAAAGACCTCCTTTAGTTTTGAGCATGTCAGGTGAAGACTTAGTGTGACAACAGGGGAGAAAAAATAGGGAAGGAAAACAAAATGTCACATGGATATCTGGATTAAAATTAATTTATGGAAGAGGTACAAAAGATTCTTCCAGGCATGCTGTGGATGGGATCCAGTTTCCCAGGTTTTGGCTGGTTGCAGATTAGGATACTGCTTGAGCTGTATTGTTACTCCACTGTATGTGTTAAAAGGTACTAATTTGTGGTAAAGCCTTAGATATTCTGGATATTATACTGTTCTGTCTCTTCAACACTTAGTGAACTAATAAAATATGAAGCTGTTTGAAGCTTATATAAGCTAAGGTTTAGCAATTTCCCTTACTAATGTGTGCTTAGGATATTGTGCTGAACGTACCATGGCATAAACTGTCACTTTATTAAATGCTTTCATTAATGATTTTCACTTACAAGGTAGCAGTGCGATGGCAAAATGCCCTCTAGATGCACTGTTGGGACATTATCAATACAGCAGAAATATCGTACAGGAAAACCAGAACAGGTTTGAGGTTTTCAGCTGTAGGAATTGGAGGAAATTTAATAAAATGCAGTGTCACAGACCTAAGAACATCTAGCAGTTTTCACTACAGACTCACCAGTAGGTCTTTTATTCCAGCGACATTCCAGAGACTCTCAGGCTATTCCTGTAAGGCATGCAGAATGTGGTTTGCAAATTCTTGTCCATCCTGACTTATTTTTAAACCGCTATATGGGTATCTTCAAGTGAGGCAAACATATGTAATTAATTATTATTGGGATAACTCATAATGCCAGTGACTACAGCCATTGAAAAGGCAGACATCATCCTAGGATGCAGAAATCCAAGATGCTCCCATAAAAGACTGAATATTTGACTCACACAGTCAATTTTATAACTTCTTTCTCTTTTTCTTTTTTTCTGTCCAGGTCAGCCAGTTCAGGCAGCTCTATTCCAAAGTGATCAATGATAAGCATGATGATGTTATGGCAAAGTTTGGAGCAATCCTGGCACAAGGCATTTTGGATGCAGGTAATTCCACAAACACTTAAGGCAGTCAAAAATCTCTTAAAATTTGGTTGGCTGTAGTAGCTATAATTGCAAGATTTCATTTGGGAGGTGGGGTCCTGGCTTTATGCCCGGTATGTAATAGTAGCAAGAAATCTCAAATTTCAGGTAATGTTTCCCAATTAAAGAAATAAACCCTATTTTGTAGTTTTGACTTGTGTCAGTGTTCTTCTGTTAAGAGACATTCAACCCAGTCAGTAGGGCAGAATTTGTGTCCAGAAGTCTGGACAAATAGATCTGTTTCTCTCAGTTGGTTTTGTCATGCTCAAATGTTGATTTATAGCACAATAGCTTCCCTCTTTGTTTTTATAAGTAAGCACCTGCTCTAAAAATTTGGAAAGCTGTTGGTATACAGCCCCCATATTTTGCCTTTTCTGTTCAAATCAGACATAACAAGTTTGAAATACACATTTATGGATCAGTAAACAGGTTTTAACACTTTTTTTTATAACTAAAAAGTTTGGGTTTGCTTCTTTGCTCATTGTTAAGAGAAGCGCTGCACAAACTGCATTAGTGTTACTTCAGAAGACAGTTTCAAAGACCCTTTTTTTTTTTACCATAGGAGACATCTCCTTAGTGTTAATAACTAACTGTTGAACCAAGGCAGGATTCTCTAAAGATACTGGCATTTCACAAGACCTGAATCGCAGGGCCTATTAAGGAAGGTTTCTGTAAGCAGAGAACAGTGTTTTGATTGAATTTTTCCTTCTGCTGAAGTTAAAATTTCAGCAGGGCAGTGGGCATGTGTCAATAGCACCCTCTTTCCAAGTGCCCAAACACGATTTCTCTCATCTGGTTTCCTGTGCTGTGGCCTTTCCTTGCCATCCACCTCCTTATTCCCTGTGATAGGCAGAAACAAGCAGGTTTTCTCTGTACTCTGAGATTGAGGTTAGTCCTGAAGTCACCTAAGCGAAGGAGTCTCATGTACTTGTCTCTGTGGCTTAAGCACAGCACCACGCACTGTGATTACACAGTGTCTATGTGACATTACTGCATCTCTAAGCTGTGTGCTGTGGAGAGAAAAACTTAAGGCTGCCTTAAGCTGCACCTGTCTGAGTGGAACTGTGCTTAAAAGGCTCTCTTCCTGGCGGGCATGTAGCAGTCAGGCTGCTCTGTGCTCCGTGACTAGAGTTACTTGGAGAAGAAGGCAACAAGAATTACCTTCTTTATCTTTCATGCCTCCCAAGTACCCCTCGTGGAGCTCAGGCTGAGCAATATTTGGTCATTCTCATACTTCTACTGTGTTGCTGGGAAGCCAGAGCCCAGCTGGTTCAGAGGTTTTTCTCTCAACAGTACAGACCTGCTTTGAATTCTGACTTTTAAGATTAAATCATAAAAATGCAGCTAAAACCTTATTTGCTTCCTGTGTCACTCATGTATTTTATAATGACTTGGAAACCAGAAGCATCCAATTTTAATAAGCTACATGTGAACGTGTGCCAACTTTAACCTCTTTATTTCTTGCTGAGAAGCTGGTGGTGAGCTACCCTTTCTTAACCTATTGCTGCTTTCATTAGAGCCTCCTAAAACAGTAAAATTCGTTTTATCTCTCCCATACAACCACAAAACAATGAGCTATAGAATTTAATTATCACTACCAGGAAGAAAAGGTTCTTTGTGTCATCTGCCACAGTTGAGGCAATTGAATTTAAGGTGGGTTTTTTTGTTGTTGTTGGGTTGTTTTCTTGTGAGCAAAGGAGAAAAGTATAATTCTCTTCAAGTGACATGCCTTGATTAAAGGGGCAAGATTTCCAGTGTGACTGGGAAATGATGCACTGGAGGTGTTTTGGGGGTGTTTTTTGGTCATTTTTTTTCTTTTTTCCTGATGATGAAGCAGCCATTAGACTGGTGGTTTCATGGAAGGAGCAGGGTGCCTTGGAAACACTGAAATGGAAATGAAGAATTTGGTCATTGTCTAATTTTAAAGCCCCAGCAGCTACAATTTTACATCTCTAATAAAGTAAGAAAAATGTAGATACTCTAAACTTAGGGATTTTTTTTCTCCCTAGAAATCTCTGAACTTTTGTACTGCTTCCCTTTGTGTACAAAGGTGCTCTCTTGTTCCAGACTGATGACTCCCTTTCTGTTCTTTGCAAAATCAATCTGCTTTACTTACTTTTATGTATTTGTAAATGTGGGCTACCAAAAGGATATACAGATCTAATTAAATGTCAGCATTTTGCCTGCTAGAAAAGTATTTTCCCCTCTGGACTCTAGATATTTCTCTGGTTCTTAATGCCACATTTCTCAAATAGTGAGAAAAAAGTAGGAGCAGCATCATTCACTACACAAATATCTCTGTAGTGTGTCTGGGAAAAAACATTTTCTCAATATTTAGGAAAGGTTTAAATGCAGACAACATTCAATAAGTTGTGCAGTTGAATTAGGGATGGAGTGCAGCATTGGGCAGTGCAGACTGAAGCCAGAGGAGCTGTTGGCAGCCTGGTGTGAAAGCACTGGACTCTCGTGGTTTGGAGACATTTGAAATGAGCGATTGAAAAAAAAAAAAAAGTGCTCCCTAAATAGAGAGGAAAGAATTGCCTGTCTCCTCATTGCTATCTTGCATGATATGTTAAGTTTTGGATGTTAAAGACTTTAGTACCAAAAATCACCTTCAGTGCAAAAGGTCTGCTCTCCCATGTGTTGAATTTGGTACCACTGTTCTCTGTTTTTCTCCTGCCTGTCCTTGTGCTCGAGCTCTTCATGTAATGTTGAGTCTAACTCTCTGGTAGTTAGGAAAAAGGCCATTATCCTGTGCTACTGGGGTTTGTCCATTAGATCAGAGCTGACTTGTGTTTCGTTGCCTGGGTGAATCGAATCGCTTGTACATGCTGACATTGACTCTGATGTGGGTTTGATGGCTCCTCCTGTGAGATTTTCACTTGTCAGTGCTGCTGTAGACAGCCCAGATAATTTTTGTTCAAAATGCAAACTAAATGAATTATGAATCATTACTGATAGAGAAAGTAACAGTATGATATTGTTTGGAAATGGGATGCTGCCTAGGCCAGGTTTGGAAACTTAATTTCCAAAGTCCATAAAGCATCTTTATCTAATGACTGTCGTGCTGGTGTGTTGTGCTGGGCTATACTGCCAGAGTATTACCAAGTGCCACTGTGACTGTGTAAAGAGTGAATTCATCAAACTATATAAATAATGCACGTCTGCTTGCTGCACTCTTCTTCTTGTTAACTGACGTTAAACATGACCCAGCAAATCCTCATAGCCTTTAGAAAAGCCTCTTTAATTCCAGCAAGCCTTGCCATACTGGCAGTGCAAACTCTGGGAGATGGACCTTACAGTACCACCCAGTGAGCCCTGAAATATTTCTTGTGTTGGTTTTGAATATATTTTTTCCAGGCATCCTGTCACAGCTTTCATCTATCTAGGCAAAGAGCTGAGACATATTCCCTTCCAGGTTTTCAGGGCTGATGCTTAATCATGAAAATAAATCACCGTTGTGCAATATCATGTTTCCACACCTTTCCTGCTCCCTGCAGAACCCTGGGAGCAAGGGTGGGCTGTGTGTGGGTGTAAAACAGCAGAAAGAAGTAGCATGACAGCATATTTTGAATACAAAATCTGTTACTCATCCAGGAAATTCCAGAGATTGGATAATATAATTCCAAAAGTTAACATAAATTCTGGAAATTAAAGTATGAAACTTTGATAAAGTCTGGTTAATATGCTTGTGCAGTGTTCACTGGGCTGCTTGATCCAGATTATCTGCAGATTACTGACCTGGCCCTTACACAGTGATGCAGTGAAGAAGAGATCAAAGTAAAGATGGGGAGAAGACCAGAAATTTAAGTGTGCAGTGTCTGATGTGTAAGGATAGCTTAAGCACACAAGAGCTCAGACTATTCCTCCTTAATGATGTGATAGATTCAGTATAAGAACAAGAGATTGGTATCAGACAAACTAATGAGAAGAGGAGCAGACCTAGCAGTAGTAAAAGATGAGAACATAGCATTGCCTTTTTTCAAAGAGGCAGCTGGAAGGAACTTTCTAGTCAGAACGCAGGAGATCTATTACTACCACAAAAGGAAGAAAAGCAAGGAGATAAGCAAGTATGCAGAGTATCCTACAGGAGAGCATCAGAATCCTCCATCTTCCACTGCTCTAGTGACAGATACTTAAAATTAAATTACTGCATCCTTCAGAGCTTTCATTGGATTGGGCAGCAAAGTTAATCTTGCTTTGTGTTAAAACTCAAGCAGCTCCACTGCTGCCTGGCCTTATTGAGGTAGCTTAGTGCAAATGCAACTGAGTTTGGAATTTTCAGCTGCAAAGTGCCCTGAGTTTGCCATGAGTTGATGTTTGTATGGTAACCAAGTTAACCTCCCTGCTCATGGTCTTGTCAGTGGTAATGGACTTTCCTGGTGCCCTCTTCAACTCAATTCACTCTTTTTCATCAGAGGACTGAGGATCAGATTAACACTGTCTGCAAGCCCAGCCTTTCAGTTTAGTTTCTAACTGTGTGTTTCTGCACTACATCAACATAAAGAGTTGGTTTGGTCTCTACTTTGCAAATATAAAGCTCAGAGTTGGTTGTCTGGCAGAGATGTAATTTTGCTGCAAAGACTTCAGGAGCTTTTCTCTTTGCTGCTTAGATTGATAACTTCCAGGAGCAACTTCTGAAGTTGCTGCTGTTTGCATTTTTTTCTGCTGAGATGGTGTAGGATAAAACCTAGGCATATTTCTTCTGAATAATGGACAGTTGAGGGAGGCAGCTACAAAGAAAAGTCCATGTATGCATTGCTTTATATGCACTGCTTTCCTTCTGAGTTTTGTCTTGTGGATCACCTCTACGATATGTTTTAAAACTGCTTATGGCAAAGGTCTGTGTTTTCCTCCTATCTCTCTGCCTCCTGCATTGTACTTCTTTTTAACCTATATCCTAGCAAAATGAGCATGGAAGGGCTCTGTTCACTGCCTGCTTGGGTAATACCTAGCAGAACAGTTTGGTTGTTGTACTACCTATCTGTTTTACTGTGTAGGCTGAGATCACAGTGAAGGAGAGAGGTGTGTTTCAGAGGAGGAAGCTGACAGCAATGTGGCCTGGCTTGTGCTGTGTAGCCCAGTTCACAGCAGCTCTTCTAGGTGTGCATCACTTTGGTCTCTGGGGAGCACCCAGGAACATATTCAGTAAATTGTGTAATTTATGATTTCTTATAGGGGGCCACAACGTAACTATTTCACTGCAGTCGAGGACAGGACACACTCACATGCCATCTGTAGTGGGGGTTCTGGTCTTCACCCAGTTCTGGTTCTGGTTCCCCTTGTCACACTTCTTGTCACTGGCTTTCACCCCCACCTGCGTCATTGGCCTTAACAAGGATCTTAAGGTATGTAACATGCAGAGAGGAGAAGAGGTGCTAGTAGCTGCTTGCAAGATTTGAGCGGTCTGGGAGGGGTGTACATGGATTGCTTGGTTTTCTTTGCATGTCTCCAGCTTGTTTGTGCCAGAAAAGGCACTAACTGGAAGAAATATGAAGAGCAGGCTTAAATAGCAGAGCTGGTGGTGGGAATAGGGACATGAAAAATGTAGAGAGCAGACTTTGACCCCTTCACTTCAAAGCAGCTTACAAATAAAGGAACTCCAGTCAGTATATGTAGGCAGAAACCATCCCATTATCACTCCAGAAGGTCAACATTATTAAAAAAAAAAAGAGGACTAGTGTTGCCCCTCTGCCCTCTCAAATAAATTATGTGATGTTCTCCTCTAGGAAAGCTAGCAGTGGGAAAATGGGATTTGTTTGGATTTCTTGGGCCATAAACATTAAACCAAGCAGATATGGGTACTGCACTTCCCAATGCATCTGTTCTTCCAGCTGATCAGCTGTGGTATGGCCCCTGCAGGCTGTGTACCATACTGGATCTCCTGCACTGAAAACACAGCTAGTAACTGCCACAAAAGGGTTTCTGAATGGGAGGGTCGAGGTGAGGAGATGCAGCGCCCTCCTGTCACTGCCACAGGCTGATTTTACAATGCACAGAGCATGCATTTGGCTGGACTGCTGTCAGGGACCTTCTGTAGGACTGAGCCAGCTTGCAGGATTTCAGCCCTTGGACCAAAACCTATGGATTTAGTTTGCTTTTCTGCACCTGTCTCAAGCTGAGCATTGAGTCAGTCTACACAAAGCTCCAAATTCTTGCTGTTTTGAGAGAGAGGTTTGTGTGAAAATGCCTTCGTGGTTTTTTGCTTTTTTATCTCCCCTTTGTATCCTGACTAGTTCACAGAGGTTGCATTGCTACTTGCCTCTACAATTCTCTCGTGGTGATAGGCTCAGCACCTTTATGGCTGTACTGCTATTTTGACTCCCTCTTCCCATCCCTTAGAGTAGGTGAGGTTATGTTGTATAACTTGGCTTTTGCACTGCGGACTGGATGTGTTATGGGCTGCACCACACCCACCTTGCTTCCTCAGAGCAGAACCTATTCTATCATTGCTCCATGATGTGTGTCATAAAGGAAGAGAGTTGAGATACTGCAGAAATTAGCTTAGTTTAAGAATTTGGATTGGCTGTCAAAAGATGCTTTCTGCCCTTGCTTTGAGTAGCTGAGAGTAAGAAAATTGCCAGTGCCGTTGGTAATGCACCTCTGAAATGAGCTTGCCCTTTTGCAAGAGGTGAATGTCAGGCAGTGCTTGGTTTGCCCTAGCGTGCATTGACAGAGCAGATCTTCACTTAGCTCCTAAATCAATTTTGTGTTAATAGAAGCAGGCCACAGCAACAACATCAAAACCACAAAAGCTTCGAAACAATGGCAACAAATCATGGTGTGAATAGTGTGGGGTGTATGGAGATGGCTAGGAGAGCTTGCCAGAGTTGAATTACAGAATAATTAAATAACATTGTTCTAGCTGAACTGTTGCCACTGATAACAGCTCCTCAGCTTCCGGAGGGAGCTTGTACTCTTTAGAGGATCTGTGTTTGTCTCTGCTGGAAGGAAAATGAAGCTAAAGTAATTATTCTGCTGTGGATTTTTTTTTTTTCAGCTTTTCTCATCTCTAGCATTTTTTTTAACTGTTTGTCTTAGATGCCAAAAGTCCAGTACAAGTCCAACTGTAAGCCGTCCACGTTTGCCTATCCCCCACCTCTTGAGGTACCAAAGGAAAAGGAGAAAGAAAAGGTATTTGGATTTGCTTTTGGTGTTGTAAAGGCTATAAACTATTCTCCCTTCTAGGATTAAACACTGACTTTGCTGACACAGGGAATCTGAAGAGCAAAAGGAAAACTGACAGGCACTATTGTCTCCGAGACAGAATTCTAGCGACTTTTTCTTGCTGTGCCTGAAACTGTTGCAGATCAGGGTATACAAGTGCTGTGCTACTGAGTTGCTGGAAGCTTCCTTGTCTCCAGTGATCAAGCAAAAGCATTAAATAAACAATCTGCTTTCCCTGCCATACCAGTTTCGGTGTGTGCATTGTCTTTGTGAAGCACCTACCACAGCAAGGTCCTCATCCATGACATGGACTCCAAAGTGCTACTGCAGTACAAACCTTGAGAATATTAGGTGAGATGCTTCCCAAATACTCCCATATGGAAGGACAAAAGCATACCTGGTCTCAGGGCAGTAGGCCCATGTGCTGGAATAATAGCTGTCAGGCCTATCAGTTGCACAAAGGTAAGTGTGGAACTGAGTATGTCTTAGGTATTGAAAAGGAAGAGATGAGACCTGTGGGATGACAAGCAGGACAATAGTGGAAGCAATTTGTCTCCTGGCACAGGATGGTAAAAGCTGTTGAACAGACCACAACAGCAGGCAAAGCAGCCCTTAGGGAACAATTGCAGCATTGGAGACCTCAGGCATGTCGTGCTGATGAATCACATTACATGAAAACTGTTAAAACAGTTTACCAAAATTGAGTACTGGGAAGGACGGATTTCCATGCCACCAAGGAACACAGAGAACTCTGATGAAAGGCAAAGCTTGCTGCTCATAGCTGCCTTCTTGTCTTTGGAATGGGGTGGGAATTGGATGAATCCTTTCTCTCTTAAATTTCTCTGGCCAAAAGTCTCACCAGTTATATGACAAATGTGTTTGCTCCCTCTCCCTCTCAGAAAGCCTTACAGAGTTGCTGTGAAGAGAGAGAAGTGCTCACTGGAAGGGAGATGTTCTGAATTCCTGTATTTGAGTGTTACTTCTGGGTACTTCCTGGCTCAGGAGTGCCAAAGCCTCCTGTTGGCTCCTCCGTAGGCTTCTTTGCTTATCCACTTCTTTAGGTCAATGAGAACCACAGCTGTCTGATTGGGATGGTGGAATAGCTTTAGGTGATTCTCAAGTGTACCTCCGTATGTGTTTCTTTACCTTAGACACTTTAGCAATGGGTTTCCCTGTAACAAGAATTCCAGCCATTGCTCTGTTAAAAAATAAATCAAGAAAACCTCTCCTATGGAGGCCAAGACAATAATAATTAATCTCTAAATTGGAAAGTCTCCCTCTGGGTACGTGGCTGTGCCCAGTTTGCATCTGTGACATTTTTTGTGTCCTACATGTGCCATTTATTTGCTTTGACAGTGGTGTATGTATCTTTTAAACAGAGTAGGGGTTGGGAAATGGAATTGCTCTTACTGACACCTGCACTGAGAACTGACCTAGCACTGATTTTCCTTTGTTCCCCTGCCTGGGGAGCTGAAGCGCAGCGTACAGTGTTTGGTCATGCTGATTGCCTCTTCTGTTGACATACCCAGGTTTCCACTGCTGTGCTGTCCATCACTGCAAAAGCCAAGAAGAAGGAAAAGGAGAAGGAAAAAGAGAAGAAGGAAGAGGAGAAGATGGAAGTGGTGGGTGTAAACATTGAAACTTAATTTGTCTTCTTCCTTCTCTTAGAATGTGGAAGGTGTGTAATGAAAGCTGGTACGCACTTCACACAGTCCACCCCTACCATCTTTGTGAGCTCTGAGCGAAGCATTAGGACAGGTTTTGGTGTCCTGCATACGCTGGTTAGCAGTGGTATGATTTATGAATCCATTCTTTCTGAGAAATCTTTCTCAATATAGTTAGGTAACTGACTTCCTTAAGGGCAGATGCTTGTTTTGACAAATTTATGTGCCTTTTGTGCATTATTTCCTTGCCTGCTGTTTCTAGACCAAGGGAATTTTATCTCTTATCCGTGTACTTTTTATATTAATGTGGAAAAAGTTTTAATAATTTCTCGTCCTTGGTACTTCTGACCTTTTACAAAGAACAGTTGTTTGATGGTGTCTAATTCAGTTAAGAGCACCAAAGAGTTTGTTTTTTCTGGTTTTTGCACATGCTTAACCCCCCATTCTGAAACGTTCACCTTTTTGGCAGCAATTTCTTGTGTGCTTTGCCCATCTATCAAAATGCCAAATGTTTATTCAGACACACCTCAGGACCAGCTGAGCTTTGAGCACAGGATCCATATGTTGCTCAGTACCTATTGTGATTACTTTGGTCCTCTAATGATTTCCTCCAGCTCACAGACCTGGCACTGAAACTTACCGTCCTCATTTGTGAATAATGTCATCTTGGATCAAGTTGAGGGACAGAGAAATGGCTGGATAATGAATTTTTGACTATGTGTAATTTGCAAAACATTTGGCAGCTAAAACTCTTGCTGCACCCTGATAAAGGACCCTTCCCTTTGTGCTCTGCTAACAGATGCAAATATGGGAAAAGTAACTGTAAGCTGAAAATTAGTTATGCTGACAAACTCAGTAGAAACCTTTCTGATTTTTACTTTTAAATCTGTGTGAGAAAAGCAGCATGGTCATGGAATTTTTGGCCTCTTCAATTGTAAAAGGAAGCACATAAATAGTATGTGAGGGGAATGTGTGCAAGATCAGGGTGTGTGCATAAAATAACCTGAGACCTACTTAAGAGTAGCCATGTTGTGGGCCCAGAAAATTAATCATTTCATGCATGCAATGTGGAATCACTTTCTTCTTTTTGTCTTTTTGTTCCATTATCAAGGTTTCCTAATTGCTACAACTTACACTCTAAGTACAGGTGTACAGAGGAAGCAATATATTAGGAAGCATTAATGTGTTGTGTCTCTGTGTGCCTGCTCCATATGTCTGAAAAGTTTTCTTGGCAGATTCAAGCACAAAAACAAGGACAGTAAGAAGGGAACTTGCTGCCACCTGCTGTGTTTTAGTCGAGTGTTTTGCCATTGTCTTGGTGTTTTTGAGGTATAATTGCTTTCTGGTTTATAACTAGTAATGCACAGCTTCCAGGAGTCCTGCACAATGACAAGCACCTGCTGTGCTAGAGAAAAGCCACAAGTGTTGTTACAGGGTGTGCCATACATTTAGCAGTGTTTCCCTGATCAATTCCTGTTGGGAGTTTCCATCTTTTCTGCAGTCTTCTTTTTTGCAGCTCAGATGTTGCCGAGCAAGAGGGAAAGCATGACCCATGTTCTTAAGTATGTAAAAGATGCCGTGTTTTTCCTTCTGAGCCTGTGCCTCCAGCTGCTGAGTCATTGGTAAAGGAGGGCTTAAATGCAATTCCCTAGAGAATCACTGAGGTCAAGTCACTTTGGTTGGTGTGAAATGTCAGTGGCAGCTTTACAGCTGTGAAAATAGAAGGGCAGCTCTTAGTGATTTTCATGTGCTCTATAATGGTATTAAAGAATCTTCAGTTGTAAACAATGTGGTGAGTTTTCAGAAAAAGTATTAGGAAGGGAAAAGAGAGCTAAACTGTTCCACTACCACGTCTCATTGAACTTATTTTCACCTGCACTTCAGTGTGAGGCATCACCCTGATGACAGCACTTAGATCCACACTGACATTGCTTATGCCAGCTGGTAGATGAATGTTATCTTGTTCTTCAGCAGAATGGTTTCTCACCACTCTTTGGGGTAGCTGCCTGGCTATACCTTGACCTCCTGAACTGTAAAAACGCTGGAGATCAGTGTTAAAATCATGTTGATGTTCCCCTTCCCGTCCACAGGATGAGGCTGAAAAGAAGGATGAAAAAGAAAAGAAAAAAGAGCCTGAACCCAACTTCCAGCTTCTGGACAACCCAGCCAGAGTCATGCCTGCTCAGCTCAAAGTTCTCACTATGACAGAGAGCTGCAGATATCAGCCTTTCAAACCAGTAAGTGTCACCTTCTTGTCCATGTGCCTGACAGAGTGTTCCCAGTGCTGGGTTTGTGCAGATGTCCTGTGTGTGTCTGAGAACATTGCTCACAGTAAGTGCATCACGTTACAGAGGTATGCAACGTCACTCTTGTCAGATTGTTTTTATAATGTCTCTCCAAAGGATCACATATGGATGAGGGAAAGCCAGAGCTGCTGTAAACCTTTCCACCGTGCTAATGCTGCTTTATTTTCCTTTCTTCTTCTATATGACATCAAACACTGCAGTGTGGAAACCCAACAGGCATAGCCTGTGTATTAAAGGCATCACTGGAGACATAATCTTGACAAAGGGCTTAGAAGTTGTCTCGGCTCATTGTCAAAGCAGTGAAATACATGAGGACTTGTACTGAAGCTTTAGTATCCTGCAGAGGGATTTATACCTAAATGAAGGCATTTTTTTTTATTAAACAGGTTGCCTATTCAGATACCACTGACCTTAGAAAAGGGCCTTTATCTGCTGTTAACACAGATAAAAGATAAGTGTGTGGTTGTCAGATGGAGGACAAAAGAAATCTTTTAGCATTAAGCTCAAGGGTAACTTTTCTGTGAGATGCTTAGATACATTGCAAATAGATACATTGCTTACATCTTATATTCTGTGAGATGCTTAGATACATTGCATTGCTAATAAGGTTGCCCCTGATCTCTAAGTCACATGAGCCAAGTTCTTCGGGCCTTTATTTTTGTTCAAGAGATAGAATCCTTGACTTGTCCCTTTTGCAGGATTATGCATGGGGAAAATGGTGTTCAGAAGAAGGAATATTTTTTCCAGGAAAACAGTCATGTTTTTAATAAATGGATTTCCTGGAATTCCATCAGCACATTGGAATTATCTATGCATCATCCCTTTTTGAAAGATATCCTTTAGCAAAGTTTGGGGTTTTTTTTTTATGTCTAATCTTTAAAAAAAGGAGGTGACCTACCTGGTGTTTGGATTGGGAAGCTATGTGATCCAGTAAGTGTCCACTCATGCAGCTGAAATGTGGACATGTGTAGCTGTTTGCTTCAATTTCAAAGGAAGCCAAGTCTTTGGTGAGGGGAGTGCAGTTTCCTGTATTAAACCCCCATAAACAGGTTTTGAAGACAAAACAGTGCAGGTTTTTGCTGAGATTAAGGTATATAACCAAGGAGGCTCTTAAAATGGAGCTGCTCTGCTTTGGAGA
Source organism: Psilopogon haemacephalus (assembly GCA_013396835.1). NCBI lineage: Eukaryota > Metazoa > Chordata > Aves > Piciformes > Megalaimidae > Psilopogon > Psilopogon haemacephalus. The sequence goes on from VWZI01010405.1 coordinate 1,421,329, forward strand.
ATGCCAGAATAAAAGGCCTCTTTGAAATGCTGGCTATAGGCTGGAATCCTGCTGTGGTCAAAGCTCTGATCCCAGCCAGGCATGACACGGCACTGCCTCTTTGCACCTTGTGTTTCAGTCCTGGAGACTCACACTGCCAGAGTGTTTGGTTGTGATCTTTGTAATTAATTCCCCTTTAGTTTTTACAAGGCTCTGTTAATAGCATTCCTCAGTCAGTGGAAGCTGGTGATCAGATTAGTCTCTGTTTCAGATAGCCTCCTGGGAGGTGGCTACATAGAAAGGCTCCACTTTGTTGCCCTGAAAAGATGAGCTTTATAAAGCAATTATGGTTCAATTTGTTTCCGTGTGGAAAGCCTCAGACTGGGGTAAAGCTTAGAATCCAGATGTCATTTTCTATCAAACTGAGACTTAGTGGAAATCCAAAAAGTAACATGGACAGGCTTTGTCAGTTCCATCCCCTTTACCAGACAGGGATCCAGGTGAACATCAGATGTTTTTTTCACTCAGACTTTTTTCTTCTGAGATTTCTTGTATGACCAAGAATAAATACTGTGGCCACATTTCACCATGAGGCAGAGGGAAGTGGTTCTAATGCTCATTGCATTTGTTTTGCAGCTTTCCATTGGAGGAATCATCATTCTGAAGGACACCAGTGAGGATATGGAGGAGCTGGTTGAACCTGTGGCAGCTCATGGTCCAAAGATTGAGGAAGAGGAGCAGGAACCTGAACCACCAGAGCCCTTTGAGTACATTGATGATTAAGACTCGAGGTACAGTGTAGTGTGCATAGTCACCGTTATTAACTAGAGTGAAGAAAAACCTCTTTGTATCAACTAAAGCAGTTGCCATCACCCAGCAATCTTGTTTTAGCTCTTTGATGCCTTCTGAACCTGATTCAGAAACATATTCTGTCTTAATCTGAAGATTTTGACAGCAATAAGAGAAGTCCATTCTTCTCGATCAGGCCTGACCCAGTGGCAGTGAATGTGGTCTCTAATCTTGCAGGCTTGGCTACTCTTTAAAGCAGAGTCTTTTGCTGGGCAGTTAGAGTAGTGCATGAGGTCACAGGCAATAGCTGAGCTGGGAGTAATGAGCTCATGAAAGAGCTCCCAGAAGGGCAAGTGGTTTATTTAACAAAGCTGTTATCTACTTGACCTCAGTGTGGCAGGACTGGCTGAAGGAGAGCTACTACTCTGCTTTCTGGGGTTGTCTTGTTTGCGCAGCAGTGTTTAGCAGAATCTGAAGATGTTTCTGTCATGGGCTCTGTGTGCACAAAACAATGCTTCTAGATCTGTTCCAGGCAGCAACCGGTGCAGTTCTCAGGTTCTTTGATTGAAGTGCCTGATCTGATGTGCAAGTTTCTCACTGAGAGGCAGAAACCCAACTGCTTTATTTCCAAATATGGGCTGGCATGTGCCAGTACTCCCAAGAGCAAAAGTTGTGCACTTGAATTAGTGGACAGGCAGGAAAACAAACTCCCTTCTAAAAATTGTAAATGTTGTGTTGGTGGGAGGCTCTGGTGAGTGTGTGGGGCCAACCACAAGAAGCCTTAGTTAAATCTGTTTCTCTCTCCCTCTCCTCCAGGATCATGTCTCCTAAAGAAGATACTATGCTCGATATCAGAAAGACAGACATGAAGACCTTCCTATGGAGATCTGCCGTTCAGTGCATGCAGCCCAAATCTGTGCTGAGCTAAAGCTGATAGTCCGTGTTTTATGGCTGAAGAACAGATATATGCTATTTAGTGTACTCTTTCACAAAACCTTGTTTTCAAATAAATATATTAAAAACTCTTCACAGAGAACTAGCTGCTTTAAAAGGAAAAAAAAAAAAAGAAACCTAACAAACCTCTTTTCTGCTCACTCGAATATTAAACACTAGGCCCAAGTTGTGCATCTTCTTTCCAACAGAGCTTGACTGACCCAGCTCCTGTGTAGAATCTTTGGGATCTGTGCACATTTCTGCTTCCTCTAGCATTTCTTTAGGCTGGGCAGGGTCACCAACTCCAGCCTGGCCCAGCTGTAGCACTGATTCTACAAAAGAGGCAAGTCTCTCCTTACCAGCTGCTGTCCAGATGAGGTCTGCTTCCAAATGACCTCTCTGATAATGACTTTGCACTGATATTTCCCCTTGCTCATCCTGGTATTTGTGTGACAATGCTGGGCTGACAGAAGGGCTCTGGGTGTTAGCAAGAGAAAGTGGGGAGCACGTTTCTCTTTGTTTCAGAGAATCCCTTTTTACCCCTGTGTGCTTTCACTAAATGCAAGCACAGTTGATGTGAGCAGGCAGCTAGCAATGCGTCACTGGCCTAGATGGGGTGAATCCAGACATGCAGGTTGTTATGCTGTTGTGCACCATTAGCTAAGGGAGGATTTGCAGTTAGGGGGATGGAATGAGCAGCAGTCAGGAGGAAGGAATGCTTCTGGACCCTGGTTTGCTGTCTAGCTGGCCCTTTACCTATTGAGCTGTAACATTTCAAAGGGTGTGTCACTAGCAAGCCAGAGACTGCAGCCCTGTTCAGCTGTAAGCCAAATGCTGGCAAAGCCTCTCATTTGAAAAAGCACTTAAAGGGAATAAGGTTTGGGTTGTATATATGTTGGGAATATTTTGCTCCATGTGAACATACCGCAAGTTTATGTGCATCAGTAATAATAGAAGACGAATCTTGCATGTAGTGCCTGGGAGCTTTCCCAGCAGATGGTTTATTTTGGTAGATGTTACTACAGGAATAGAACAGTCTGCCTTAGATCTTGGCAAAACTTAAGCAATGCAGAGCAAAGGTATGTGACTGAAAGCCAATTCTGAGTCCTAGGTTTCAGTCAGAAGTCCCTGAAGTTGAAATGCTGTCTCAGTAAGGGTGCTGGTCAGTGCTGAGAACTGCAAGCAGTTCTCAGTATGCTCCAGATGTTCTGCTGTGGAGCAGAGCCAAGAATGAACCTGAAATGGCTGCAGACAATGTTCCTGTCATTCAAGCTGGAAACAAATGGATTCACTGATCCCATGGCCATTCAAAGTGGGACCTGGTATTGTGTTGCAAAAAACAAGAAGCTGACAGAGGTATGTTGTGTGAGTGTTGTAAGCCCTTCCCTTTGCATGGAAACCCATAAGACTTACTCCTGCACCTTCTGCTGATGCCAACCAGTCTGGTATGTAGCATTTTTAGGTAATTCATTACTAATGCCTTGTGCCATCTTCCAAAATCCTGTACAGAGTGGGGAGGACATTGAGGGGATTAAAAAAAACTCATTTGATGTTATTCAGCAAGCTGCTGGACAGCCAGCTATTGCTGGGAGATTTCTGGCATCTGAATGGAAATGCTGATATTAGTTGGCTCAGAAGGATCTGAAGTCCTATACTGGCAAGCTGTAGACAGGATCTTTTGCCAAGTTTTTCATGCTAAAGCACCTTTCAGGGTAGCCAGTACATTCCTGCAACTTGTTTGGTGCTCAACGTGGCTGTGTAAATCTGTGCACACAGAGCAGTTCCCACTGAGCCATGTATTGCCTGCAGCACCATCCAGGAGACCTAATTCTTGTGCTAAATGATTTTCTCGTGCTGTGATGTGTCCCGGAGCTCCCTTGGCACAAGGAAATGTAAAAACCTCAGCCCCAAAATTATTTCTGAGCTGCTGCTCTGGGGCCACGTGTTTAAGGTTACACTGGGGCAGTCAGATTTGTAGAGGAGCTTTTGGTGGCTGTGTGCCATGTGTGCCAGGCTGGGGACACCAGGAGGGACTTCTGGGAACTGGCCTGTCCTTGTTTCACCAGCTCTGACATTCCCTGTGTTTTTTTCTGTGCTGTGTACATGGGAACTGTGGTTTGGGATTGAGAATGCACACAGAAAAGTGCCTGCTGCCTTGGCTTTCCCCCACGGCTGCTCCATGTTTTCCTGCCTGGGAGAGTTGAGGGGAGTAGGGCAGAGGAGCTGAAGGAATGTCAATAGAGGTGGCTGTTGGTTAAAGGGCAAAGCAAAGTGTGAAGCAGAAAAGGTGATGGCCACACTGCAAACCTGAGTGTGTAAGCTGAGCAGGGAGCAGGAAGGGGCAACTTGGTGGGATGATGCTTGAGGGAGGATGTAATGCTTCTCTGGACAGAGCAACCATGGAGAGCAATTTTTCTAGCAAGTGCAACCCCACCTTCAGCCAGAGGGCTGATGATTGAGAAGTGTCCTCGGCTGGAGCATGCACAGTAAGTGGCTTCCAGGGGTTTCAGCCTGTTTATCTCCCTGGAGATAAGGCTGTGCATATAATGAATGGCTTGTCGGTTGGTCATGCGTTTGGTGTCAGCAGGTGGGGTTCCCTTTGGAGGCTTTCTCAGCTGAGCTCTGCAATCAGAGTTTGTTGCAGACCATCCACATACTCCCCAGCTTCCCATGTAGAGGGCAGCCCCTCAGGTATGTGTGCTCAGACCTTGTATGTTCATGAAGGATAAACCTCTTCTACCCATATCACAGCTTGGGAGGATGCTGCTCCTGTGCCTTGATGAGGCATTCACCCGGCTCAGGTGGGTCTTGCTCAAGGGGTGCTACTTAAAAGACTCCAGACAGCACAAGGACAAGAAGGCTTCCTATGGATCATGTCTGTGAGTTTGTGATACAAATAATGTGTCCTGACTATAGGATGATCTATATGCATTTTTTTTCTTGCCTCTGCATGTTTCTTCAGTTTACTAATCAGGTTGCTGAGCATGCTGCTCTGTGACCACCCAGGGTGTTGCAAGGGCCTTGGCTGAGGTGCTGAGCTTTGCTCAACTGCCAAGGTGTCACTTGGGAAATTTGGAAAAGGCCAGATTGTGACTTTGCAAAAGCAAACAAACAACACACACCAAACCAAACAAAATAACCACAAACAAACACCTAAACCAAGACCAAATGTGCAAAGAGACTAACAGCCCCAGGAAAGTTCAAGTTCTGGAGATGTAGCAGAAAACCTTGAAAGACTAGAAAAGTTTCCAGGGAGTGGCCAGGAAGCCTCTAGAAAGGTGCTAGAAACCTCTGAGAAGAGTCTGGAAAGCCTTTTGAGCTGGATCATGTTCCCATGCTAAGGCATCTGACCAGCTGCCCTGGTGACCAGCTGAGGCCAGTAACTGGGACCAACACAATGCTATGCTTGGAGGACAGAGACCACCACCGGCTTTCTGATCTCCAATTTGGAGAAGGAGCGGTGGGAGCGTGGAAAGCATTGATGCTGCTTTAAATAGTCACTTAGCCACAGTGGCTCGTTAAAGCTGATTTCTTAGGAAGTGCTGCTCTCCTGGGGATGTCTGAGGATGCCATGGAGGGACCCACCCCTGGGCTTGTTTGCCAGGGGCTAATTTGATCTAATACTCCTGGGTTTGCTGGAGGGTGAGGCTGAGGTGACAGGAAGCACACGTCTGTCCCTCCTAACTAATGGGCCTCGTGCCCCCTTAACCCTGGTGAGAAATAAATCACTTCAAAAGCATGCTGTATCTGACAGGTCCAAGAGTCCCTCCAGAAGGGCATGGACATATCTTCAGTCTCCTCTTTCCATTCGTTAACTTGGGTACAAGCCCCTGTCTGTCACTGCACTAGATACTGAAGTAGGGATGGAGATGTTGGAGGTAAAGCTCCCAGGTCTTCAAGGAGGGGAGCAACAGCACCCTGACATTCCTCCTCTGTCCTGGCTGTTCCTCAGTAGGTCTCTTCCTCTCCCTGTCGCAGCAGTGCCACACTCCCTATCTCTTATTTTCCTTTCAGGGTCAGGCAATGCTCTTCCTCCTTGCTGTTCAACACAAAGGACGGGCAGCACTGATAATGGTGATGATGTTGGCCATTTATCTCCCTGCATCCTGAAAGCTGAACTGTTCCCCATCCTTGCCCCCAAAATACCCCACCCTGCCCTGGACTCTTCTCCAGCCTGCTGCTCTTGGTGTTGGTGATGGGTTTTCAGCCCAGCTCCCGGCCCACCAGAACCCTGCAATAGCAGCAGAAAAATGAAGGTGGGGAGCACATGTGAGCACTATGCGAGGTTTGTGGTATTTGCTTGCAACCTCTGACGGAACTAGTCTAAAGGCTTACACCCAAGGGTGCTGATGTTTCCCCAGGGTGACTTCACATCAGAGCAAGGCAAGGCTCTTAGCTTCCTCAGTGAAGACAGCTGGTTTTGTCAGATTCAGTTCAATGTGATTCTTTAGCACTAGTGGGACTGTGTTGGCCTGCACTCTCTGCCTTGGAAGAAGCTGCCCCTGCTATTGGGCTCTAGTTCAGCTTGATTTGGCCTCTGAAATGCTGCCTTCCATGGGCAGATGGTCTAGCTGGCAGCAGCCCAGGTGTAAAGTTTTGTTTTGAGCTCTGTTCTCCATCTGATGGCATTGGTTGCACAGTTAAAGCTCTGTTTTTTTGCTCAGGAGCACAGTAATGTACTATGAGCCATCAGTGTCTCTTGCAGAGCATGGGGGAATCAGTGTTAGCCACACACTGCAGAGAGGGCACTAAAGGCAGATCCTGTTTCTCCTGTTTCTGACTAAGTTTTCTGGCAGTGAGCTTACCAAAGGTCCTGGAGACCACTACCCCAGACATCCCAATCCTGTGTACTTTGTGCAGGGTTTGATGAACCCTGTTGCCTGCCACCCTTGTGTCATTTTCATGGTTCAGGAGTTACCCGTCTGTCCTCCCTCTCTGTCCCCCCACCCCACACATTTGAATTCACCCAGAGTAGACTCAGCCAGCTGGAAGTTAAGGAATTAAGCTTTATATTCACAGCTTAGCACAATGTACAGGCAGATATTCACAATATATTACAAATATTTACAGCTATATACAATAAAAAGGTAATACAGAAACACAATGCCCCTCCCAGAGATCAGAGTCCCCAAGAGGGGTTCCCAAACACCTTCCACCTTCTCCCATCCTCCAATCTTATCCCAGGATTTGCCTTACGTATAAGGTGCATCAGGAGGAGCAGCGAGGGTGGTTAAAGTATGATTGATCAGTTGTGTTACCCAGATCCGGCTAGAAGCCAAGGAGAGGGAGAGACCAACAGCCAGAGCTCAGACCAGAGCAATTCCGTCTTATCTACGTTTATGTCCTTGCTCTTGTACATCTCAGTAAACCTATAAGCAAAGTAGACATCACCATTGTTTTATCCTTTTCTCAGCCTACAATCTATTTTTTCTCATTAAAATATCTGGTTAGCCTTAAACTAGCGTAGTCATGTATGTGTTTAAGCAACATATAGGTCTGGTTCATCTTCCTTGTGTTTGCAAAGCACACACGTGGCAGTGGAAGCTCTATGCCATGAGGGTCCAAATGAAGCAGGCCCTGGCAAGTGGGGCATGGTGCATGGGGGAACACCCTGGTGCTCTTCGTACAGAGTTGGCCAAGTCATTTGGTGGCAACAGCATCTCCTGCCAAGTGTAAAAATAGCTGCTCTGGTGACCCAGGGAAGAATTGCTGTGCAGGCAAGGTTAATTGCCAGCAGAAATTATGGAGACATTGTTCCTCCGAAGATAACCTGCAAGGGATGAAGCATGGTGCAATTTTTTCCCCTTCAGAGTGAAGGAAAAAAGGCCTGAAATACTGGTGCAGTATCTTTGTTCTCTGCTTTAGGTTGACTCTCCCACTTAATTGTTTCTTTCCATTCCGTGTCAATGGGCATCAAGATGGATTAACGTTTTGTTAATGTCCTCTTCACAGAGGGGAAGCTGAGATGGGTTCTACAGGGCTGGGCAAATTCTCTGTTTACTTTAATTTTAGGCAGAGGTTTGGTTTTTAGTTTTTGGGTTTTGGTTTGTTTTTTTGTTTGTTTTTTTTTGGGGGGGGGAGTTGTTGTTGTTATTTTGTTTTGTTTTTTAATTTTTTTTAATCTTAAGCATAAAATCTGGGGTTCAGGAATGAACAAAAAGCATCTGAAAATAATTTGCTGGGAACACCTGAACCCGGCTGTAGTGTTCATGGGCTCAATCAGAGGTGAAACCTGCTGCTTGCTCCTCTGGAAGGCTCAGAGGTTTTACAATCGGTCCCCAAGTGATCAGGCAAGTGGCTGTTGGTCTGTGTCACTGGCATGGGGCAGGTAGACATGAGTTTGTGTTGGTGGTAATATCAAAGTTGTGCCCATGTGACGAAGGCAGTGAGGCTCCCTAGGGCTGTTGCAGGCCCTGGGAATGCTTCTCCTGGTGAAGTTCTGTCCTGCTGTTTCTGTGTACCCAGTTTCACAGACTACTCTCCCCATATCGTTTTGGGTTTTTTTAATGGATCATCTCTAGCTCTTCTCTCCTCCCAGCCCCTTGCAATTTTTGGCTGGAAAGATATTACTGCAAGCCAAGCCCTGTCATGCATTGATGTTCACCTTGGCTGGGGGCTTAATGACCCATATATTACATGAGCACATGCCAGAAAGTCCATTTGAGGTCTGCTTCAGGCCTGGGTCACTGAGCTGCTGTCATCCCCTGCAGAGGCACTCCCAGCCTCTCAAAGGCAGTTGGTCTTTCCTGGTTGTCAGCTCTCCCTGTCTCTGAAGGGTAATCTCTGCCACAGCTGCAAAGGTACCATGGATTGATCTATCAGGATGGAGGAGCAAAGAAAGTGCTGGAGAACTTGCTTGTTCCTGCAACCTGGGCTGAGCTTTGGCAAGCCCACACCAGAGTGGTGGCAGCAGGTAGAAGGCTTTGCAGAAGTTGGAGAAAGCAGCATCTACTCTCCAGGTGCATGCCTGATGAACAGGGAGAGCTGACATTGCAGGGCAAGAAGCTGCAGGCCCTGGATATTCCTGCCCTCATCCACAAAGTCCTTCTTGGAGAAGAAAGCTCTTTCCATGCTATGTTGAAAAGTGTCTGGAAACCGCCTTCACCATTTTGCAATAGACCTGAAAGGAGCTTTGTGGGGACTCACCACCCAGTCTCTCCTCCCTCCCTGCTCTGCACTGAGCCAAGAGGCTCTTAAGGAGAGCTGAGTTCACCGTTGCCTCTTTCATGAATCCCACAGCACAAAATCAAAGTTTCCATTGTGCCTCTCCTGGTCAGGGACTTTGGTTACAGGAAATTAACAAAGTCTGCAAATGTGTCATGGGCTGACCACATCCTTATGAGAAGAGGTGGGGAAAGGTGAAACTTCAGGCTCAGCAGCAGCTGAACAAGCCCCATCCAAGTGATACAGAGCAGCTGTATGATAGCTTTATACTACGAAGAACAGAGAGGTTTTGCAATTCCACTGCTTTGGATTTCCTTGCAGAGGACCCTGGGGAAGCATTGCTGTAATCTGTTATGTAAGCAGTCTGAACTGCTGGGCCAGTGCCCTGCATGGGTTTAGGATGTTGGTCCAACCAAATCTCTCTGCCCTCCAGCTAGTCCCAGTAGGAGCTATTCTGTGCTCCTAGCCACCTAACAATCATGTGTCACCAACTGAAAACTCAAATGATTTCATATTTATTCATTGCCTACATGTCCCTTCAAAGTATTAATTGAAAAGCCAACCCAAAATCTTTTCTGGCAACTAAAAGCTGAAGTTTGACTCAAAAAAATACCAGGATATTTAAGCTTTGACAAACGTTTTACTCTTGGCCACTTGCTCTTATTTTTAATGCAACCACTTGGAAAGGCTACTGCAAGGAGACACTTCCTGCAAAAATCTTCCACTTGGGCACAGAAAATTGCTTTCTGCTTTCTTAATCAAGCCACAGATTATGATTCAGTCTGGAACCTGCAGCTGGCAGAGCTGGTGGCCCAGCCACAGGGATGCTGAGCCCCTGGCAGAGGCAATGGTGATCCTGCCCCATGGAAAACCTAAACTATGGAGCAGGGGTGGTGCCCTGGCTGATGGTGATTATTCTTCATAGACACACAGGGCAGGGAAGGGTTTCAGGATTGAAGCACAAGTTTTGTATCTTCCTGATTTTACTCCAAGTGCTGGCCAACATGTTGATGTTCAAGATTTCTGTGCCCAAACACCCAAGGAGCGTGGCAAAGCCTGTGCAAGGCACAGCAGCCTTGCTGGCTTACTTCTACAAGAATGAGAAGAGAAAAGATGAAAAATACATGATAAAGCAAGGCTCAGTTTCCACACAACTCTTCCCATCATCCTGCCCAGGGCATGACATCAATCCTGTTTGTCTGCTCAGAGGAGAAAGCCAGCTGGATGCACATCATCCTGAAGACGAGAAAAGGAGAACATCAGTATAAAATCTCTCTCTCTTTCCTCATGGATGGTTTCCAATCACCACCAAAGCAAAGCAGGAGTGAGGGAGCACAAAGGATGGTGCACCTGCCTTTACAAATAAGAAGAGCAGATGCAGGTGGTCTACTCCAAAACCTGGGGATCACCCTCTAAGAGAGACTTCTTACCCCTTAAAAAATTTAGAAGGACAGATGGCAAACAGAAGGAAGAGTTTGCCTCAGTATTTTGTTCACAAATACCAACCCACTGCTGGTTGGCCATGGAGCAGTAGTAGAATAACTCCCATGGATGGAGCATTAGTGCCTGCTCACTATCTGTCATAACTCTATTTCCCATCACCTCACTCTTTCCAAACATTTCACCTATCAAGCCAATAATTTTAGATCTGGCAGAATGTCCAAGGGTAAGATTTCCCACCCCTTGTCCTTAATTTACTTTTTTTTTTTTTTTTTTTTTAATTGCATAAGCAGGAGAATGCCAAGCCAAGGAAAGGCAGTACCCTGAACTGCATACACCCACACTGGAGTTGGAAAGTTAAGGTCGTGGAAATGGTGGTGGCGGAGAGAAATGGCTCTGAGCCATCTGGTGAGGTTATCTTTGGAGTTTTGTGAGGGTTGGAATCCATGTGTGGCGTGCAGGTGCAAATCTCTGCATTGTGTCAGCTGCCTGCTTTGGGAGCCTTTTAAAGGAAGAAAGATGGTGCAGCGTCTGGCTATGGGATGTGCAGAGGATGTGGCTCTTCTTGGGTGTTCATGGTGGGAAACAGGGCTCCATGGGGTGAGACAGAAATCCTGGTCAGGACCCTACCGATGATACGACATCGTTTTGCTGTGTCTTGCAAATGTGTTCTAGAAACATGGTGTTAATAGCAGAGGGTTCGTTAACACCATTGTTAATTAAAAATGGCACAAAGCCTTGACGAGGCTCTTGGTCAGCCCTCCTGTTTCAGTCCGTGAGGTAAGGACATATCAGGCTCTGTCTTTCATTGCCCAAGTTCTTTCTCGGCGGAAGCTTCCAGGCTGTGAGGTGAGCGGAGCCACCGGCCTTGGCCGTGAGCTGTTTTACCTGGCGTTTCCATCCCCTCAGACGGGGCAGTGCGAGATGGCAGGACCAAAGATGTAATTGTGCGTCTGGTAACTGCAGGCCTACAGACGAGCTCATAGACATGGCCGTGTGTACCGTTTTCCTGGCCTGTCCAGTCTGCAAGTGGGCTACAGAAACGTATGTTAATAAGTAGAAATTAAGGACCCCATCTCTCTTCAACTTGCGGCAGGGAGCAGGAACCGGTTAATAGGATTCCACACCACAACCGGCGGGGAGCTGCGGTTCCACCCTCCGCGCTTCAGGGGGCGCTGCCCGCAGGAAGGGCTGACCACCACCCTCGTCACGTGGCGCCCCCTTCCCCGCCTGGGATTGGCTGGGCCGAGTCACGTGCAGCAGGAGGGTACCCGGCGCGGAGCGGGGCGGCGGTTGCCAAGGCGATGAGAGGCGGCGGCGCGGAGCCGCGGAACAGGTAGGCCGTGCTGCGGTGGGGCCGGTGGCGCTCGGAGGTTGTTCGCTTCCCTCCTCTCTGTTTGGATCAGGAGTGGGTAGGGCCACACGTTGTCGGCCCCGAGGAGGCAGCCTGGGGGCGGGTGGGAGGGAGACAGGCTGCATCCGTGGGTTGATGCGTGAGGAGCCGGTGTGATCATCCCACAGCCCGGCAAGAGTCGGCCTCGGAATCGCTTTGTAGGTGCCTTACAGGGGAAGCGGAATATCTTCCTCATGCGGTTTAATTTGGAGATGGCTGATGGCGTGGTGCAGAGCAGGGCTGCGAACTGCTGTGCTGTCTTCTGACACCCTCCTTCTGTACGATTTTCTAGGTTTGTCTTCGATGAGACGTACCAGTAACCCCAGCGATGGGTGACGTTCTAGTTTATGAAGCTGAGTTACTCGAACTAGTGAGAGAGGTTGGTTTTCTCTCTTTTCTCCCCTTTCCTCTTCTTTTGGAAACGACCACGGCAAGATTTCATGCTTGTGTTCAAAGCCAGGCATTGTAACCATGATCTAAATTCTGGAGATATTTACCTGGCCAAGTGTTTGCTACAGTCTGAAATCATGTTGTCTCCTGTCATGCTCTGTAGATTTAAAGGGCTAAATGTCTATTAAATGACAGCACTCAAACATAAAACCAGTCTAGACTTATTTATTGTTAATTGCAAATGAGGCTTTAATTTCATTAAGTTGATTAAGTTCACAGACGTCTTTGGGCCTCAAGTCCAACCTGTGATAATGGTGAGATCATTAAAACTTGTCTTTGCTGCCTCCTGATTCTATTTATATGTGTATATAAAATCACAGAGGTACTTAAAGCCCAAGACCTGACAGAGCCCAGGCCAAAGTCTTGATACTGCTGATCTCCATCGTTGAATCATACACAGCTTAAATCTTTCTGTGGATCTTGGAAAACAAGTTTAAGATACCTCAGGAAAAGAAGTTTAAGTACTTAATTATTATCACAATGCTGTTTATGTTAACAGTGAACAAAGTAGATGATTTTTGTTCTCTCTGACACCTGGCTATCCAGATCAAGTTTGCAAAATTAAATGTGATGCCTCAGCAACCTATAACTAAGACTTCTGGGTGAAAATTGTGTACAAAGTGACTGTACAAGGTGAAAAGAAGAGGCTGAACTGTTTATCTCTTTCTCAGAAGAACAGTGCTTGATTAGTTGGTTGTTAATTTGGTTTTCACAGCATCAGATGGTTAACTTAAAATTAAAGCTAACTGTTGCTGTGGAGGTGAGTCACACTTAAGAGTTTTGCCTTCTGAGAACACTCTTTGCAAGGATTAATTTCTTCAGTCAAGGTATAGCATTAATAGATGATTTTTTTTCCTTTGGTTTAATGAAATTACTGGAAGAATTGAGGGGCAACAGTGTTTGTCAGTACTGTTCTCTAGGTTCTCTAGGATGCAGAAGGAAGTTTAATTGAGAGACAGTATTTGGTTCCCACATGAGGTACAACTTAATTTGTTGATGTGTGATTTGGTTGGGAATTAATTGACCGAGGCAGTAATTATAAATATAGAATTATTTTAAATTTCCTGAAAACCCCTCCCCCAAACTATATACAGAACTAGTTAAGGTTTATTTGCAGACTCTAATTCGGTCAGGAAATCTTCACCAGGATGTTTATGAGCAAGTTTAGTGATTCAGGAAAATCAGAAAATGGAAAGGCTAAGCTAGAACTCAGCTTTACCCCACTTACAAATCAGGCTGAGCAGAGAATCTAAGGGAAACAGCTTTAACTCATGGAGGTGAGGTAGGAATTTAGTGATGATCCCTTGCTGAATTTCTGTCAGCAGCCTCTGAAACTGCAAACTAAACCCACATTGCAGATCCACACAGCACAGTCCAAGTGTCACAGCTTTCACAAGGCAAAGTTCTGTGGAGTGGCACTACCTCAGCAGACTGGTAGTGTCTTCACCAGCTCAGGGTAGCGAGCAGGAAGTCAGGCTGCATTGTAGTCCAAGAGGAGCTGGGTCCAGCTGCTGCTGGCAGCTCTCTCATTTGGACCTAAGGACTTACCAAGCTTGCAGATTTGTGGGCAAGTGGCACGAACTGTGCAAGAGCGGGGCTGCACATGATGGTGCTAAAACGGGAGCTGTGCAAAAATGGGAGCCATCCAAAAGCAGGAACTCTTCAAAACAGGAACTCTGTAAAGGCAAGGACCCCATGCCTTTTTCCTAGACGATATGCCCACTTGCCATATATACTGGGCGCAAAGAATCCAGCCCATCGCCAGCCAATTCCACCACAGGCTTTCCCACAAGTCAGTACACATATGGAAAGGTGCCTTTTGCTGTTCTCCCTTCAAGCCCACAATGCGGGGGAAAGCAGTTTTTTGTGCCTTCTTCTTCCCCCAGTCAAACATCTGGAGACAGAGGCAGGGGGGATGGAAGAAGTGATTTGGAGTGCCCCACAATGCTGTGCAGTCTTTGGATTTTTGGACCTGCTTCAGATAAACTTTGAAGGACTTTGACAGTTCATGGGTCACTCATTTAAGCATTAATAATATTTTTAAAAAGAATGTTCTTTTATGGTTTTGTCTTACAGTATTTGGATTTTGCTGAATTTGAAGAAACAGTCAAAATATTTACAAAAGAATGTAAAATAAAAGGGAAGACACTACCCAAACCAGCAGGTGTTTCTTCAAGAGACTCACAAGCTCTGCCTGTTCAGGTAATGCATCATTACTTTGAGTAATACTAAAACCAGCTTCAGGCCAGTAACCACCGTGTGATTTTTTGCAGCACTGAGATTGTCTGAACAGGTTCTTAATTATTTTAAGAAGTCTGCTAGCAGTCCTCTCCTAGCTCAGTTTTCTCTTCAAGTTTGAGGGTTTTTTTAGCAGAACTCAAGTCTTTTTGAACCTGAGATGCTAATTTTGGTTAACAATATTTTAGGTTTTTATCTTGCCATACGTTAATAGGACTAATTTTCACACACTATAGGCATTTATTTTTTTTCTTTATGGTAAAAGTAGGCCCCCAGATCAATATGAATGAAAATTTGGGCTTTGCTTCTTGTCTTGGTTGTTGATCCAGGCTCTTGAAGGTAGGTGGAGAATTCTTCATTCTCTAATGGAGCTCTCCTGTTCTTGGGTTTTCACTGAATACCTTTCCATTTTGCAGAAAGATCTGCTTGTAGCATTTGATAATGGTGAGCAGAAGATTTTCTTCCAGCTGTGGGAGGAGTGTATTTCATCTTCAGTTCGTGACAATGAACCAGCTGCTCAGAAGCTGGAGTTCTATCTTCACATCCACTTTGCCACCTACCTCTTGAAGCACTCTGTGGAAAAGCCTGTGAGTTTAATTCACACTTCAAACTTCAGATTGATTTGTTTGTTTTACTTCATTTATTGGTCTTTACTGTTCATGAGGATGGAATGTTTAGTGAGAAGAATTCCCAAAATATGTATCCAGGTTTTGGGCCTGTATTGGGTTTAAGCCAGCTACCCCTGAGCCCAAAAGCCCAATAAAAACTCAATCCGATGCAGGGAATGGGAAAATGAGGGAAAAAATACAGAAGCTGGGGAGAAGGGAAAAAAGGGGAAAACAAAATACAAATACAACCCGTGGAAGGCAATGGAGTCCAAAGGCTGAGATGGATGGTTTTGGTGTTGGATGGAGACAGGATGTAGGAATTTGATGATGAAAAGCAGTTAGTGTTCCAAATAGAAATAGTGGTGCTCTCCACGTGGGTGGCAGAGAGCACATGGTGGTCTGGCAGCAGAGAGCAGATAAAGTAGTTACTCCAGGCAGAGCAGGAACCAAGAGAGAGAAAACAAGCTGGGTTCCCCTTTTTATAGCAAAGTCCTAGCAGGAAGTGGGAATGGCTAACCATGACACTTGGGAAAAGGTCAGACCACCCCTTGGGAGGAGTCAGAGGGTTCCCAGGTGGGCTTAATCCTTTACAGGGCCACAGTCTGCATTTTAGTTGAATCAGATTCTTTCTGTTGTGAAATACAGAGATGGAAGTTGGAGGTGTCCTTATCTTGGAGCTCTTCAAGTATTTGGCAGGGAGGGCTGAACTTGATGATCTCTGAAAGTCCCTTCCAATCTCTAATGTTATGTGATTTCATTATAACTTGGAAAATACCAGCCTTTCATACCTCTTGTTGTAGTTCATGTGAGATTCTTAAAACACTTGGTTTGCACTGAAGCTGTGTGTTGAAATGCAAACATTTCTGATAGTGTGGGAGAACTTAATCTTAACCATTTCAGTGTGTTACAGTGAACACTATAATTCCAAGCTGTCATAAAATAAAGTCTTTGTCAAATGGGGTTTCTATCATGAACAGATATTTCACAGAATCACAGAGTGGTCTGGGTTGGAAGGGACCTCTGAAAGTCATCTAAACCAACCCTGGAGTCACCCAATGCATAATACCTCCTGCCTTACACCTGTCAGCTTCTACAGGGAGATCTGGATGTCTGTAGTGTATCTTCCGGCCTCTAAGGAGGTTTTGGTCTGTTCTGTGTGCCAGCTCTTCTTCCTGGTGCTGTGTAAGTGGATTGTATTTATCTGCACTTACCAGTAAAATAAAGTATATCTAAAGTGTTTCCTCTCTGCCTTTTATATAGAAATGTCACTCTGCTTTAGACACATAACCTGAAGTGGGCAGGAACAATGCATGTTCAAAGAGCAATTGTTCCTCCCTTGCTGTACTCAGGTGACAGAAACTACAACATTGGTGTGTCATTTCTTTTTTGAGTAGTAAAAACAAGATTTAATGGTTTCTATTTAAATTAATATTGCTTTTTAGAAAACAAATATTCTTGGATTTCAAGCTCGGTGCTAATATATTAAGTCTCTATGCTGCCAGCTTTACAGTGCATTGGGAGTGGCAGTTTTTAAAATAAATAGACTCCTGATTTATTTCCTAGGACAAAGCTGAACTTGAGGAAAGGATTTCTCATTTTAAGGCATACCTGGAAACAAAAGGAGCTGCACTGAGCCAGGCTACAGAATTTCTTCCCTTCTATGCTTTGCCTTTTGTTCCAAACCCCATGGTACATCCTTCATTTAAAGAACTTTTCCAGGTAAGTCTCTATTTTACAGAGATTATATTTATGATTATTTATGATGAATATTGAATATTGATCACTTTGGTAATCACTTTTTTTTTTTCTTGTAACAGAAAGTGTGCAATCATAGCATGTGTTTGATGGGGGAAGGACTGTAAGAGTGATGATCAGGTCCTTAGACAAGAGTTGCTGCTTCTTCATTTTCAGACAGCCCAGAAATACAGATATTCCTGGAAACTGCTTTGTAGTTCTTCAGCTCCCCTTGCTTGTTTTTGTACTATTGCCCAACCCTGCTATCTGTGTATCCATAACTGAATTTAAAGCTCTATAGCTAGGCATAAAGAGACTGAAGCAGTTTCATTTAACGTAGAGAAGAAAAACCAAATTTATAAGTAATCCTTCTGTAACAGAAAATGAGTAGGTATTGTCTTTGTTTTGAGACCCTTCCCCTCTATCCCTCCACAAAACCCCAAACTGCTGGAAGACCACAGCCGTGCTTAGGGGTCTGGTGGCTTTTGCCACAGATTAGTTTTTTTATTCAATATATTTTTATTGCTGCCTGCGAGTGGCTGTTTCAGAGATCAGTTCTTAGGCCTGCATGTGGAAGGCAAGAAGAGAATGTAGACTTTAGTGTGCTTAAACTTCAAAATAACCTCATTGCAGGTATGCTCATATGCAGGCTCAGAATAGCTAGAATATCATCACATTAATTCTAGTGATGAAGGAGTAATAAAACACCCTTATATTTACTGCTACCTGGACACCATGCAGGTAGAATAGTTAGGAGGTCCAGGGCTGCTATTTGATGTTCCAAAATACTAGTGTGCAATGCCTCTGGGGAAGGTACAGCCACCATTTCACTTGATGACTTTGCAAAGCAAAACTGTGCCTTAAATTCAGGGTTGCACTGGAAGCAGCTGGTTATGTGTTTGCACTTGGACTGGCTCAAGGAACTCATCTGCTTTATTGTCTGTGAATGTGTGTGTCTGCAGCTCCCTGAGCACACATACACATGTACACAAATCTGTTGTAAAATATATATAGTGTTTTGCAGATTTAGTCTTCTTGAAATGCTTTACCATCTTACCACATGGACAGTTGTGCTGACTTGTCTAAGCAGCTGCAGGCAGTTGTGGTGAGAGGAGTTATTTTCAGCCTGCATTGCTGCCACAGACCTTTTGATATCAAATCAAAGCTCAAGTGGTACTTACCCCGAGGGCTGACTTTGGATGTAGCAGCTGATGAGGAGCTCCAGTTTAACACCAAAAAAAGACATATAGAACTATTTCCTTTGGGACTAACTATAAATAATGAGATGTACTGGTTGACCTCAGAGATGGCATATGACTACTCTTTTTTAATTATACTTAGCAGCTTGGTGGGTTTGTGTGTGTGTGTGTGGTTTTTTTAATGCCTTATCTAAGGCAAAATCCTCAGGTTTATTCATAGTAACCCAGTGTCTAAGCTCTTAGTCCACAGTCACTCATATTTTCTTGTGGGAATTGTACAGCTCATTCCATGTTAATGTTGAAACACAGATTGTTTTATGTTTGAGAAAGAACAGCAGTGAGTCACTAGTCTACTAAGCAGTGTTCTTACGGTATCTTTTTTTTTTCTCAGGCGTCTGATGCTTTATATAGCTGCAGTTCCTATCTGTTTGTGTAATACATCTTGAAAAATAATATACAATCCTCTCTGCAGGAGACATGGTTCCTTCGGTAATATACAGCATACCGCTGTACGCCACTGTCTGCATACTGAATTGGGAAAAACAGCAAGTAAATTCTGTATGCTCTCCAGCATGGTGAAATAAGGGCAAATCTAAACTGTGAGAGCAACTTGCAATATATACAGCAGTAAATTTAGGAAGCTTCTGCTATTTGGTGAAAGATTGTGGGTTTTCATTTGTTGGCTAGGTTTTTGTCAAACAGAAGCCAATTTAACTGAAGGTTTGAAATAGAGGAAGTGAGTATTCAGTGTAGTTTGAGGTGTAGTTTGGCTCATTCCTTAAGTACTGTTTTCTTCTGCTTATGAGACACGACGTCAGGCAGAAGACGGCATTTCAGTTAGTGGGTGATGTGTTCTGTTTTTCATATGTGAGTTGTTTTTCCCCAAATCCTTATTTTAGAAATGTTGTACCCTGATCACTGATGTCATGCCACTATGTTTGCAATAGGTGTTGAAAAAAATTACAATTGTAAAATTATTCATTTTCTACTCTATTTAAGAAATTGATCGCCTTTTTAACTTTTTCTCACACTGTATTTTAAAGGTACTTTTAACTTAGGGGTAGGGCAGTTTTTGCACATGCATACAAGGCACTGACACTGTTTGACATAAAAAGCTACATTGTTTTGACAACTCTTGACAAGGAATAATACCAAACTTTCTTCTAACTGCTGGGGCGCATTAAGAAAAACATATCCAGCAGGTCTAGGGAAGTTGTCCTTCCCCTCTACTCTGCCCTGGTGAGATCATACTTGGAATACTGTGTCTAGTTTTGGGCTCCCCAATTCAGGACAGACAGGGATCTGTTGGAGAGAGTCCAACAGAGAGCTATGAGGATGACTGCGATACTCGAACATCTCTCCTGTGAAGAAAGGCTGAGAGACCTGGGACTGTTTAGTCTTGAGAAGACTGAGAGGGGATCTTATCAACATCTATAAATATCTGAGGGGTAGGTGTTGGGACCGGTGTTGGGACACTGGTATTGCCCAGTGACGGGACAAGTAACAACAGATACAAGCTAAAACACAGGAGGTTCCACCTCAACATGAGGAGACACTTCTTGATGGTGACAGAGCACTAGAACCGGCTGCCCAGAGAGGTTGTGGAGTCTCCTTCTCTGGAGGCTTTCAAAACTCGCCTGGATGCATTCCTGTGTGACGTGCCCTAGTTCGTCCTGCTTTGTCAGGGGGGGCAGATTTGATCTCTGGAGGTCCTTTCCAACCCCTAATGCTCTGTGGATCTGTACACCTTTATGGGGAGTAGCAAACACATTCACTTCAGTCGCAGCAAAGGGAAAACCTTCTTGGTACAATGCCAGCTGCCTTGTTTACTAGCAGAAGGTTGCAGTGATCCAAATGGTACTATGAGCAGAGTGTATGTATTTTGTGAACAGCTGTCATCATTTGTTTTTCTTTTCAAGGATTCTTGGACACTGGATTTAAGGACAAGATTGGAACAGTTCCTGTCTCTGACTCTCAAAGCCAGACAGACTCCTCGGCTTCTTACTTTATTTGTATCCTTTTGAGAAAACGCTTTGAAGATTATTAGAATTACTGTAAGGAGGCAGCATAATTTATTGGAAGAATGTGCTGCCAAGATTGATTGCAGAACTGCACTAACATTGCAGTTCATCGTTTTTATGATAGGAAACATTGTTTATATTCCACATTTAAAAACAACTTTTGAACAAGTTATGTAAAAACAATGTATAGATGCACATGAACTTGCATGTTTTTCCTATGACCATTCTTTATAAAGTACAGGATGCTTGGAGACGCTGACCTAGCTTCACTTCTTTCTTAGCATTTGTAAAGCTGTCAGTCTTCTCAATTAGCTAGTTCAGGGACTAGCTGAAAGTTTTGCCAGGGCTTTAAAGGGTTCCAGAAATTGTTTTATTAAATGGCTTGTTTCAGACTGTATTTTTTTTTTTCTCTAACAGTGCTGTTTAGGCTGCATTGTCAGGCCTAATTTGCAAACTACATGACAAAATTTCTTCTCTTTTTTGGTCAGTTTAAAGTCAAAGTAGAGAGAACTCAACCAGAGTATTTATTTATAGCTTTTTCTTTTGTCTTTTTGTTTTTTTAAACAAAAAGTTGCAAGTCCTTTTTGTGCTATATTGTGTTTTATCCTAAAGCAGCATGTTGTCATGGTGGTATTGAATGATGAGCTGGAAATTAGATTCCTTCTGTTCCGTTCCTGCCCATTTGCCAGGTTGGAGAGCAATGATCAAAACTTTGTTTTCACTCCCATGTTATGGATGTTTGTGTGAGAGTCTGGCATAGAACCACTGAAAATTTTCTCACTGCTCATTCCTCTTTGTGGAATAATGAACTGTATCCTAATTGAGACCTGAATATTTCTAAGGTATAAAATATCACTTGCCCTAAAAACACTTGGGCATTTGTATGTTGATTTTATGCAGAACTAGCAGTTTGATTTTTGTATTTTCAAGTTAATACCTTTAGACTAGAGTTACTATATCTCATACTTCAAGGCTGGATCTAGTATCTTTAAATGTCAGCTGAAAGTCTCAAGTCTCCATGAAATATTGTGTATTGTACACTTAGGAGATTTTTATTTATTATTGATTCATTTATTCTTGCTCTCCAATGAAGAAGCATCAGGAATTGGCTGTTGCCTGGGACAGTAGGAATATCTGGCTTGGTTGGATTTGCCAGTTGGTTAAATTTCTCAGTCTGTGTTTCTGGAACAAACACATAATGAAATTTTCCTGAACTGATCCTACTTGTACAACAGAAGGAGAATGGACAGTACAATAAAGGTACATGTTGAGATACGTAATAAGGATATTCTGTAAAAGGAATATAATTGTAGATATGTAGTTAAAATAGTAGTGGAATGCAATGACAAAGAAACTGGTGACTGGTGGCAAAACGGCCTTTGAAATCCAGACCCCCTATCCTGGCAATAGCTAGTGCCAGGCTGCTGGAGCTCAGTGTGGTTGAGCATAGGTATGTCCTAGAAATGGAAGAGGGCCTGGTAATAGGACTAATTCTAATCTGTCTGTAAGCATGGTGAAAACAAGTGGAGAACTCTGTACAAAGTACACACCAGCTCTCCATTTTTAGTTATGGTGAAAGTAAGCTTCCTCACATTCCTTTCCCATAGCTGCTTAAGCCTATCCGTATCTTCCAGACTCCAGATCTCTTTCTGATGATTTTAGACAAAGCTGATTTTAGTTCCTATTCACTCATCCTTTTTAAACTCCTAAAGCAGTACATGTTGGTATCTCCTGAATATAGAATGTGCTAATATGACTGTCTGATGTGTTGCATTTTAAAGTAAGCTGTTCATACAGGCTTAAATTTGTAAGTGACGTGGGGCCCTTTAAAAGAATGACATATTCGGCACTGAATCCTGTGAGATGCTGATGGCACCTGAAATATGTGCCTTTTAAAAATCACTTCAATAGAATTTAGGTTCCCAGCTACCTTGCGTTCATTTTTTCACCTTTCATTGTTCACTTGATTGGTAGGGATTTGTATGAGCCCAGTTGAGTTCTCAGAATGATGTTCCCTCTTGAGTTAATCTGGAGTTTTACACTGAGAATAGACGATTTTAGACTGAGTTAAGGAGAAGGTTGGGCTCATCTTCCATGATGAATTCCAGGTGTTTTCTTTGTTACTTTGTTTTTTGTATGATATTACACTTTCACTGAAAAACAGAAAGATCTTTGTGAGCTTTTATTTTTCAGAAGTTACTCTTTTTTCTTGTTGTGGATTTTCCTAAAGGCAGTAATTCTGATTAAAAAGAAATAACCACATGACTGGGCTTAAGTTAATTTGGGCCTAATTATCTTTTAGTTGGGCAAGTTTTGTGCTTCATACAAGTACAGAGACTGTGACAGTATTGAATCTATACAGGTCACCTTTAAACTGTAGGTCTGTTTTGTGCCTTGGAGGTTGAAGTGGCTCGGATTTTTCATAAAGGTTAGTTGAGGCCTCTCGCATATGAAGGTTTTGGATCTGAGAGGTTATTTTTGCAGTATGCTGCTGAGGTCTCCACAGTACTGTTGGAGAATATTTACTTTATCAGTGAAGAAGAAATGCTAGGAAAATTAATAGGCAGGACATGAATGTAGAGCAGTATGGCAGAGTCCTGAAAACAGCTCTTTGTATATAGTTGCAAGTCATTAATCTGACTTACTGAAGCATTTCAAGTTTGGGTGGAGTAGTGCATGTGCTCTTGAGGGTGTCCTGGAGAGTTTAATGTGTTTACCTTACCTGATTAACCTGCTACAGTCTGGCTTTTTACCCACTTGCTGAAAATCTTTAATGCCTGTATGACTTCCAGAGCTGTCTGCGTGGCAGCCAAGCGTAATTTAAAGCTCTCCTATATGTTTGGAGTTTGTTTGTAAAGAGAAGAACTCTAGAATGGTCCTTGGAGCTTCTGTGTGTCCCCTGTGCTAACAGGAACAGAGGAAATTAAATGTTTGGAAGTGTATTCAGCTTCTGTCCCTTCACTGACTCATTATAAGCCTCTGGATGAGTTCACAGACAGCCTTCTGCTGTTTCAGGGAAGGAGAGAGTCAAGGAAGTGTGTCAGGCTGCTGTACAAGAGTACTAGAGAAGATGAAGTGTGACCTACCTGTCTGTCAAGATTTGCTCTAGTCTGAACAGCCCTTAATGTGGGGAGATGTCAGTTTAGAAAATGGTTAGTAATTTTTATGGAAACAAGATAAGCAAGAAGGAGACAAGGTAGCTACTGCCTCTCCTAGGCACAAGGTTTTGTCATCTAAGGAGCCCTGCTGTCTGACAGCAACTCTTGGCACCTGCAACTCCTCTGCTGAGAGCTGTGCTGCATTGTACACAGTAGATCCATCTGGCTGGAGTCATTGTTTCTAGCAAAGTATGCAAGGGTGCGCTGAAATTAGAGCATTTACAAGTTCAGGAGATGTTAGAGATGTAGGAAAGTTGTTGTAAAGGGTAAGAACCAATCTCACTTGGAGAGAAAAGCTTGTTGTGGGATTGTGTGCATATATGTAACTCATTGGCTGCTCATAAGAACTGAAGTCAAAAGGCTTTGCAGTTATGTGAGAGGGTAGACAAGAATACTGCAGTAGTTCAGATGCTGCCTAATGCCAGTGTCTTCATTTGGCAGAGTCCTGAGCTTTACTGTACGTTAGATCTTCTTAAACCAGGGGTTTAGTCCTCTGTCCTTTATTTTCCACTCTTTTCCTGCACATGTGAATAATGGTTCTGGTTGGTATTGTATCCAGAGATTGTTTTTTTTCTTACCTCTGTAAGATAATCAAATGTAGAAAGTATCTATCAGTGTTGGGAGTTGTTTCTGGGAGAAGGAAGGAGGGAAGCCAAACATGCTGTGTTAGTCCCTGATTCCTGTTAGAGGTGCAGTTTGATCACTGCTGCAGGATGACATAAATGTGAACCGCCTCTGAAAGGCACTCTTCTCTTCCCCTGTTCTGGTTCAGTAGCAATGCAATTAAATATTAATTTTTACCTGAATGGTAGTTCCCTGATCTGTCTGCACAAATATGGAGATATGGCAAGAATGCAGGGTGGGGAATGGGGCAGTGTAGTGGTCAGCTACATGCCAATGATGAAAGCTTCCTCCTCTTTCAATAAGAGAAATTTCCATTAAATACTTCTCCTTTTTTAGTAAAATTATTTATATATGAGAAAGTAGTGGTATAAAAACTGCAAGATATGTCAAGACTTTGTGATTCCTCCCTTTGGCTCCCTGTCCTTGGTAAAGATCAGTGTTTATAATTGATGTAACAGGCAAGCTGTAAGTTGCACCCTCTTTCTTAATTGCCAAGACTGTAGTTCATGAGTTATGTTGCATTTTGGTTATGTAGTTTTCCTGCTGACTGTAGTTGGAAGACACATTTTCATCATTGGAATTTTCCCCCACTGGGCTATGAAAAGCAAGCAAATTATGAGTAGGTTTATGTTTCATTACCTGGTGCTTCCAACTTTCCTCTGAGTTAAAGTCATGCACTGGAAAATTCAGAATCAAATG
Source organism: Psilopogon haemacephalus (assembly GCA_013396835.1). Lineage (NCBI taxonomy): Eukaryota > Metazoa > Chordata > Aves > Piciformes > Megalaimidae > Psilopogon > Psilopogon haemacephalus. The sequence goes on from VWZI01010405.1 coordinate 1,445,758, forward strand.
TGTTTCATCACTGCTACATAAAAATGTAACAATTTGCTCCTCTAGGCAAAAGAATAAAAGTGCTGAAGAGAGCAGCTAGTTTTGTGCAATGGTTGCTCTTAGCATTTTTATGAGTTTAGAAAAATATCCTTGTTTTGGAGCTGTATCATATTAAAGGTGTGGCAACAGATCAGCAGTGATGCCTGTGGAATAAAAATAAAGTTGAATGGCTGTTACTAGGGAAAAATAATTTGGATTGTATTTGGAAGTTCTCTTAACTCTTCTGATTTTTAAGTTGAAGAATATCGATTGCAGTTGAGATGTTTTTAGCAGATTAAAGAACTATCAATAGTGGATGCTCTCAAGAAGATTACTTCATGTTACTGGGATGTGTTTTAGTGTTTGGGTTCTTTGGTTTATTTCAAATACAGTCTGCTGTAGCTGAACAGGATCTGTGGCTTGTCACAGCTTCTGTTGTTATTTCACAGTGGTTTTGGCTCCCTACTAGAAAATATTATTAGAGTTGCTTTTGAGTTACGGTTTGGTATTGGATGTCAGTCTGCAGGTGCAGAATGCTGTGATCCATGATTCGTTGCCAGAAAGCAGCCATTCTTAGATAGGAGAAAGCTGTGAAAGTGAAGGAAATGCCTTTTTTTAAATGTGTATCTTCTCAAAAAGATCGTATTAAAAAGATAATTTTGCTAAGTTTTCAGAAATTAAAAAGAAGTTCCTCTGCACTCTAGGGTTTTTGATACAAATGGGGAAAAAAACCCAGTCTATTTCTGAAACCTTAAAATCAGTAGGATATGACAAGCTTTTGAAGTTGTTTCTAACATCTGAATTCATAGAGCTTTATAATTACTTCAATCTTTTCCATTTGTAATCAAAGCTTCACAAACAGTTCTGTCTGAAGAGTATTTTTCTGTTGGTTTTGCATCTCTTATGTCCATATATATTTATTGCTTTCTGAACCACTTTGTTGGAAGTTGTTAATCAGATACTTGAGCATGATTCATTGCTACCTGCAATGTAACTAAATTGCTATTGTAGAGGAAGAATTGTGAAGGCTCTACCATATAAGCCAAAGTGCTAATACAGCACTTCCACCCTCCATTTTCCCCTCTGCTGAAGATTGCCACCCCTGTGCCAGCTGCCATGGGGCAGCAGAGGTTTGTCCCTGAGTTCAGAGAGCCCTGGAGCAAATGGCATCTAAACCAAAATTCCCCAGAACTTGTTTATAATTCCTTCAAGGTGTTGTAGGCTGAGCTTTTGTAAAACACAGAGCATAACTGTGCATTGAAGCTTTGTACTGATTAACATACTCCAAATGAAGATCCCAAAAATTAGTGCTCTTATCAGTTCCAGTGCTTCTACATTACAGGAACTTACATTCTACATCTTTATGGAAAGAGAAACTACTTTTACTATTTTCCAGTTTTGCATTGTAGAATCATAGAATGGTTTAGGTTGGAAGTGACCTCAAAGATCATCTAGTTCCAACCCCCTGCCATAGGCAAAGACACCTCCCACTAGAACAGGTCACTCGAGGCCTCATCCAACTTGGCCTTGAACACCTCCAGGGAGGGAGTATCCACAACTTCCCTAAGCAACCTGTTCCAGTGTCTCACCACCCTCACTGTAAAGAACTTCTTCCTACCATCCCATTTAAATCTTCCCCCTGCTCCTGTTTAAAGAGGGGTGCTTTAGTTGTTTTTAGTTATTTACTTTGCTTTGCTTCCCTTTGGGTCTATATGGGTCTAAATTTTAGGTTATAGGCTGTTTGGAATGTTGTACACTAACCTCAAAAGAGTTTTAAATCTGTGAAAACTAATCCTACTTCTGTCTGAAACTCTGTAGTTAAGATGATTTCTGCTCATTGTCTAACAGAAAGTCCCATGGTAAATAGTCTGTTTGCAGATGAGCACAATGCCACTTCCACAACACTAAAGTAATACTGGCTTCTCAGCAAACTGATTTAAAACATAATGTTCTAGCAAAACGCAGAGACGTCACCAGTAACAATAGAATTATTGTGCCTGTTTTCATAGTTTAGTCTAGTGATGAAGATATGCACTGTGGTACACAGCTCCAGATTCCCTCTCTGATGTCCATGTAGAAATCTAATTTGGCTAGGTCTGAGACTGGGATGGAAGATACAGATTTTGATGCTTAGTTTGCTTCTATTGTCTTTAGAGTAATTTAACCTGAAGAAACAAAGTATATCAGGAATATTAACCTTTTTTAAAATTTAAATGGAAATAAAAATATTTGACATTATTTTTAGAAACTGAAAGTACTAGAAGTAACTAATGTTGCTTACTGTCAACCAGTAAATAATGGAATCACCTGGAAAATTTTGTGTATGAGTAGGGAATGAAGTAGGGAATTCTTGCAACTTTGGAGAATCCAGTGAATATTTTACTGGCAAATGAGGAACTGCATAACTTGAATGTCTTTTAGTCTTTTTTAATGTGAGTTACACCATTTTCCTTAAAATCTAGAAGACTTGATGTTTACTTTCACATAAGCAAAGCACTGCATAACCTGAATATCAATTGTCTTTTTCTAAAGTGACTAGAGAGAACACCCAGCCTTGCAGTATACTCTAACAAACACGGGCATGAATCTCTGGGTCTGGAACTGTCATTCTCTTGTTTTGTTGTTTTGTCTTTGAAGTGGCTGCTTCACCTTTCTAGTTGCCCACTGTTACTTAAGTGAATGTGGAAGGTAGTGCATGAATCTTGTCTCCAGATAGCAAGTTCAGTTAAGAAAGTCTGAGCTGTTTTCTTGTACATTCTTCTGATTTGATGCCCACAGCCTTGTTTTGTCTCTGATAGCATGGAACTTCTTTCACTAACAGAACTTTAAACCAATATCCTCTTCACGGAAGTATTCAGTGATATTTACTGTAGTAGCTGTATTGCTGTTGTAGCTGCAAAACAATTGTTTCTTTGGGCAGGTAAGATAAAATAAATACTTGCAGCATTTGCAATAAAATAAAAGCATACTGCTATCATGGAACTATGACTACAGTGCTGTTCCACTCCTTGGATAAAAGCAATTCTGCTGCAGTTGAAGTTACCCCTTCAGAGCAGTAAAAATGTTTGTGGATTCTATTGTCATCCTGGTTGAAAAGGTGATGCTATTTTAGGTTTCTTTATTCTCTTGTCAGAAATGATGCAACATCTTCATCAACAGTTAGTGGAGTCTGAGAACAGGACCATGACCTGCCTGAAACAATTTAACAAAATGCAGATGGACTACCGCAATCTCAGTCGAGTCACTGCAGAGCTGGTGGATTCCTTGGAGGCCACAGTCAATGGCAAGATGGTAAGAGGTGACTCAGATGTGTGCTTGCTTCCCCAGCCCTGGGACAATAGGGAATGCCACTGAAGTTAGTTATGAGCACTTCTGTAAGTACTGTGTCTCTTTACTAATGAAACACAGGACTTTGGATTAGAGATATGCTCTTGTGTGCTGGGATGAAACTGATGCAGAAGATGGGCTGAATTGTGCTGGCTTAGAAATCCTGAAGAAATCCTGTAACCATCTCACAAGACATCTTGGATCTTGTGTGAGAGTCTCCTTTGAGCTTTGGCATCAGCAGTGATTAGAGTGCATTTCTGTGATTACTGACTGCAATCCAGCCCATCAAAGGTTGCTGTCTATTTAAAACTACTGCCATGTCTGCTCTAAGTTACACTGGGGTGGAAACAATCTTCCCATCCAAAATTTTGGTGAGGAAAAACTTTGCTCTCTTATTCTTCTAAGACAAACTTGGTCTTACTTGGTCTTCAGACCCCTTAATTGGTAAAGGGGTCTGGAGTAAGAATTACTTACTGTGTTAAACTGTGTGACTAGAGAAGGTACAACTTTATCATGTTTTTTTAATACAAAGAGCATTTTATGCTTCATATTTTGTGACCATGCCTTTGTATTATAACTTCTGTGTGACTTGAAGATTATTCTTAAGGCAGAAGTAGTAGCCTCCAGGTGCTTTTAAATGAGCTGTGAATTGGTAGGAGGAAGAATGACCTAAGAGTTCCTATGCTGCCTCCTGAAAAGTCAGCATGTACCTGCCTCCTGTTACCAGCGAAAACATCTACATCTGGGATCACTGTCTGCTTACACCATCACTGAGGAGAAGTGGGCTTTGCTTTACAGCAGATTAGGAAAGCTATTAAGAGCAGATACCCACAGGAACTTCGATAATAGGAAACATATAGTCATAGTAATTCATTTTCTGCCTCCCATTTCATACTTCAGTGCTCTGCAAGGTGATACTCTCTTACCTTCTGTACTGGAGGAAACAGGTACTGCTTATCTGTTGCTGCAGGTGATTGTTTAATTTCTCTCGTAAGCTTTGTGCTGGGCAGTCACTATGGTCCTTCCCAAATATGTCCAGCTGAGGGCGCTCTCCCGTTATGAATCTTGGCTTCTGCATTTCTGACTCCTACGTGGAGTTGGGTACTGAATAAAATTATGTTGAAGTTAGAACATTCTGAATTTGGAGGGATTTGTTGCCTCTTGATCTGTGAACATCAGAAGTGCCCCCATTCGTATTTCCGTAATCTCAGTCCTCTCACCTCTGTTCTGGGGAAGCTAATAACTGTTCTGAAGGCAAGCAGTTCTATTGCCAAAACTTGCTGAGATGTTTTGCATTGAAACAAAGTGCTGTACTCTGTGATTCATGTTTCTTTGTGCTGTAGAAAACAGTTGTGTAAGTTCTGCTCTTTAGCTAGACAGTACACCAACATACCATTGCCTAAGCCTAAAGGACAGAACTACTTCATACTTGCTGTTGGACAACTTGTCTTTTGAGGAAAATCTGTTTGTAAACATAGGTGTGACAAATTCAGGGCTTCTTGTAGACTCTCTGAAAGTGTTTAGCGTTAGTCTTGTGAACAGCAGAACTATTCTCAGATGAAAAGAGTGGGCAGTTTCCCTAGTTTCTGAACAGGACTGTAGTATGTCCCTTGGTATTGCATCAGTGAGTCTCTGGTGTGTGATTTCTTGCCCTCTTGGAAAAAAAAACCCAAACCAAACCAAACAAAAAACCACCAAAAAACAACAACAAAAAAACCTTTTAGTATAAGAAACACTTATCTGGTAGAAGGTGGTCACTTTTCTATAATCCTGTTCTCTTTATATTTCCTAATTTGTAGATCACCCCAGAATATCTTCAAAGCATTTGTGTTCGCTTGTTCAGCAATCAGATGAGACAAAGTGTTGCACATAGTATTGACTTCACAAGGCCTGGAACTGTAAGTATTAATGTTTGGGTTTCTTAGAGTAGCTATCTCAAAAGACAGTACCACTTCAGCTGTATATTGGACAGTGAACATGAGACAGCAAAGACAAAACATAATGTGTCCAAGCTTGTATAAGAATATGGCAATATGTGAGGTTTTGCTGATCTCAAATGCTGGTGAATGATGCGGTTACACAGTCATAGCTGCCTAGGTATGATTAATTCTGTTGTTATGATAACAGTAAGCTGTGCATCTGTTAAAATGCTAACTGAATATTTAAAGAAACCCCACAAAACCACCAACACTGTAACTAATGTCCTGAGTGTGGTTTGATGCTTATCATGGCCAGTTTGATTTAACTATGGAAGGTGCTGCTCAGCTCTGGATACATGCTCTATTCCTTTCTACTTTCTGTACTTTATGCTCTCAGTGATGCTTCTGTAACCCGAGTATGAATTGTCTTTGCCAGCTAAAAGGACAAGCATCAGACAGGAAGAGAGGAGGAAGGGAGAACTTCCTGTTTGTTTAAGAGCTAGTTGATGGATGGACATTTAGATGATACACTCAAGCCACATTTTTTTATTTACATGATAGGCTTTAACCCCATATCTAAGGATCTTTGATCTTACTGATATGCAGTTCGGAACCCTAGGGTTGGGGGATTTTCTACTTTACCAGCCTCTTACTCCTTTCCGGATGGCTGCAGTATACCTAGCTGCTTGTGCCTATTAATGTACTGTTCAATCTCCTTTGCCTAAATGGAGAGGGAACTTTTACAAGGTATGAGTGATTCTTGGCTGTTCCTCTTGCAACCATACTTCCTCTTTTGCCTTTTTCTAGCACCTTTGCCACTGTGCTTTTGCCATTAGGGGCACTTTAGCAGTCTACATCTATGTTGATAGGTCAGATAAAGAGGATTTGGTGGTACTCCTGGAAGTAAGTCTGTCTCCCTTCTGTCCCAAATTAACCAGGTTGAAATGAGTAAAGGTGTGTTCTTCTGGCACAGTTGCATCTATTTTCATACTAGGCTGTGCTACTGTAGCTATTTCTGCAAGACTTCATGGCTTCTTTACCCACACTATTTGAGGTAGTTGCTGTGCCGGCAAAGTTGTATTTAGTGAAGGCCCAGGACAGCTATAGCACTGAGACTGTTTAGATTAAGGGTTTCTCAATTGGTTTAGGTCACTCACTCCTTGACAGTGAGGTTACAGTAGCTACTGCGGTTGAGATCGAATGTTTCTATAAGCAGACCTACACACTCAGGCTCTCTGAGGTGTTAGCCAAGTTTTAGAGGCATAATCACAGTCTTGCCTTGTAGATCTTCACACCATCATAACCAAGTTTTATCATCTTATCCTTTTGTCCCCACTTGATTGATTGCTTTTTGTTTATGTAGAGAATACTGGTTTTGTACATGAATAGCAAACATGTAGAAACATAAATAACTGTAAGAAGATATAATATATATAGCACATCTCCTGAGGAGAAAATTGAGACTCCTTCTTCATCATCCCAAAATACTTCTGACCACTCCCTGACTTTGTTGATCCAGGAAGCCAGATGAAAACCAAATTCTGACAGTTTGCCACTAGGCCACTAAAGCATCTCATTACTTTTTCTTCAATGATTCCAAATACCTCATTGTTATAGATGTTATTGTTCTATCCTTAAATGGTTTCAGGTTTTTGCCTAAGTTTTGGAATAAGGCTAGAGGCATCATGACCCAGACTAAGTAGTAGCATGAATTTGCAGCATCTGTCCTGGATTTTTGTTGGAAGGTCTCTTCACTTTTTGATTATAACTAATTGCAGACAGTGGAGTGTGGTCTTTCCAGCTACTCCATTTCACAGAACTCCTTCTTCTGTAAGGGGCAGTCACCTATGTAACTACAGAGGGAAGAGACTAGCAGAGAGTCAAGTCCTTTGTTCATCCTTACTATTAGGTCACTGTGTAGGCAAGATAATGAGAGATCTTAAAGGGGAAAAAAATGTCAATATCTAAAGAGTTTTGGCTGGCATTATATATGGTGGGGGTTTTTTGTTTGTTTTTTTTTTCTCCCCTACTTTGTCTTGGGTAAACAGAATTTAAATCTATCTGCCTGACATCACCAATGTCAGGAACAAATCCTAAAGTAAATTAGTTTTGGATAATCAATATCTGTAAATAGATGAGCTGAAAATAAAATCATTAACAAAAAAAAGTTCTGGGTTCCCTAATTCAAGAGAGGTGGGGAACTGCTGGAGAGAGTCCAGCAGAAGTCTGTGAAGATGATGGGGAAACTTGGAGCATCTCTCTGTCACTGAAAGACCAGGAGACCTGGAGCTGTTGAGCCTGAAGAAGAGCAGACTTTTCTGAGAGGCGATATTATCAATGCTTATAAATATCTAAAGGGCGAGTGTCAAAAGAATGAGGACAGACTCTTTTCAGTCATGCCCAGCAACAGGGCAAGAGACAGTGGGCATAAGTTGGAACACAAGAAGTTCCATCTGAACATGGGGAAAGACTACATTGAGTACAACAGAGCACTGGAACAGGATGACCAGAGAGGTTCTGAAGTCTCCTTCTCTGGAGATATTAAAAACCTGCCTAGATGTGCTCCTGTGCAACCTGGTGTAGGTGAATCTATTTTAGCAGGTATTGGACCAGATGATCTCCAGATGGTCTTGTTTCCAACCTCAGCCATTCTATGAAATTACTTTTTTTTGTTGTACTGGCATGCAGTATCAATTCCTTACTTGGGGGATGAGCGGATGTGCATTACATAGTTGGGAAGAGGAAGTGCTTGAGTTTAGTTAGCTATACTGACGGAACTCAGGGCACAATCCAGGTTTGGGAGCAGGTTCTGAGAGGAGAAAATGCTAAAGCTGCATCATTCTCTGGGCTGTGTACTTGAAGTCTACAGTGTATTTTGTTAAATGAGTTACAATACACTGGTAGTCTTCAGTTATAGTGGGAAGGAGGACTGTACCAGTGCTGTAACCAAAATTAAGTATTACCCAAGGAAATTAAAGAGTATGCCTTGGATTATGTCCTTGGTCGCATTATTTGTGTGCAAAGTTGATTTTGTTCCCAGTGCATTGTGCTCTGTGCTGAAATTTTAATGTCAGGAAAGTAGTATTGTGTAATATAAGCCTTGAGATCTCAGGCTTTGAAGTTACAATAAAGGTATAGCATGTATCCCTGGCTAATGTGTCCTGCTATTGTACAAGCATCAGCTTCCTGGTTTGCTTTCTGTGAAAGGCCTGTCCTTTCGTACTGGAAGAAACTCCTTATCAAGAGGGCAAATCCCAGAACAGGTCTTTCTTACCAAACTGGCTTTTAAGACCTGAGGCAATGACATCTCTTAACCCAACGACATTCCCAGTGTAATTGGACCCACAAAATCTTACTTAACAAGGGCTTCTGGTGTTAGCTGTTCCTTTGTGTACTTTGATAAGTTGGCTTACATCTTATTCTGTCACAGAACAACTTCACACCTCTTGCCAGCTCCTTGACCTCCTGGGTCAGTTTGCAAGCCTGATCTGCAATCCATTAACAGGATGCCTCTGCTGCTTGTAGGAGGAGAAGGGCCGCAACTACTGCATTACGGATGGGAGGTGTTCCCAAGACTTCTCTAAAGCCCTGTTTTACCATGACACTTTTTTTTTTCTAGCCGCAATTGAATGCTACCTCCATCTTCCATCATATAATTTAACATCTGTGGTCCTAAATAAGGAGTTAAGAAACCTGAGAGAATTGTTAGAGCAAAAGGCTTGGGTCAAAGAATAGGAGGTCAAAGACCCACATCTGAGAAGCTGAGGAAACATTCATTTGAAGATTTAGTCAGATTCCTGACTTTCTAATGTTCATTTGGACAGGGAACTGATGTTGGCAATGGCAAATTTGAAAACAGTAGTTTTAAATTAAGTCATCTATCATAGTCCCTTATGTCTGTAGTACTCTTGAGATAATTTTTCCTTTTTTTTTTTAATTTTTATTGTTTTTTGGTTATTTTGTTTTCTAATAGTGATTTATCTGGTGGGTAGGAAGCATGGGTTGTACATTTTTTATGCCTTAATTTTTCTGTTTGACACACACCACAAAGCCTAGAGGACTCTGGCTCTTTACTTCTGCAACATCATACATCACTCCCTATTGAAAGTAGTATAGGCTCAAGTCTAAACCCACAAATAGGTTTTCTATACCAAGTAAGATGTATGTACACTTTCCTGAATTTTCTTTGATTAATCCAAAATTTAAAGACTCTTAAAGGGAAAAACAGGAACTGCTTCTTCAGGCATGCAGTTTCTGTTAATAGTCAAGATGCATGTTAAGCACTGGAGAATCTTTCTGTGGCTAGAGAGCTGTAGAGTTTGCACTTACTGCTCCGGTGTCATGGAATAAAATGAAACACCCATTATGTTTTTGCTGCTATTCACTCTGATTCTATTTACCTGTAGCTACAATTAGGTGAATTAATGTCCCTTGCAAGTTTTAAGTCGCTTTTTGGCACAACTCTTAAAGCTGTGGAAAAACTTTTTTATTTTGGTAGTTCTGTCACTGGACAAAAGTACCAGCTCTTCTGAAATGCTAAGCTGTCACTTAGAAACTGCACCCAAGGAGAATTTTTGGGACAGCTGTAAAGACTAGCTAGCATGTGCTCTTTTTTTTAAGGTGCTGTGTGCTTTTTTCCCTTAAACATGCTTTTTTCCTGCAAATGTGAACATGCAGTTAAGCTGTAATTGTTAGGTGGCAGATACTCTATTTCTTACTTGTGAAACAAGTTTTCTGTACCAGGAGACCACGTGAAATCTAGGAGTCAGGGTACAGAAATGTGGGGTTTAATTACTCTGAAGCATTCAGAGTGGATTCACCAAGCATTGTGTGTATGTACACACTTTTCTTTAAAAAATAATATTCACATTACAACAAACAGCATCTATCCTAAGCAGATTTTTCTGGTGATGAAATATATATCTTCTTCATTCCTGTCCATGCAATGATTCTTATATATTACCACTTACATATGGTAAAGAAGAAATAAACCTACTTCCTACTTCAATATAGGAAGGACATGGACCTGATGGGGCAGGTCGAGAGGAGGGCCACAAAAATGATCAGGGGGTTGGAGCACCTCTGCTGCAAGGACAGTCTGAAGGAGCTGGGGTTGTTCTGCCTGGAGAAGAGGAGGCTCTGAGGACACCCAATAGCAGCCTTCCAGTACCTGAAGGGGGCCTACAAGAAGGCTGGAGAGAGACTGCTTACAAAGGCCTGTGGTGACAGGACAAGGGGCAATGGCTTCAAACTAGAGAAAAGCAGATTTAGATCAGATGTTAGGAACAAGTTCTTTACTATGAGGGTGGTGGAACACTGGAACAGGTTGCCCAGGGAAGTGGCTGGGGCCCCATCCCTGGGGATTTTCAAGGCAAGGCTTGACAGGGCTCTGGGCAACCTGATCTAGTTGAGAATGCCCCTGCTGACTGAGGGGGTGGGGTTGGAATATATGACCTTTGGAGGTCACTTCCACCCAGACCATTCCATGATTCTGTAGTTATGTAAGCAAAGAAAAGCTCTTTTTTACCACTGATATGGTATATGACATCTGTTTCACAAGATGAAACAACCACCTGCAGCAGCTTGGGCAGGTTATTTTGTTTGCATAACTTCCTCATCTCTAAAGGTAAGTTCTTGCTATCAATAAGAGTTTCCACAAACTTTCCCTCTTATTGTCCTCAGAGTAGATTGGAAGGGACCTTGAAAGGTCATCTGGTCCAGCCTTGTGTGGTTTCCTTTGATGGTAAATCTTTCCTTTAATGTCATCTTTGTCTTGATGCCTCCGTATGTTTTCACCACCTCCAGTCAGTGGAAATTCCCTGTCCTCATAGTACAGGATGTCTCCTGGCTTCCATTGCCCACATTGGTCACTATCAATGTTGTCCTTTGTCTTAATTGTACAAGGTCTTTGCCAGGAACTGTCTGTATCTGTGTATAGCACCATGAAATTTAAAGTACTCGTTTATATTAGGGAACTCTGTGATGTTCATAAAAATAATAATGTCAGGTTTAAATAACAGATTACAGGATAGACAGAACTTTATTTTCCGCTCACAGTGAAGAATAACAACCTTCTTATACCTTCTACCTTGTATATGTCTGTTAAAGATATGTCTGCTGAACATTTATGTGCTTATTGATCTGCACAAATATATCCTTTAAAATAAGTATTGGAAGATGTGCACAAAAAAAACCTAAAAGCAGAATAATTAATGTTGGCCACGTTTAATTATGTTGAACTGTGTACTTTTAAGTTGAACTGTTCTTTATTGCTACCAAACTGTTGTAGGTTAAATATTTCAGTCTAATTAAAGAGAACTAAAGTACTCAAACCACAAAGTGTCACATTTTTTTATTTTAGTAACTAAATCTTAGGTTTCCTTCCAGAGACTTTTTCTTAATTTATCCCTGGAGCCTTTTGAAGTGAGGAATTGATAACATTGCTGAAACACATTATAATGTCTCGCTCAACTTTTATTATTTGCTGGTGAGAAACTCCAGCCAAAGCAAGCATGGAGAATACTTGCAGCTGCTTTCTCAGAAGCTGAGCTCTTCAGATCAGTGCCATGTTCACTGATGCCTCTCTGTTAGCTGCTGCAGTGTGGTGAACAATAGAAGCCATATTCATATAAATGTGTCAGTGCTTGGTACGTAGCTGTTCTAACTGATGGTTACAGTGGAATCATGTGTAGTCTAAGTGTGTTTGACAGCTGTTGAAAGGAGAACTTTTAACAAATACATCACAAGACAGGCTGATTTCAGTCCTAAAACACACAAGGATGTGGACTGGCAGAAGGTGCCTACACCTTTATTTTCAAAGCTAATGGTCTGTTAATTTTTAGCCAATTTATATTTGCTGGTTTTTTTACAACTGTGCATTTCTCTGTGATGTATTTCTGTTAACTTATTTGTTTTACTCTTCTTCTTTATTTTAATGTGTGCCTGTTTGCCCAATAAAGGGATATTACTCTATGAGCCCTTGTGATGACGAATATGTAAGTGTCTATATCTTTATATTCTTTCACATTGCCTGCTGACTCTGTCACAGTCTGTATTTCTCTTCATTTCACAATGCGTAACAATTTTCTCTGCATTTTAACCTGTGATAACACTAACTGTATGGTTTATTAAGAGCCAAAAAATGTACAAGGCTTGGAATTTCTGCATGGAGAACAGAACAGAATGGCTTCATAATATACATAACACAGCATGTCGACAAAATAGCAGCTTTCTGCACAACTTTTATGTGAAACACAGCTTCTCATAGCATGCAGAAAGCAATTTTTTTCTCATGAACATCAATGTGTGTAGCCTGCAGTGTCTCTAAAGTGTGCCAGCACCAGCTGATCCTACAGCAGCTTTGACAAAGCAAATAAATATTATTGCTTAGGGTAATGCAGAAAATTAATTTGTGCTCTTCAGAGGTGCATCATGTTTTACATATTAGTATTTTCTAAGGTATAACTTTCTGTAGTAAAGATTATAAAATTCTTTCAAGGAATTAAAATGGATCCTCTGATACTGAAAGCTGAAAAATCAAAATGGTATTCTGTGTACTGCCTGTGACTTCTGTAACCCAGATGTAAGTTTGTATTCTGGCAACATCACAAATACACCATAAGTATCTAATTTTGCCCATAGTCAGTGCATTCCTTGCAAAGAGAGGAAATGAATCTACTTCTAAGTCACTCAGTATGTAATCAATTCTTAAATGCCTTTGACACCAATTCTGAAAAGTGTCACTCAGGATTCTACTTTAAAATAATCCTTACTTATATTTTTATTGCTTTCTTTGAGTAAACCAAGATTTTGCCTTTAAAGAAAAACTTTTATTGTTTTCCCCAAATGTATTTATCACCTGGAATTACAGTAACCTCTGTGAGCACTCAAACTCCTGCTTAAGCAATGTTTTGAGAAATAGTCATAGAAATACTGAATATGATGAACTATCCTTGTGTATCCTTGTGCGGGGAGGGACTGTTCACAAGGTCTTGTAATGACAGGACGAGGGGGAATGGGTTCAAATTGGCGGAGGGGAGATTTGAACGGGATGTTAGGAAGAAATTCTTCACAGTGAGGGTGGTGAGGCACTGGAACAGGTTGCCCAGGGAGGTTGTGTCTGCTCCCTCCCTGGATGTGTTCAAGGCCAGGCTGGATGAGGTCTTGAGCGACCTGATCTAGTGGGAGGTGTCCCTGCCTATGGCGGGGGGGTTGGACCTGGATGATCTTTGAGGTCTCTTCCAACCTAAACCATTCTATGATTCTTTGATCTCTTCTAATCCTGATGTAGAGAAGACTCTCCACATTCACCTAGTGGTAAAAGGTCACTTGTATTAGTCAACCTGTTCTGGTGATGTGAATGATTATAATGGGCACCTTTAGCTTGACATTTAGCATTTTATTCCTTCTTCATAATGGTCTGTTTTGAAACTGAGAAAAGTTGATTACAGATGAGCAATTATGAATTAAATGGTCTTTGCTAACTGATAGTTTTACCCACATACAAGTAACTTTATATACTGTAGAATGTGATAGTTCACAAGACAGAGCTGTCTATAAATAGATTTTTGTAAGGCTGTCTTGACTCTGGTGCCAAAGTATGTCTTGAATGTATAGCTTTCAGCCTCCCCCTACTGTTTATATATAGCATTTATACTCTCTGATATTTTGTCTCGTCATTACATTATGACATAGTATTGTAGGCTGAGTTTTTCTCACATACACTTCAGAGAACCTGTTTTATATGGCAAGTAGGAAGTTTTCACAACAGCCTATCTCTAGTATAAGTAAGGGAAAAAAAAGTCATTTAAAACATCTGCAAGATCTTCTTGGGAAATAAATTTGCATTGCCCCAGTTTGGAGTCTAATCCATCATAGGTGACACGTAGCAGTTTTGTTGTCGTTGGCATATGACAAATGAGCTGCTTGTAAATTTGTGAGTTCTAATGTACAAATTTTTTCAAATGTTCACATGCTTACTTGTATATATTTGATTATTAATTCATAATGTATGTTGAATTTACAATGCATTCTTATTTCCAGAGTGATTACTTACTACAGAATCTGTCCTTCAGCTTTGGGCTTCAGCATATTATGAATTTATACATGAAATAGCAAAGTGGAGTTGGTTTGAATACAGAGTTATAGTATTTGATAAAAGCAATTGTGACTTCAGCTTGCACGTGAAATGCATCTGTTTTCTTTTACAAATACTTATTTTCCTTTTTTTTCCTTTTGAACTTCTTTGGTTTATTCCATGCTTCTCATAGTCATGCTTTGTTTTGTTCAAAAATGAAGGGCTGCCATCTGTGGCTAATCAGCATCATGACAGAATTGCTTGACTTAATATGGCACCTGGTTTGGTTTTGGCAAGAACCAGCACAAACAGAAGTCATGCCCATGATCTTACTGGAAGGAGCTATGCTTGGGCTGTTATTTTCTTGTGCCTTGTTTCTTTTCCTTCCCTGAAGACACCCAGCTTCTGCATGTGTTGATTCTGTCTCAAGATATGTTTTGCATGAGAAGTGTTTCGTTCAAGATTAAGCCTGTGAGTGTTGGGAGTTGTGTCCTGTATGTCCCATGTTCTTCACAGTCTCATTCACTAGCAATTTAAGGAGCACTGTTACTCAAGAGGGTAAATTAATACTTAACCTGTTCTAGTAAAGGTAAGATTGGAGAAAGGGCTTGGGACAAAATGCTGAGGAAATGAATGGGTTTTAGTTGAAGAAAACTGCAGTAAAGATGAGATAGGTAAATTTGACTGTTTGAGGCATCTTCTGGTAGTTGATGTGATGGATGTGTAATGAGGGTGGTGTTAGCTGTCAGCGTTGCCTTTGACTCTGTTTGCCTTTTAGTCTGCCCTTGGATTCATCACCTTGTAGTGGATTATAGTGTTTCTACTAAACTTATAAACTAAACTTGAAAGAATGTTAAGAATTTACTTTCTTTAGTGTGCTTTGATGGCTATGAATACACAGTGCTGAATGATTTTATTTTCTCATGTACAGTTATTTAAAAGTTGTTATAAGTAAGACCAAACTTTCCACTCAATGCTCTCTCTCAAAACCACAGTACAGCCGGAGTTTTTTTTATTGCCTCAGAAATTACAAGATAGCAAGAGTTCAGCATTTAGATTTGAGAATGAACACCAGGAAAGAAAACAATGGATCTATGAGAATTAAAAAAAAAACAAAAGGAAGATGTGGGCTGTATTCTGCTCACCTTCAGACTTCAGTATTAACCTTTTCCTCAGATGAATGTATCCCTTTGTTCCTAAAACTAAATTTTAAGGATTTCATGTTTTCATATGTGTCTGCAACATTTGTAAAACCATATTGATAAAGTTTTGCAAAGAATTTTAAAAGAGTTTTGTTATTAATTTGATGTTAGGGTAGGTTTTTGTTCCCAAGAATCCCTTGCTTTTGCTTTCCATGGTGTCAATACATTGAGTGGATGAAGGCTGGTTCGTTGGGCACTGCTGCCAAAAGTAATGTACGTAGAAGCCTGGCTTTGGATTTTTTGTGTACAGCAATAATGATGAAGACTATGACCTTTTCCCACTGGTTAGATTATATGTCTTAAATGAAGTCAGTGTGCTGACGTAGGTAAGCCCAAGAGCTGATTTGTAGTACCCAAGCTGTGTATGAGGTGTGGTTTTCCTTTTGTTAAAGTTAATGCACAAGTCAAGAACTAGAGCTTAACACAGCATTTTTTAGGGTTAGGTTATGTAAATGTATTTAACTTGGTAAATATCCTGAGACTGGAACATCTCACATCCGTACCAAGGAAGAAAAATGGAAACAAACAAACAAATATTACATAGTGAAATGTGGAAGGAGGTGCTAAGGCTAAAGTGTGTTTGATTTGGTGGGCTGCTTGCTATGGAATTTTTTATGTGCATTTACCTTTCCCTGCTTTTGAGATGGAAAAAGAGCACTCTGCTTAAGCAATAAGTACTATACCAAGTTAAAATGAAATATTAGAATACGTCTGCATTTCACCTTTTTAATTAAAAAATGCTTATGTAAGGAAGCAATGAAATTTTCCTCAGAAAAATGGTTGTATTCCCCAAAAATTGATTTCAATCTGAGTCCAGAACCCAGTGCTTCCTGTTGCCAAGACTGCTGCTTCCAACTGGTCAAATCTGCTGGCCTTGATGATGAGTCACAGAGCTTGCATCAGGGAAGGTTTAAGTTGGAGATTAGGAAAAGAATCTATACCGAAAGGGTTATCAGAGACTGGAGCAGGCTGCCCAGGGAATGGGTTGGATCACCCTCTCAGGATGTATTTAAAAGCTGTCTAGATATGGCGATTGAGGATATAGTGTAGTAGTGGCCCTGGTAGAGTTAGATAATGGTTGATCTTGATCTTAAAGGTCTTTTCCAAATATAGTGGTTCTATAGTGGTTATGGCCTGCCATTCTGTCAGCTCAAGGTCTGTGCTGGAACAGGTACTCCCTTGATAATGATGCTGCAGGAGCTGGTGAAAGTGGCCAAGGAAGGGGTGCAGAGGTGATGCTGACCAGATTGGTAATAGTCTTGGGAGCAAGAGCTGAAGAGGCTTTGTTAGGAGAAGGAGAAAGTTGGGCAGGATAGTGGGGCTCTGAGGGTGACCGAACACTGGAACAGGCTGCCCAGGGGTTTGTGGAGTCTCCTTCTCTGGAGATATTCAAGACCCACCTGGATGCGTTTCCTGTGTGATCTGGTATAGGTGATCCTGCTCTGGCAGGGAGGTTGGACTGGATAATCTTTCAAGGTCACTTCCAGCCCCTAACCATCTGTGATTCTTATGATTCTGTGAATTAATTAGACTTTGTTCTGCTTGATCTGATTTTTTTTCCAACTGAAGTTTCTGTGGTTTGAAACTTCCAATTTACAAATGTTACATTTGCCAAAAGGTCTTATTTGTGTGGAAGGATGATGCATGTGTCATTGCCCATTGTATGCCCTTTAGCTGGATTTCAGTTGGAGCACGTTTTTCTGCCTAAAGAAGCAAAGAAGTGGTGGGTGAAAAGCACTTTGCTAAGAAGCAGAGAGTTTTTAACGTACATCTGTTTTATCTTGGTGACCTGCTCTGTTTCTTTTCTCGCTGCCATTCTCACTTCCTTTCCCATTTCCTTTAGTGGAGAAGGGTGCTGAGAAAGGCAACAAAGATGACTTGTGATCACGTTGTGCACTCAGATGGCAAGATGATAGGTTTTGACTGAGAAAAGAGTTTTTGTTAAAATTAACTTCTGATATTTATTTAAAATGCTAAAAAAAACCCAGATACAAATAAATGAGGGGGAAACAGTTTAGACAGATATAATCCTTTGTGTAAAATTTACTATGGTTTGGGAACTGCTGGCAAAAAAAGTTAATTTTGAACTGTATGACCTGCAAACTGTCTGTTGCGTACAAGTCATTCATTGACTTAAACGTGAAATGCTTTCCAGTGTGTGAGTAAGCTTATTTCACATCTAAGAGAGCAGTTCCTTGTATAACAAAGGATACCCATGAGGTAGTGTGTTCAAGAGTATGTCAGCTGGGGTAACTCAATATTCTCTATGATATTTCATGTCTTTTGTCTCCTAAATCACTCAGTTTTAAATCTGACAATAGATATTGATTGTATAGCTTTTGCTGAAAGGGGCTAGGTTAGAGGAGAAGACCAGTTTTAAAGGCATGAGTGGTAAGAAGAGATTTTTTAGAAGGTGAGAAGGGAGATGAACACAAAAAGATGACACTCAATATTCTGCGAATATGGCATGTAGTTGACATCAGAATGCATGATATGAAGCACTCCTGTGCCAGAATTGCTGCTTCTTGGCTCACCTACAATTGGCTCTAGCAACAAAACCTTACAGAATCATACCATTTTTATATGGTGTTGATACTGGTTTTGACTCATTTGGCAGCAGTGCCCACATATGCTTTGTGCCTCACTGTATCACAGAGGAAGCATTCAGGCTTTAACTGATGTTATCCTGGATAGAACCACTGAGAAATGTCATACTGTTCTATACTGCTTTCAGCCATACTAGAATATGCAGTCTTCTCTTTACATTTTAGTAGCTGTATATGTTAATAGCCACAGACACTTTGATAACTCTTTAATGTGATACTAATGCTATAGCAAATTGTGATGCAGAAATATGTGTTAGGTCTCCAATGAAGTATTATTGCAACTTTAAGGTAAGAAAATTTTTAAAGTCAATAAATGTGTTCAGCAGTTTATATTCCTCAGACTGGTAGTTTCTACTCATTTTTTTTCCCCCATTTATTTATTTTAAGTGCTTCAAATATAGGTAATTTTTGGAGTGTGACAATGAAGATAACATAGCCAGATTGTAACATAAGAGGTTTTTACCGGTGAAACACTTTTGAGGGAAAAGGATAAACACTGTAGTCTTCTCTTTATTTACTTGTATTACTACTTTGCAACACAGGTCTTAGAGAAGTACTACAGAACCTCAGTGAGAGAATTCACTCTGGACCTCATTAGTAAAGCCATTGCTGTGAAATTTTGACTAATCTGTTGTGATTCCTTTTTTCTTTTGCTTCTTTTTTTCTGATCCAGGCTTCCACAATGTTAAGAACATCCTTAGCCCCTGAGTAAGTATTTATTGCTGAGCTGCACTTACATCGGTAGGGAAGAGGAGGAAGAGTTTGTAAACTGAAGTGTGAGTGATCTTCACATGGGAGTCACTCACCCTCTGTGTGCTTTCTCTGCTCTTAGTGAACACCAGATGCAAATATCGTGTCACCTGTATTCTTATGTTAGGCAGGTTCAGTAGCATCCTAATTTCTGCAGGGCATTGCTCAGTGTGGTTAATCTGCCACTCCACACCTGTGAGCTGGTTGCTGTGTTTTCTTCACTTGTTCCACATAGTGGAGTTCAGTTATTGTAACTGCTTTACTTCTCACAAATCCAGAAAAAGGAAAAATTGATAATGCGGATTTTTGGAAGCTTCAACTTGAAATTTTTATTTTCTGTGACTGACTTACATTTTGGCTTATGGGAGGGAATAGAGGTGAAGACTTGAAGGCTTCTGAGGTGAAGGCTTTAGTAAATTTTTGAGATACTGCTTTGATCCTTCTGTTGTTTACAAGATAATTAAAGGGACAATTATACATATAAAAAAATTATTCTGAAAAATGGTAGGATAGGAAGATAGTAAAAACAGAATTTCAGCGAAGTATTTATAAATATTAAAGCATTAATTGGAAGCCACTTTGTTAAAGGGAAACTTCTATTGCAGTGTTAAAATCAAAATAGCAAGATAGTGGTAGTGCGTGGAAAGTGATCCTGCATTAAGCCAGCATAGTCTAGCCTGTAAAAATCCATTCAGCCTACCACCTTTGCTGTGGAGAAAATACCTCTGTGTGCCTGAAGGCTTGGAGGTGAAATGGGGGCTGCAGCTTGTTATGGTGTGCTAAGAGCCACAAGCTGCTGCCCTCATGCCCTTCTGGTCCAAAAAAAGACCAAAAAAATATGTTACAGTACTGTTTTGTGCCATTAAAAAGCTCAGATCATCAATTGGCTGCTTGTCAGAGTTTACTGTTTGCAAGTTATGATGGTAGATGAGCTGCATACATGGTGAAAACTAAGTCCAGGTTTTAAAAGTTTGTTCTTTTAACACAGTAATAAAAGTAACAAAGGTGTAAAAATGTGGAAGCTCTTTTCCTGAAGTAGGCTTACTGTTTTGGCTCTTCTCAGTAACATCAGGTGCACTGAACAAGGAGAAAGTTTTGGTGAATGTCCTTCCTATTTGCATTGTAGGAAGGTGCAGGATGTGCCATTATTGCCCTCTTTGGATTATGAGAAGCTGAAGAGAGATTTGATTACAGGGAATGATCGTCTCAAGGCCTTCTTGCTGCAGGCTCTACGCTGGGTAAGGGAGGGGGTCTCTGTAGGAGGAGGAATTAGGTCCCTTCTAGAGAGTTCCAGGGCTAAATTCATTTTTGTGAGCAAGATAATTGTTCCAGTGATCAACATTACAGACCCCTTCTCTCTTTGTCAGTGAAGCTTGCTGATACTCTTGAGGTGATGAAAAAAGTCCAGACAGTAAGTATCTTTCAGTAGCAGTGTCCTCCTCATATAGCAATTGCTGTGATCTTCAGTGGAAGTAACTTCTAATGTATTTTCAAATAAATAGTTGATTTAGGCAGCTCCTTTTTTCTATCGTCTTAGTTTAGATTTATGTAAATATTGCTGTATCCAAGAAATCCCAGACTCTAATAATCAATTTGATTATAAAGGAAAAGTGTTCTACAGGAGCCAGCCTTTTGGTTGACTCAGGCCCTGTAATGATATTTCAGAAAAAGGTGACAACAGGAAGTTCTATTTTCCTGCTGGAAGGGAAGCTGATGAGTTCAATGAGACAAATGTGAAAGATCATAACAGTGGAATTCTGACCAAATTTCAGTGTCCATTTTCACATTAAAAAAAAAACATTTGTTGGGTCTGACCAATGGTTCTTCTAGCCCAGTACTCTTGTCTCAGATGTTTCAGAAAAGCACTGCATCTGTAGCTGTTAAGAGTAGCTTCTGGACTTTACAGGAAGCAATGCTCTATCCTTCTTGTGATGACAGCCTCGAAGTAACGGTTTTGTAATGGATCACTGAGCTGAGGTCAGGGCAGTTTATTTCATCTCTGCCTTGGATCACTGAGGTTGAACTCCTCTCCGTCATAAGAAGTTTCTCAGCTGTGGCTTATCTGCTCCTTTAGAATATTCACTTGACATCAATTCTCGTTGCCATTTATTTATCTGTGATTTATTCATGTTACTATTTGTTGTAGCGCTTGACAACATCATATCCTGGAGAACAGAGAGACACTGTCCTGCAAGCCTACATCAGTAATGACCTCCTGGACTGCCACAGTAACTGCCAGGTCAGCTGGAGAGGGTTTTCCTCCATCTTCTATGTGATATTGTTCATTTGTTTTTATGAAGTGCTGATCAAAAAAGTTTATCTCTTTCTGAAAGAGGGGGAAAAGACAGTAGTAGTGTCAAAATCATGTGATGCATTTAACTTCAGTGTGCCAGTCTTTGCATTTGATGGGCAAGGTTTTGCCTGTCAGGAGAGCTCAATGTAGATATAGTTCATGTAAGAGTTTATCGCATCTTCTGGTGCTTGGTGTCTGTGAGTTGAACAGAAGCTTCCTGAACCTTTTACAAAGGAGTTAGCTCTTGCTTATCAGGTGCTATGTCTTTGAGTGCCTAGGTGTTGTCAGATGATACTTTCAATCTATTCCACTGATCTAGGATAACAACTCAGTTAGGACTTCAGTCTCAATACCTCTATGGAATATCTAATTATACACTTGTCGTAACGCATTTACTTTGGAATGAATTGTCACTTTTTTTTTTGGGGGGGGCAGGGGGAATTCTTGGTATGTTGATTTTGAAAGATTGCTTCAGTCACTGATAATCCAATACTACCACTAACAAAAAGTGCCACTTTTTTTTCATTGTAATAGTGAATTTTATGTGCGAGTTCCCCAGTTGTTTGAAACAGTGAGCCTACTTGTTGCATTGTAGTTTCTGTTGTCATTGCACCAGCAACTTCACTAGAAAAGTTAAAGGATTGTTCAGTGAGTGATCTGATTTCTACCAGTAAATTTCTGTAAGAGACAAGTTGTGTGTAAGTAATGCCTGAAGTAAAACAGATTAAAAATAGTTTGGTAATGTGTTGTTCTTGGGGAAATGACAACTGCTTTCCCACACATTTAATTGTCAAACAAAAGCATTCCTGTTCAGACAACATTAATGTTTTTGTATTCATCAACAAAATGATCAGATTTTTCACTGACTGAATATTAATTTTTGGTATCAGCTTTAACTGATAATTCATTGATTTACAATTCTCACCCTGTACTGTGGAGCTTAATGGTGTTTTAGCAGAGTGAGCTCAGGAGCTGTTTGTTTGTTTCCATCCATCCCTCACCCCTCTGCCAACTAAAACAGGCACTGGGAAATTTTAAGTCATATTGACATTATTTAAGATATTAATACACATGCAAAGTGTTTGCTGTGAACATTTATTGAAGCTTTTAGAACCTAGTAGAAGACTTTAGTAACAACTCACCAAAGCAGGAAAATAACAATCTTTTCTTTCTTTTTCAGAAAAATGTCCTCCAATTACTGTATTCTAAGAGTGAGGTTGTCAGACAGTATATGGCAAGGCTCATCAATGCTTTTGCTTCGCTGGCAGAAGGTAGGAGATGTGCTGCAAAGAGAAAAAGCATTTTCATGTAAGGCTGGCTTATAGGTACTTCGTAAGTGTCACAGCTTGTGGAATTTTAGAGCCTTCTTTTCACCCTTTTTCTAGGGATTCACTGTCTTTTGTTACATGCATTCAAACCTTTTTTTTTTTTTTTTTATTTCTGGAAAGCTTTCGCTTTGATCCTATATATTCAACATTTCTCACTTCTTTTAGTGATTCATAGCCTGTGTGGGAGCTTAACCTGCTACTGCCTTAATTTTGTCTACAGTCTTTTCGTGAGCGGTTACCAAAAAAGCTTCTCTTACGTC
The DNA here is from genome assembly GCA_013396835.1 of Psilopogon haemacephalus. Lineage (NCBI taxonomy): Eukaryota > Metazoa > Chordata > Aves > Piciformes > Megalaimidae > Psilopogon > Psilopogon haemacephalus. Next base: position 1,468,537 of record VWZI01010405.1, read on the forward strand.
TTCCTCATCCTCATCTGAATACATCTTTGTTCATTTTTGGTTGTATATGCGTGCAGCTTTGCATCTCTACCTGTCCCAGATTAGCCCATGATTTGGTGCTGCTTAAGGAATAAACTGTTGCTAGGAACTGAAATCCCATTTAGAAGTCAATAGCAGTAGGGCACCTGACATTCCCGATTGTTTTGGGCATCTCTGCTTTCTCCTTAGAGAGTACAAAATTGATAGATCTGAAGGCATGTACTGAAAGGGAAAGAGTGGATTCTGTGTGGTACTCACTTCACAAGTGGGGGCCTCTAATGCCCCAGGTGACTGGACTGAAAGCAACTGCTCTACTAGACAACTTGTTTGTACAGCATTTTTTGTGCCTTGGCACAAGATTGTAACTTGTCAAGAAGAAGCTGAGGTCAATCCTGCTTACTTTTCGAAGGAGAGGGAGCTTTTCTGTCATAAGCTGATATCTTGGCATCTGTTCTTTCATCACTTGTTTGCACCAGGTCGTGTCTACCTGTCTCAGAACGCAGAGTTACTGCAAATGCTGGAGGAGAGACTGAAAGCTGAAGACAAGGATTCCCTTACACGGGAGAATGTTCTGGGGGCTCTGCAGAAATTCAGCCTCAGGTGATGAAAGCACAACGCACAGTGGTGACAGAAAGAGAGGAAATGCAGGCTAGTTAGGCTCTGTTCAGAGAGGAAAAAGAGCACTTGATTTTCCCATTACAATCATCAGAACCTCTGATGGCTGTTGAAAGCAATTTCATTTATTATGGAGAAGATCTCAGTTTGGCTGACTGAATTAATCTGATTTCCTTCCAGCTGTCAAGATTCAAATAAACATACATCTGCCATAGCCTTGTGTGCTTTATATGTACCCCTTAACTGAACAAAGTGAAAATTCTAATGTAGAAAGTTCTGAAGATCCTACACAGAAAGAGAGCTGTGTTATATTGCAAAGCATAAGGTTTTCATTATGCTTTCTGAAAACATTTTTCAGGGATTTCATCCTCATCCTGTTGATCCTCTTTCCTGGAGTTCTCTGTACGTGGACTGCCTTTCTTACTTTTGCTTTAGTAGTCTGACTCAAATGCCCACCACAAAAGAAATGTCATGCAAAAGCAGTAAAGAGCATGATACTGCTCCCATTCATCAAATGTCATCTAGGAACACTGTTTTTACAGTACTCAGCACAGAATAGTTGACTGAATGTGAGGAGATAGATATGTGGAGTTAATTCCTGTCACTTTCATTCACGTTTCTTCTAAAATAAAGACTGCATGTGTTAGGAGCTTTTTTATTTGTTTGTTCTGGCTTGTTGATGAACGAGGGTGGTTTTTGGATTTGCTTCATTTAGAGCTTATCAGCATGAAGCAGATGTCAGTGAGCTTTTGGTTAAATTCCGTACTGCTTCCTGACGTGATACCTTTTATGTATTTGACATGAAAGAGAATCAGTCTTCATATCCTGCTGCTCAGAAATCCTAAACCAATCTTAATGATTTTTCTATTAAAGTGGTTGTTGAACTGAAGTTAGTTTGAATTTTGGGGCCTAGGCACTAAGTGACTGAAAATTTGGAAGGCTTTAAATTTTCTAAAAAATAACAGTTAATCTTCTAGAAAGTTAATTGCAGATATTTGATGTGCAGGAATCCTTTAAAGTGTGATCAGGTACTCTCTTGTTTTGTTTAGTCCATGCCATAGACACTGGAATGGGTTGCCCAGGGAAGTTGTGGCTGCTCTCTCCCTGGAGGTGTGCAAGGCCAGGTTGGATGAGGCCTTGAGCAACCTGTTCTAGTGGGAGGTGTCCCTGCCTGTAGTGGGGGGTTGGAACTGGATGAACTTAGGTCCCTTCCAACCTAAACCATTCTATGATTCTTTGATTCCATGATAGACCTACTGCAAGATCCAGGACTGAGAAAGTGTATGAGCTTTCAGGAGCAATCCAACTCCCAAGCACTATGACCAGGAAAATACCTGCTTTGATCTTTGTAGTTTGGACTTACTGTGCATTGGAAAGAATGTGATTAAAAATGGTGTACTTGAGTAAGACTTTTCTACCAGTGTATACTTTTTTTCTGTTTTGTAAAGTGAGGAATTTCTGTTGTAAGAGATCACAGCTGACCACCTGGCGCTTTATTTAGTATATTCTTTGAGGGCAACTACAGATTGAGTTAAAAGAATGCATGATTTAAGAACCTGTAGAGAAAAGAGCAAATAGATTTAAGGAAAAAAAAAAAACAAAACCCACTACTTTGTCACATTAACAGTGCAAAAGTGCTATAGTGCCATGGCTACCTATGGCAGAAGGAGTAATTAATTTGTTTTATGGGTCTGTTGTGTGTTCTGGCTGGGTTTTACCAATTTTAAGACAATTAAATGCAATTTTAGTTGGGGTTAAAAGCCTTAGAAAACAATGAAGAAAGTTACCTCAGCAGTTTGCAAGCTTAAAAAAGCACACAGAAACCTAAACCAGCCAACAACATTTAAGTTCTCTAACCTTACGGCAACCTGCATCTTCAATTTCTTCAGGCTTTGTTAATTCCTTAGTTTAATTGATACTGCCAAAAGGGGTGGTTTGGGGGTGTTTTTGTTGTCTGGCCAGTCTATAGCAGGTAGATGAAGTAGGGGTTTAATGTGCTTGTATTAACTATAAATGTATTTGAGGACTGTTTATGATGTGATTTGATTATTGTGAGCTTGTTGTTTTTTGATCCTAGGCGTGCCCTGCAGTCGGCAATGATCAAAGATGGTCTCATTTTCTGGCTGGTTGATGTTCTAACGGATGCAGATTGCCTGTCTGATTACACGCTGGAGTATTCTGTTGCCTTGCTAATGAATCTTTGTCTGCGGAGCTCAGGTCTCTTACATTTTTAATTATAAACTTATACCAAGAAATGGATAGAGGAGGTTGTGAATCCTTCTTTCTGATATACCTCGATTCTTTCAAGTGGCTATAATGAGTAGCAGAGACTCATCAGACCGGGGATACAGTAGTGTTATAACCAATGCTTTTGAGCAATTCTCTTTCCCAAGAATACCAAACTATGGAGACTAACTTGACCAAAATCTAAAGAAGTAACAGTTAATCAATAGATTTTTTTCGTGTCTATATTTGAGGACTGCCATGCCTGTGTTCCAGAATCTCTTTTTAAAGGACACTTTTTACTTGTGTAGGGGATTTGTTTTTTATAAGAGAACATTTGAACTGAGATGATGAGTAATGGCAAGGAGCTTAACCTTCACTTTGGGGAGTGAAATACTGGCATGCTTCACTGCTATAATGCAAAGATTCCCCTTCCAAAAATAAAATCTAAAAGTTCCTGTCTGTGTCTGAGAGACTTAGGTAAGTTTCCTTTAAAAAAAAAAAGTAAGGATGAAAAATCAACTGGTTGCCACAAGCAAAATAATGTCTCTATTAGCTGTTTTAAAATCCCTTTGTGTTGCACCCTACCCAGGATTATAACTCTATAAATCCACTGATTTCAGCTCAGTTATGCTGAGCAGCTTTTGGTAGGGAAAAGAAATGGCACTGCCCTGTGTAAATTATAATTATTTCTGAGTTTTAAGAAGTAAGCTGCTTGCTCTGATCCATTAATTTTTTTCAAACATACTTCTGTTTTCTCCCATTGCAGGGAAGAAAATGTGTGCAAGGGTTGCAAACCGTGTACTCAAAGTTCTCTCTGATCTTCTTGGCCACGAGAATCAGGAGGTATTTGTATGGCAAACTTTGGGTTAAGGAAAATGTGGAAAGAAAAATTAAAGATGAAAAAGACAAGAAAGGAAAAAATGAAAGAAATTTTCATGTAATAAAGTTGCATAAAATTGTCATAAATTTCACAACTATGTAATTTTTTTTCACTGGACACAGAATTACGTCTTCCTTTAACAGATGTTGGCAGCTAAGGATGAAAGTCTGTTAGATGCATGGTTATGCAGTCCATGTGCCTTCTTGATGACAGCTTCTGATACTGTTTAAATGTCATCTCATACCACATCATCAAAAGCTTACCTAGTTTGTTTGAGGAACAATGTGGAATACAAGCCCTTATGTAAAACATAAGGTATGAAGAAGCAGATTTGCTAGTAGCTTTAAGGAATATTATTAAGAAAGCAGAACACCTGTGACATCTAGGCCCTAATATCTTTTTATCTATCACTTTATTTATCTACTGCTTCATTTATCCACCACCTGCCACTTAACCCTTTGGTGGTTCAAGTTTCCTTTCTGTCTTCAGACATGCTTTATATCTTACATGCTAAATTAAACTACCTCAAAGGAAAATGCTAAGAATTATTAGTTACTTCTGCCTAATGCTTTTCAACACATCACTCTGATACCTGCTGTCTGCTGCATAAAGCATTGCTGCAGAGTCACTTCTGTAACCATGGGCCAAAATTGCTGGCAAGTACTGATACAAATCAACATCCCAGTCCCTAGACTGGTATTTAGAAATTGCTATCATACTGATGAAGTCTGTGCCTTGGAATGGCCTGGCAAGTTCTCTGTGGATGCATTCTTACAGCATAATTTGCACCAATGCGGCTGGTAGAAGTTTTGTTATCCAAGTTGAAGGTAGAAGGCAATGCTCTCGGGTGTCAGGAGAGTTTCTGAGAAACTGAGGAGCCCTGGTCTAAATCCCAGTTCCTTGTCATTATTTGCTTCCTCTTCTCCCAGCCTAACTCATTGTTAATTTTTCCAAGAATATAGACAGAGGATAACTGGAGTCTTTAGTGCCCTAGTAGCTGGTCAGCACAGTTACCTTGCAGTCACATCATGGCTGATAAAACTAGCCTGACAGATCTGATGTGTTTCACTAACCATAATACAGAACTTTCATGCTAGCTGGGTTTTATTCTCTGCTGTGGGGCAGTAAAAGACATCAGAGTTAGAGGATATTTGAAGCTGCTACAGTTCTTATCACCCTGCCTAAGGCTACAATGCTTGAAACCTGTCTGAATTCTTGTTCCTGTTCTTTGTCCTGTTTTTTGATACTGCCACTGGTGTTTGTCAGAAAGTAACCTTCTTGTTTGGTTGGGTTTTTTAGGGCTAGGTCATTCTTCAAGAATACATTTTCAGAAGGGGGAGCATGGGGTGTGGAAACCTGCATACAACAGTGCTGATTTAGGTCAGCTATATCATACTGTATTTGTATCCTAAAAGCTCACTGCTTCCAAGATGGGAATTTTTGCAAGTGCAGGCTAGCCTGATTAAACTCTCTGAACATAGTTGTTCTGCACCTTCACTCTTACATTTTGTTTGCAGTCACCTAGGTTGAATGTCAAAGCTTTTCTGAGTGGTGCGCTTGTTTCTTCCCCTTAGATACAACCGTATGTGAATGGAGCACTGTACAGCATTCTTGCCATCCCCTCTGTCAGAGAGGAAGCCAGAGCAATGGTAAGAGATGCTGCTTTGCATAGCACCAAGGTTAACACATGTGCACACAGGCACTCATTGAGCAGTGTGCAGGAGGGTTGTGAGGTAGGAGCTGTGGCATTTTGAGAAGGGAATCCAAAGAGGCCCTCTGCCTTTGATACTCAGACAGGTCAGGTATGAATGAATGTCTCAAACGTGTTTGCTATGTTTTATTGGTCTTTTCCCAGAAGTGAAACTCCATCAGTGTGAAGGATTCTACCTAAATTATAAATTAAACATGCAGCCCAGGAGATTATTTCATCTGACCTGCTTCTTCTGCCCCCTGTTTAACTCATTCTGCACCACTGAGTAGCCACTAAGGCTGAGTTCCTGTTACTGCTTCATGTCTAATGATGTAGACATGGTTAGCTGAGGAAAGCAGCAGAAGGAAAGCTTTGGCAGAACAAGGAACTGATCTCCTGTGGAAGTTAGTCTGATGGCAATGAATTTGGTTTAACTTCTGGATTTGAGGAGGCCATTTCTGGAATAGCAATGTATCTTTGTATCTTAAGGACTGACCTAGGATTAAGCAGACATAATTGTTGTCAGATGTTTTACCTCACAGAGCACAGTGGAAGTCATCTTAAATGATTAAAGGCAACGTCCAGCCTGTAAGGGGCCACAAAGAGAGAACCTGAGATTAAGAGATCAGCATTGGTCCTGCTGTTTGCTTTCTTCTCTGAACCTTGCACTGTTGTCTCAGTGAATGCAAATTTTACCCTATTGATTACTTTGTACTGAGTTCAGAAGGCAGGAACAGCAGATTTATTGTAAAAATCTGCCATTCACGATGGCTACTTCTTAATTAGAACTTAGAAGCAATCTAGACAGTGTATTTCTTTTGTCTTTGGGAGCTGTATGGACAAAACAGAGCACTTAGACCTGGACACTGACTTGTTTCACTCACACTGCCTCTGTTTTTCCTGACAAAAATATGACACTTTAGCTAACAAAACTCCGTCACTGTTGTCACATGAAATACTGATCTAGCAATTTTTTCCACTACATCCAGGGAATGGAAGAAATTCTGCACTGCTTTATCAAGGAAGGAAATGCAGAGATGATCCGACAGATTGAATTTATTATCAAGCAGCTCAATTCAGGTCAGAAGAGCAGATGCAGCTATCTGAGCTGTAAATCTTTCAGAAAAGCCATAAGAAAGCTCATGTTTTTACTTGGTGTTGAAACTCTCAAAGAATAACAATAGTGTGATGGTCTGGGAGAGGGTGAATAGTGAATGTCACAACCTGAATGTCAGATGTATTTTTAAATTTCCTTACAAAGAAGAAATAAAAGGCTGAGTAGGTCTCAATTGCAAAGTTTTGGGACTGTAAATAGAATGACCTTGACAGTTTTCTTTAATGCCTCTGGCCTCACAGCAATGAGAGACTGCTGTTAATGGCAAAAATAAACAGGTGGTATGATTTATAAAACATGATTTAGAACCTAGATCTGCTGCTTCTCATCTCTTGCTCTGTTGAGGTGTATAGCTTTATTATCCAAAATGGCTTACCCTGAGTTGGGGGCAGAGACCATGGAGAGTGTGTTGATGTGTCCCAGGAGTTGTAGATGCTGTGTTAACACAGACAGGTGTGAGGAATATTTATTGTATTTTCTGTTCACTGTGGTTGAAAATAAGGCTGAAGAAAGAGAAAGCAAATAATGCAAAGGGTGTGAATTCAGATTAAATCTTTCTGTACAGTAACAGTAGAACAAGTTTGACTGCATTCTGTGGCTTTTGGGAAGAGCAGAAGACAGCATATCTTGCAGTTCCAGATGGTAAAAGAGTATTGCCACTATGCAGTATTTGTTCATCAGTTATGGAATCCCTCCTCTTTCACCTGTGAATGGTATTTTTAAAAGGTTTTGTCTGACTGATGAGCAAAAGTTGAGCTTGCAGATTTCCAGCATAAGCCTGGCTGCTTTTTGCTGAGGAAAAGAGCTTGCCCAAAATACTCACATAGAATACTCACATATTCTATGTGAGTACTATCTTTTAAGTATAAAAGCAGTATAGTATTGAAGTTGAAAAACTGAGAAACCTGCAAGTGCGCACACGTGCATTGAGGTATTGTCAGTCAATGCTCTGAGACACCACGGTGGGGGTTAGGAGAAAATAATTATTCTGAAGTCTTTCTGCCCCTGCCATTTCTCCAAATATGAGCTGGTTTGAGTAATTCCTAGAATGCTTTATAGGAGCTAATCATTCCAGTAGGTGTCTCGGAAGGAATGGGATGCCTATATGATAAGCAAGCTAAGTTTTACTCTTGTAAAAGTTAGTCAATACTCTTGTAAGAGAGGCAATAACTAGAGATTCTATTAAGTTGTATACTTACACCATTTTGTTTTGCTTCTTTCTAGACGAGCCGTTAAATGATATTATTGCATCTGATGATGAAGAGGAAGAGGAGGACGACGAAGTAAGTGTAAAGGCCTTCTGGCACCTTTTAGAAAAATCTTGAACTTTCTAGACACTTTGGTTTTGGTGGGGTTTTTTTGTTTTGATTTGTTTTGTTTTTTTACTTTTATGTAATTATTCTTACATTAACAGGAAAATTTAAACTGCAGTATCTTTTCTTCGCTTGAAGTCCTTCTGTTTCATTTTGGCAAATCATCACCTCTGTCATAACTGAAGGGACTATAGGTTGAGATACTTAAAGATATGATGAGTTACTGTAGCAGTAAAAAGCTCTCTTTAAGCTGACCTGTTTCAGTAATTAAAGGAAGCAGTTGAAGCAGTGTATTGCCCAAATAGTTATCCCTTTTCCCTAAGGTATCGTTATTTGTTCAGGGTGTGACTCCTTTTATCATTTATCAACTTTGAAATACATTTACCAAATTGTCTATATGTAATGAAGGAAAACAATAATCACAAATTATAGGGAAAAGTCTCACAAGAAGAGAAAGAATAAAAAAATGAGAAGGTAAGCATGAGAAATTGCTTCATAAGTCTGAACTGGTTAGCTCTGTATGTCTAGTTCTACCCAAACACATTTTATACAAATACTTCCACACTTTTTTAAGAAGCTGTCTTCTCAGAGTAGTAAGATCCCAGGTGCAGACAACACAGCATGTTCCATCATCTAAATTAACCAGCAAAGCAAGGTGTGAATGATGTGAATCTTCACTAGTGATGTTGCCATTGCAGGCAGTTCTGTAGGAACTGAAAGAAGCCCACCACCCAGCATTTTTCTTTTATTGAAAAGTCTTGAGTGAGGAATTTCAAACAACATCTGCAGTGGGTGTCCTTGGAACACTGAGCATGTTTAGATGGGTGTATATGTGCACATATATTTATATCACGTGTTTGCCCCGAAGACATCAGTGACATTGAGAGGTGATGAATGATCTCTGCAAATTCTGCTTGTACTGCAGTTCTTACTGGAGGACATACTTACTGAAAACCAAGGTTTTAGACTAATGATAGTTTTTGTCCTGAACAAGTAAAGAATAAGATGCATGAAACTTAACAAGTCAGTTACATCCACGTTCTACTGGCTTGTTGCAATTATCACTCTTCATTAGCACTTGTGTTAACCATGCTGCAGTCTAAACCTTGCCTTGACTTTACTGCAGAGTGGCCGAGTGCGTTTTTCAAATGCATGTTGAGCCTTTTATGTTTTGAAAGCTGAGAAAAATGTAAATATTCCAGTTATAACAGGTGTGGTGTGCTGTCAGCTGCCATGGGGTGCAGCACCTTGGTGGATCCAGCCTTTGCCTGGCAGCATGCAGGGAAGTTGACTTATTTAGCTTGGTTTTGTGTTGTAGCACTCTAGGTGGTGAACACGTGAACACTTGGGACTTTGCCTAAATTTAGAGCAGAGTGGAAATTCCAAGTTTAGAGTTGAAAGGAAGCTTTATTTAACGATCATCTTTCTTCCTTTTGTTCTAAGGGCATATAGTAAACTTTTTTTTTTTCTCCTAATGGAATTAGGTTATTGTAATAATTTCACCTCCTGAAGTGAGTTTTCAGTAATATTTCCACTTCTGACACCCAAAATCAGTGCTTGGTGTGCAAGATTACCTTTGTGGTAATTAAACATTGTAACTTCTACTTGTCTAACATGCTGCTTAACCTCCTGTAAATGACATTCTGTGGCTTTGAGTGTCCTAGGTGTATCATAAGAATCCAACGTGGTGATATTTTTGCTTGAGCTCCAGAATACATTTTTGAGGGATACTGTGTTATGTTAGGAAAGCAGAGAGGTAAGAGACTCCTTCATGAAAGGTGTGGCATTGAATTGCATGATAACACTGAACACTTCCATTACTTTAGCTGCTCTTGGGAATGAAAGGAAACTGAACTCTCCTATTCAGTCATACCCCCTAGACAAGTTGCTACTGCCTACAACCCCAGCCAGGGCTCTCGGTCAAATTAAGTTTGAAATCCACTTTTACTGCTTAAGCATCATGTGATTCAAATGGACTTCTGTCACTTCTTAGAATTTGACTCAAAAACACCTGTAGGCTTTTGAAACAGAGAAGTGTCTAATTCTGTTTTTCATTAGCTTTGCCATTATATTAAAAAGTCACACTAAGCCAATTGTTTTAATTGTCTTTAGTGGAACATTAATTATGCATATTGTAGATTCTTATTGCTGCTGGAGCTCTAATTCTCTTTCTTAGTCCCTCAGTTTGGAAAATATAGTTTACAAACAGCACAGCAGCAAAATGCTACACAAAATGCATAATGTCCTTTGTTAAATGACCAAAGATTGTGTTGGATCTGCCACAGTGCTTGGAGCCCTTCTGTATTTTGGAAATCTGTTCCTTGATAGGGTTCTGCAATAACATCTTGATGTTGTGAGCTGGCAAGGCAAAGATTTGGGAAACGTTTTCAGAGGTCTTGCCTTTACATAACTTCAAAGTGCTACAGACTGAATGTATTTCAGAATATGTCCATATATTGCAAATTTAGTGACAGGCATTCAGATTCCTTACTGAAACTTAATTTATTGTTCATCCACTCAGTACCAGTATTTATACCTTCACAACTCAAGAAACAACAGAAAGACCTTTTTATGCAGACTTCTTTTGCAGGTTTTGCCCCAGCTTTTGTTGTTTCCAAGAGCATGCAAAGATTCCCCACACTATTACTGTTACCTTTCATGGTTTTATGCTTTGATCTGTGTTTATGCTGTTACTCAGAAACAAACTGGCTTTCAGGTTTGTCTGCTAAGCTTTGAATTGACGAGTGTAGAGCTCAGGATGCACTGACTTCTGGAGTACATACCCAGTTTGTTGTGTTAGCCATCTAGGGTGTGTTGACACCCACTGTCACAGTGCACCTTTTCTGGTGCTTAATATTCTCTTGACTGTTCCATGAAATACTGACTTTAATTTATTTTCAGTGTTTGATCTTCACTTTTGTTTTTTATTTGACTTGGACCATCTTTAAAAGGTGCTTGTAAAAGTGAATGTGATATCATAGCTCTAATACAGAAATTATGAATTCGAGCCATGTTAGATAACTAAGTGCACAGTGATGATTTATCAGACACTCTCTGATCCCACATCAGTCAGCACCTAGCAATAAAATCAGTAAACTGCAGTGTGAAAATACACTTCAGCTAGAGAGTGCATCCAAAGAAAGAGCTTAGTCACAGACCTAGCAACAGGACTTCAAGTTATTAAATTAAAGGACTTTGCTACTGTCTGCTATAGCCTGTGAGCAGCGAGGAATAGGGCACTGATTGTGTTGTTTCAGCAGTGGAATCAGAATCAGAATTGTTTTCGTTGGAAAAGACCTCCAAGATCATCAGGTCCAACCATCAACCTAACACCACCATGGCCATTAAACCATATTCCAAAGTGCCACGTCCATGTTTCTGGAGCACCTGTTAAATCAAATAAATATCCCATTCTCATTAAAACTGTGTGTTCTATACAATCATATAAATAAATCTATGCAAATGAAAGCCAAAATACTCTATTAAGTCAGGAAGACCTTTGTAGACATCATCATCAACACTTTCTTCTGTAGGGGAGAGCCTTATTCCTGTGCCTCGTGGCACATCTATCAAAGCACTTCTTCTGCACAAGGAGGCAGAGGAGGGATATGTTCAAGCTCAGTTACCTGGTGTCTTAAGTAACATCATGGAGCAAGGCTGGCAGTGAGAGGTACTTTCCAGAAACTGTTGTTCTGTTTTAAAAAAGTGTCAACCAGGTTATTGGAAGAGGTAGAACTTGGGGAAACCAAGAAGATCTGTGAAGAGAAATGCACCATGTATGCAGGAGAGCAGGGTGATGTTCTGACCTGGGCACAATGTTGGCAGTCTTCTGTAAAGAAAACTGTTAGCTCTTGATGCTGCAGTTTAAAAAAAAAAAACAACACAACTTCAGCATTTATAAAGTTCATCTTTGCAGCTTCTGAATTTGTTTTTTTCAAAGTATAGTATATTGTGGAGTTTGCAGTGTGGTGAGTCTTTTGTTTGCTTGTACAGATGATTGTGGCCTAGTCTGCAAGTGTTTATTTGTGTTTTCACACTATCTGGGATATTTTTCACACCTGCCTGGTAAAGAGGAGCTGATTGTAACTTATCTTGCCTTGGAGACAAAGGCATATTGAACACCTTCTGAGGTCCTATACAGTCTTACCTTTTGAGGATGAGTGTCTAGAGAATACCTCTTTAGGAGGATAAAGAGGTTTAACAATCTGGTATCCCAGAGCACTTACAGAAGAACTGGGGAGTGGGGGGTATTAAATCCATACATGGACCAATACATTATGGAAAATTGTGCTGTAAACCTCAGAACACTGCGTGGATTGTTTGCAGTAGTTCTGTAACTGCTTCAGTTGTTCACACACAGGCGTCTCATGTTTCTTTAACTACTGCTTCAAAAGTACCTGCCCAAGGCTGTTGGATATTACTTGGGACCTGTGGGAGGCTTGTGCCCTCTCTGAGCCACAGTAGAAAACCAGGTAGGGTATTTCAGAAGTAGAACCGGATGGTGCTTTAAGTTAACTGAATTGAGCCCTCTTTGCCTGTACATTTTATATCTGCTTGGTGGCTCTGAATAAGAATATGATGAGCAAAGAGAATAACAAAATAAAAACAAAAATTATGAGGCTTGAGCCATTTGGTAAAAAGGTCGTTGAACTTGCTGAAAAGGCAAGCCTGGAGAGCACTAAAGAAGCCAACACTACTTGGTTTGAGTGATGCTAGTCTCATTATTTTGCACCAAATAAAGATTGGAATCAATCAGCCATTTCCATTGTAGGAAATGCCTTCCCTGTACACACTTTCAGTGCTTTTTTCCGTCATGATATTTTTGTAGAGCACTGTCCCAAGTATCCACACTATTGGCTAATCTAAGATTTTGTCCTTAAGCATCTGCTTTTTTTGGACGGAAAATGCTTGTACATTACCACTTACAGTACTAATAATAATTTGTCTGACACCTATTATCCAAGTGACTGCTGAAGTGAGAACTGAATTTGAAATTAAAATTTCTTGGAACTTGGGCTGAACGAATGTGTGTTGATGTTGCAGGAGGACCATGACATCATGGAGGCTGATCTGGACAAAGATGAAGTTTTGCAGCCTCAACTGGGGGAGCTTGCAGGAGAGAAGCTGCTAACAACTGAGTACTTGGGAGTGAGTACCATTTGTTAGAGTCACAGTAGAAATTGATGTGCTCAGTTGTTTAATTTCAATAGTATCATCACTTCCTAAAATATTTTCTTCCATTTGTTTTTTGAAGGATTGGACCCTACCTGCAGGAAAGTCCAAATCTTTCACAGTCTGTTAGCTGCTGTTCAGAAGCAGCAGAATAAGTCTGAGGAAGGTAGCTACCCTTTCACATGAGATGGTCGGGCTGCAGCTTAGTAATAAGTTGAAGGCAGCCCTAGGGTGTAGTGCTGCATCAGTGACTCTGTGGGCACACAAAACAAAGCACTGTGAGCAAGTTAGTACTGGAACACTCTGCTGGTCTGAAAGTATTACAAAAACTCCAAACAAACAAAGAAACAAACAAAATAGTTGCAAAGTCAGATGCTTCTGCAGGTGTTACACCAGATCAAATATTGTGTGTCTTACCTCAAGCAGCAAGAAAAAACCCTAAGTGAAAAAAGCCCAAAGTTTGCGGAAGTGCCATTTAGCGTGCTGTGACTAATTTGAGATTAAAGTGATTGTATATATTCTGGATCCCAGACCCCATAGGTCTACTGATGATGATGGGAAGAGGACCTGAGATAAGATGTTGTGGAACAGCCTACAGTGATTCCAGGGAATTTTGTCTAGTTTCTGTGGTATTTTCTCTGTGGTTCCAGTTGCATTCCATTTCAGTTTCTCTGTTAAATTTATCTTCCACTTCTTTATTTTCTATGTATCAGATAATGACTCATACTCCAAAAACCAAGAAGAAGCAATTTTCTGGTGTTCATCAGAGCATAGATGAGCCTCTCCAGAGGCCTGTGACGCCAGGCTCTCACAGAACTGTGTCCCTAATGTAAGTCCAAACATGAGACCAAGCTAGATTTTTTTAAAACTTCTTAAAAAAACAAACGCAACACTCCAACAATACCTGGTAAATAAACCTTCCCTATGTGAAAAGTGTATTGCTGTTGTCATTCCTTAAAGATAGCTTATAAAAAAAATAATGGAGATGAATGTTGAAGGCAGAGAAAGGTCTTATTGACTAAGCTAATTTACTTGGAATAGTTGAGTAAATGTTTACTGAGTAGTTTTATTTACTGATGATTTTGATTTAAATTTGTATTATAACCCGCTTGTTCATTGTTCTTTCATTTTCTCATAACACATTATATTGATAAGCTGCATGGAGTGTCTAAAACACCTGGGATCTTCCACTTTAATAACAAGGAAATATGCTGTTCTAAGGAGATTTGCTATTCACCTTTAAGAGTGGATAGCAAAAGAAAATGGAAAAGAGGGGGGGAAAAAAAATTATATGTTGAGTTTTCTGCTTTGGAAGAAATGCATTTTCCATCGGGAAAATCTGTGACACCTTGCTCTTGTGTGATCCAGGTTAGAGGTAGAAGGCTGCATTATAAGTGAAATATACAAATCTTACAGTATAGAGCTCTTTGAATATGCTCTGCCATCTGTATATATATTTTTTAATTTCTGAGTTTAGGCTTCCCCTTTTCGCTGTCCTGACTAAGGAAGTAAAATAGCAAGGAGATGTCAGATTAAATTTTTTTTTGTTTTCAGTTGCATACAGTTTGGTATTTTATCAAATCTAGGTAGCTAGAATACAGGCAGCAATCATCAGGGGGATTTGATGTTTTCATTTCTGCAGATACTTGGTCTAAAAGAGTACAAGCCACTCTAAGAAAGTATAGCCATGAGTACTCAAAAGACGCAATATTGGTACATCTAAGTACATTAAAATGAAGAAGCAACCTGAAATACAACAGTCTAATGAAGGTAGAATGTAGAAATGGCTCTCGGGACACTGTTTCTTGCCATCCCTCCTACCACTCTTTGCTTTCGTCTTCATATTTACTATTTAGTAAAATACATTTCTTCCCCACATTAGTGTGGGAGTTGCATACAGAAAACAGTGAGGACTAATTGCAGCTGTAGTTAGTAGGTGTAGTTGAATCTGATAGAAGTCTACTGGTTTGCACAGGGAGTGGTCACATCTTTGTCTTGCCCACATTTGTTCTCCCCTCTGTCTTGTGCTGGTAATAGCATTCCTGCAAGCAGATGATCTGAGTCAGAGCCCCCCAGAGTTGCCCAAATGACAGCTCTAACATTGATAATGTTACCAGGGCCTTAGAATGGACAAGGGTAATATACTCTGAGCATGGTGCCTGTGGTGCAGCCTGATTTCAGATTTGGAGTTCTTAGTTTGTGGTCACAATGTTCGTACAGTTGTTTAATTTTACACCATCATAATGTCCGCAGCTTTTGCAAGCCCTCTTCCTGTATCTGTGTATTTTAGCAGAAAGCAGCAACTAATTAATATAAGCCCATATTAGGAGCACAGTGATTATGTAATCATTTTCCTGCACTCCTCCAAAAGAACTGCAGACCTTAAGAATGTAAACTGGCTAATAGATGGCTAACCATACAAGTGTCACTTTACTGTGGTGTTGGTGCTACTGAGTTCAAAGTCCCACTTCCTCTGCACAGTATTTTGCCTGTCAGAATTTTTGGCATCAGATATTATCTCTAGAAGTGATGCTTCTCTTTACCACCATCTGCTCAGGCAGTATGTTTACTTTAAAGTATCCTGGAATACCAGGTACCATGTTTTGTCAAAGCTTGAATCTCCTGATGAACATGCAGCTGCTGCCTCTGCAAGATGGCTTCAGGTCACTGCTGAATACAAATTAAAAGCACCACACATTCTGCCACGTTGGTTCTGGCAGCTTTGAGTCAAGGAGAAGTATTAGTGTGGTGGTGTGAAGCAGTTTTTATTAATTGCTTCACCGTGCAAATGAGGGAGTTAAAATGTAAACAGCAGAAATCTTACATGGTGAAAAAGAATTTCCCTCCTGCTCTCCTAAACAGTAGAAATAATGTGCGTGTTTGGTGCTTCTTTGCTTTGCCAACCTGAATGAGAAGTTTGTATCTTTGATCTAATTTGATTAAGACTCTTTTGAACTAGATTTTACAACAGAAAAATTGATTATTTTTATGCTGTCCCAATTTTAGTGTAAATTCATTTAATAAAACGAGGACATAGTCTCTTAGGAGGCCTTGCAAGAGGATGATGATATAAGTGACCAAGTCTTAGCTGCCTTAAATTTAAAGGACTATCCAAACTGGATGTATTTTATATTTTAAATAATTGTAAGTGGCTGGGATTTGTATCAGATGAAATGGCATTTAGAAATATCATACTTTTTAGTCTTGGATGCAGCTTATCTGCACGGAGACAATCTGGGACAGCTTACCTCAATTATTTTAAATTTTTGATCCAGTGTAGTAGTTAAGCTACATTATGTATTTGTGTAAATGCTTGCAGTCAGAGTTGAAGTGAGTATGACTTCTTTAAATGTCTTCATGTGAGACTTGATGTAACATATTCCGTTTTTAAAGCATCAGGAAAGGGAAGCGGTTGAAGGAGATACTATAATGTATCTCTTTGAGTTGTGGGTTCATACCTCCAGGAGGTGGGGAGGGGCAGATTTCTGCTGCTGAATAGAAGTATTCACACAGAAAATGAATGCAGAACATGTGCCACTGCACATGTAGCAGCTATTCCATGCTAATTTTCCTATGACTTCCCAGTACAGAAAAAGGCTCTAGTTACTTTGCATAAATCGTCATGGGATCCCTATATGGACAAGTTGTTGCTGTGTGCAGCTGAGGGAGCCAGGAAAGACTGGAAAGCTTCCTTTCTTCTTTTTTTTTTTTTTTTTTCCCCTCCTTACTCTTCTTTAAAGGCTTACTGGCTGAAATCACTCAAAGGGGATTGAACTACTTAATATTCTACTAGCTGTTTCCTTAGAAACTGTTTTAGCTGTGAAATCATTAACTGCCTCCTCAGATTGCATCCTTTCTAGCTACAAATATTAGCCCAGTTACCTTAACCTGATATTGGGCAGGGAAATTTTCTGTGTCTGCCAACTTCTTTTCACAAGCCTCTTGCTTCTGTGTTTTATTCCTTATTACTAAGCATTCTTGTCCCTGTTCTGTCCTTCAGCTACTTCAGTTTCTCACTGATCTATTTCACTTGGGAAATCAGCAGTTCTGCTTACCGTCTACATTGTTTTGAGTCTTTATTGTAGATTGCTCTGTAAAGTGAAGTCCTTGTAATATTCAGGAGCAAATCAGGAGCCAACTGTTGAAACCTCTCAAGCCCACTGCTAAAGTCTTTTTCTTTAAGTGTCCTGCTAGTCTTTTGGGTCTTCATACTGCAAGGAGTTATGGTTTCCTTTCCTTGGCTGTTTAATTGCAGTAGGAAAAATATGTTAATTTTGAATGTGTCTAACAGCAGCTGGTTTGGGGAAGCTGCAGTCATGCCATTAGATTATGTCCTTAGCACTGGTTTTGCAGCATGAAATATAAAATAGTTTCAATATCTTTGGTGGCATTACAGGCAGTTAGAAGAAATTAGAATTTACTCTCATGCTGCAAGCATTCATCACTCTGCATTCTCCTTTCTTCTCCAGGCCAGAAAATTATACCAATTCTTGTCATGACAGGGAGGAGAAGCTTCAGTCTCTGCCGAGTGGTCTTCCCCCTGTTCGTGATGGGAGCAGGTCCAGCATTTCTGACCTCTGCATTTCCCCTTCATGTAAGCATGTACTGCCAATGCTGTTAACTGCTGATGGTTTTCTTGACTGAAGCAGGCATTTAGAGACTGGCTTCTATGTTGCTGATTTTTATTTTTTTAAGTGTCGCCTTGGAACTGTCTCTCTATAAATAGACCCTGGGGCAGCCTGCAAGACCTTGGGGCATGTGGTTGGATTTGGGCTTGGGCTGAATGAATGTCTACAGAAGGTAATGTGTGGTCAGCATAGACCAGTGATCTCACTTGCCTCACTCCATCTTGCCTCCTGTGGAAGGGCCAAGGATCCTATTAATGGCTTCCAGAGTGGAGAGTATGCTGTATTTCACTCTGTGGTGTCCTCTAGCTAGGAGAAGAGCTGGAGCCCAGAGACATTGCACTTCCCAACAGGCAAAGCCCCTTACTTGATCAAATATACCCTTGTTTGGATCTAAATGAATCACTGTCTGCTGGCACCTGCAGGCTCTGTTGGCTAGACCTCTGTGTAAAAAGTTGAAGGCAGCTGCAGTTATGTGCTTAGATATGCAAGTGCATTGAAAGCATAAAAGGTTGTGGAGGATGGGAGGCTCCATGTGCTGTATGGCTACATTGTGGCTGATACTGCTAAAGATTCTGTCCTTGCAACTTCGACTGAGATTTATGCGAACTCAGCTGGGCCTGAGAGCTCTGAAACGCGTGCTGGAATTTAAAAGCATATAGGCTTCTGAAATACACTGCTTCTGAACTTCTGATATCCACAGTATCATAGAATTCTGGATGTGGGAGTTTCGACCTTCTTGCAGGGATCCATTAACATTTCCAATTAGGCATTTAAGGCAAATGCTCTGCAGTCTTAGATGAAGGATCTTGCAGCATATCCGGTACAGAATTATTAATAAGGTCAGACAAAGCATGCCTTTACTTTGCTGGAAAATATGCTTTGAAGCAGCAAAGGAGCAGCATACTTCTTACTCTCCCTTCTATTTTTTTTAAATTTCCTAGCGGAAATGAAAAGGATTCTGAGAAAAGTAACCAGGGTCTTGCAGATAGGAATTTGCTTGTGTAATGCTGAGAGCTGATAACTTTCACATGCTGAATGGAAGCCTTCTGAGAGAAGCAAAGATGAAGATCCTGTTCAAGATGGGCTTTCGAGTCCTCGATGTTGTGCAGGAATGGGACCTGCTGTTCTCCAGCTTTGCTTTGCACAGTAGCACCTGGGGTATAGCTGAGCCTGTTCTGTGGGGAGGTTTAGCTGGCCAGGGCCAGCAACTTGGGACAGCAGAGGTTGTTGAACTAATCAAGAGCAAACTGGCTTGATAATTTTCCTATGCAAAAGACAACAACAATGGAGTTTTACATACTCATGCTTTTCAAAGGAGGTTAAGCCAAGCAGGTTTCAAAGTATTCCTATTTTAAGGTGTAGTTGAATGCAATTTCTAAGGCATTATGCAGCCACCGGCAGCCCAGCATGCCTTCTAAACCACTCTTTGGTAATGTCTTGCAGGGAAGTGCATTCACTCACCTCTGTCACTTTTTCTGTGCTGCTGATGCTGTCTGACAGTTTGCTTGTAGACATTTGTGGAGAAGTTTTAACAGGGAGTTTGCACAAGTCAGCAACAGAAATGTTAATTTTTTAATGGTGAATATTGATTCAAAGCCTACATGCTGAAGGAATTCCCTCCAACTTTAATGTGTCAGTCAAAATTCTTTGCAGGTGGATTCTGATAAGACTTCTAGATTATAGTATTTCTTGTAGAAAATCTTGCAGCACATTGCAAGCTTGCATGTGCTGTACGTGCAAAAAGAGAAATCATTTTGTGTGCTGCAGAGGCAATTCTTCTGAGCACTAATCCAGCTAATAAAATTACACTGAGCTGCTTGTCTTCCCTGCTTTGTGGATTTGGAGAGGAGAGATCCCCTGGTTGTTCATACCAGTGACAGGAATTTCATTCTGTGTAGTGACAATTGGACTGGCTTTCTGGACATTCTTTTTTCCACAAGCAGTGGGGTTTGTAATTTTTAAATTGAAAAGATCTTAAGGCAACAGAAAACAACCCTTTTGTCTTCTAGTGCCTTCTAAGATACAGCAGGGAACAGTACACAACAGAAAGGTGTGAAAATACTGCTTCTGGAGACTCTCATCATGCCCTGCCAAACATTTTTACTGTGAAATAAATATGCAGTTTATTGAGTTATGGTGGTCATTATGCAATACCAGGAACCTGCTAACTTCAGAATATGCATTTTCCAGCCTTACATGAGTACTTTGGGATTCAGAGTTTCATGCAGTCAGATTGTAAAATTAATAGTAAGGGACCGAGAATCAAAAAATGGCTAGAATAAAAGCTTCATGTGAGCAGTTAGCATCTTCAAGGTCATATCTCAAGGAAGCTAAGTTCAGCCTCAAGAAACCTTGATCCTCTTGTTCTCTGAAAATGAGAGCAGCACTTAATGTCCTCCTGTCTGCATATATTCAGCTGTTCTTGAGTTGGGCTGATTTTTTTCTGAGTTCATCCTCCCTTTTTATCACTTTGGTAAAGAAAGAGTAATTCTGATTCTTCTCTTTTTTGACTCCTATGAGCATCAAACTTATGGACTAAAGATGAACCCTGGTCATCTTGCTTATTATGCTGAATGCCAGACAGAACATGCAGTGGGTAGCTAAGTGCTTGTCTGAAAGTGACCTGATCTGCATCCATATCAGCATGTGAGAGTAAATCAGGACAGCAACCTGTCCCTGAGCATGGGATGAGCAGAGCTAGGGATTTTCCTAAACTCTTACTGAACTTGCAGATCTTGGTAGCCAATTAAGTGTCCTTCCCTTCTCCATTAGTGCAAGGTAGAAAGTGAAGAAACACAGTAGACCTGAAACCTAGCACTGGAGTTTGTCCACAGGAGCTACTATGGATCTGTACAGACAACTGCAAGTGGGTGCATCCTTGTGGCTTTCATGAGATCTTGATCATTGGCTTGATGTATAGTAACTAATGGTCTGCATGCTCCTAGCCCATTGCAAATGCAGAGTGTAGCTGCTCTGATAATGGTCCAAGCATGTCTTACTTCCCAGCTGCAACGGGCTGGAAGTGCACACACTTGCAGTTGGCTCGGCCCAGCTGATGAGCTGTAACGCACTCAGTAGCCTGTCGTTATCCCAAGGTTTCTTTCATACAGCAGGAACTGTGACTTGATTGTGTAAAGAGATGGCTCCTCACTAAACTGTGTTTCTTTCTTAAATCACAGTTGACATGAAGTCATCTGAAGTATTCTCATCAGGCCGAAGCATCACAGGTGGTGATAGTATCTTGTCTTCCCAATCCATTGACTTCAGCGAGGACGAAGTACCCAGGCAATTGCATAGGTATGATTTATCCACAGGAGTAGTTAACAGTGCAGAAGGAGTCTGAAGGAACTTAATAGCTAATTCCATGTTGCTGTAAAGACAATTTGTGAAGTCACTTGATGTATGATGTAGTCTGGTCCGAGGCGGCTGTGGAGGTGCTTGCCAAACAAAATACCCTCAGCTGTGCCAGAGGCAGCTGTTCAATTTTTAAGCATTTGGTCCAGAATGAGAGAAATCTCAAGGAAGATGTTATTAATGAATTTCACATGTATGCACGGCATGGTCTTCTGCAGACAAAACTTTCTGATTGCTTCCTTGGATGATTTGACTCTAACCCATAAAAAATAATTTATCGGTAAAGAAATAGGTCAGACTGTGGGAACAGGGCAGAAATTAAGTTAAAGATGGAAGAAAAATTAAGCATTTAAGTGGATTCAAAGGTTTAAATATGCTGAGTTGCTAGCACTGCTTGACCAGAGTATCTGACTAGGTAGTTATAGCAAGGAAGGCAATATTATGAGTTTTCCCAGCAATGAGTTTCAACTCACCTTCAAAAAAAAGATGGAAGAACTTGCTCTCCTTGTCCTGTTGGTGCCTTGAGCCCTCTGTCAAGCCTTTGTCATATGTAGGAGTGTGATGTTATATTTTGGATGAGAACTAGGAATTCATTACCCCATTGGACCAAGGTTTACTGAGGTCTTTTAGGGCCTGCATGTATCCTTCAGACATTAACAGCTTTTTCCTATAGCTAATTTGATTGGACCAAGTTTTAGACGGTAAGTGTAGAGACATTCTCAAAGCAAGTACATTCCAGAAGTAAAGCACAGAATGAGTGGAGATGTTTTAAAGGGAAGGCTTTACCCCCTCTTTATGGGTCTGACTTTTCAGAAGTGCTTAATTATTCGTGTCAGTTAGAGCTCTAGCTCTTCTGAACACTGGGTTCTCTGCTTAGAGCTTTGTTTCGTTTTGGCCCACAGTTCCTATGTGTGGTTTTGGGGCTTTGAGGGGATTGGGTGGGATTTTGGTGTAGTGTTGTTTTTTTCCAGTTTTGCTCTTTCCATGTTGAGTTCTGAGACATGATATATTGTCAATGAATTATCGGTGATTAACAGCTGAAGTACTTAGGAGTCATACTTCTAATCCAGCATTACTGTTTTGGGTTTTTTTTCTGTTGCCTGTCCTAACAGTAGCCAAGCACATACAGCAAATAGACGTAAACCATACGAATTTTATGACCAAATTGCTTGCTTTGCGATGGAGACAGAGATTATTTTTCAGGCTCTGGCTTGCAAGAAGCAAGCCAAGTTGGCAACATCTTGTCTTTTGTGCCCCCTCCCCCCCCCAAAAAACACCCCCACAAACTTGAGGGAGAGGCTTTGCTTCTTTAAAATCATAATGTGTTGTTAAAAAAAACCTATCCCCAGTAATCTTTATTTTTTTAATTTGTAAACATCTATGTAAATGTCAGTGATTGATGGATCTCTAACTGAAGGCACTGGATGTAGATACTTTCTTTTCACTGTGTGCTTCCTTAGCATGCATACAGTAATTTGAATCTAACAGTGCAGCCTTGAGTTCCGGATGCTGGGAGTGCAGCCATTCACAGCCCGAGCAAACACGGGTTTTCCTGTGTCAAGGGTCTTTTGGTAGTACCTTGGTGTTGCAATAGCTAGACCTGCCTTTTCATTCTTTCATTCTTAGAAGCATACTTTAATTTGTTTGCCAAACAAACAGAGAGAATAAATCACTGCTCTGGTCGTAGTTTTGACAACTGTAAGAGATGTTTCCTTCCTAGCAGGCAAATACCACAGACCTTCCTAGAAGAAGTATGTGTGAGAAAAGGAGGGCTTGGTTGTGGTGATGATGCCATCACTGCTAGTTGCCCTCTTTCTTAGCATGAACTGGGAACTGAACTGCACAGAGATCAGTGAAATTATGCAGAATCGGAGAAGAATGAGACCGACCCTAGCAGTGAACTATTGCAGTTGTTTTATTTCGATGGGAACAAATGATAGTTCTAGCTGATGTGTGTCAGGTTGGTGGCTGCCACTGCATTGATGCTCCCTGCTGCAATTAGGCTGGATGTTAGGAAGAAGTTCTTCAGTAGGAGGGTGGCAAAATTCTATAATAGGCTGCCCAGGGAGGTTGTGCATGCTTCCTCTCGGGGGGTGTTCAAGGCCAGGATGAGGCCTTGAGCAGGCAAGTCTAGTTGAGAAGCACCCCTGCCCATAGCAGGGAGGTTGGAGCAGATGATCTCTGAGGTCACTTTGAACCTATGCCGTTGTGCTTTTTAGCTAATCGAGAATAAATTTCTAACAAACACAAGTTTATAGTTGCTTTTAAAAATTTTTACTCCATCCAGTATCATCATCATAAAGAACTTAAACTCTACAAGGTCTTCTTAGCTCTCTAATAGTCTTGCCTTTCTGATAATCTAGTAGAAATAGCCAAAAGTCCAAGTGTTTCTCTTGGAGAAAATGGTCTAATTTATCTTTGTATGTTAAATCCTACCATTTCTCCTGGCTGATTATTCCAATCCCAATGTCAATCTATTGTGCACATTTTTATAGACAGATCTTTTCTTTTCAGGTAAGCAGTTTTCTTTCTTCTCAGTGCAAATGTGTGTTTCTGAGTTTGTTTTGTGCTTGGGGTATTTTGTTTTGATCCTTGGGAGTTTGGGGTGTTGTTTTTTTTGTGGGGTTTTTGGTTTTTTGGTGGTGTTTGTTTTTTTGGTGGTTTTTTTTGTGGTTTGGGTTTTGGGGTTTTTTTTGGTTTTTTTGAGCACTTGCTCTCAAATTATGACACATTGTTGATAGCTATAAAAAAAATGCTGTATAATGTTTGGGAATACCAGTCTGAAGCCTTGTTATTTGTTCTGATTAAGGCTCAAAAACTGCTGTGAAGCTGTTGGATCTTTTTTTTATCTGTGTCATAGCACACATAAAATCCTGAACCAAAGCAAGTAAGATGACAAAACGGCAATAACAATGAGACGTTTTATGAAGAGAGATATTGAAATATGTCTGTAGTCCACAGCTCGGGATTTTATTTAGCCAATCTTACCTTTTGTTTATTCGTTTGTTTTGTTTTGCGGGCATCTGCCACCTCCTCCTTTGAAAAGAGACAAGTGCCATCTGCTGCCATCTGCCACCTCCTCCTTTGAAAAGAGACAAGTGTAGTACTTTTAATACTCAGAGACAGGTAGAGGGCTGCAGAGATGGCTGTAGCAGACCGGTTAGCAGGTGTCTGTCCTTAGTAGTTAGCATACACATGTGCAAAATACAGGCAATTAATGCTAAATAAAATGCGAACTTTAGCTCGATCTGTCTATCTATCTAGAATTGCTTAATTCTGCCTGCAAGGTGAAGCAGGGCTATGGAAGGGCTAATCAGCAGTGACTCAGCAGCATTCCCAGGGGAGGAGGAGAGATTAAATGTCTCGAAAATCCTCCTAATCACCCTTTCTGATGGTCACAAAGGGTTCTTTTGATGCAACTAATAACACAGGAACTTTCCATTTTAATCGCCTGTCTTTAGGTGGCACCTTTTTCGATCTCCTGCCTTTGGCTCTCCTTTTACTTCCTTTAAAAAAATATGATGAAGTGCTTTTTCATGTAGGTGTTATTTCAGTTTAACCTTTTCTCCTTCTAAGAGAAAACTGACTCTCCAGAGCAAACATTAATATAGATTCAGCGTTGGTTTAGAGCCTTGCTATTTCCTGGTAGCTTCCTTTTTTTTTTCACCTGGGCAAGAATATATCCTGGGGGTAGGGAAGGACAGCGTGTCCTCACACAGTCATGGACTACATTTTAAAGAATTATATTCTTATAAGCATAAATATTGCTATACAAATATCATTCTTTAAATCTGCTATAAGAATGATGAAATACTTGAAACAGCAGCACCTGTTTTATGTTCTCACTGTGAGTGAGAAACCTGTATGCTTAGGGAATTTATTTCGTGGATGCCACCACAGCTTTCTGCTCTTTTGAAAATGCCTTTGGGGTGTTTTACAAATCCTGTCTCAGCCAGGGGCCAGGGAGGCTGCCTGTGTCTGTCAAGATTTCGATCTGTACCTGGGAGAAATAATCGTGTCTGTGCCCTCAATGGATGTGTTTCTGTGTTGTAATGTATCTGTTTCAGTTTTGCACCTCAGACTGAGTCTGCGTGTGACACATACAGTGGAAAACAAGCTGAAGATGTATTGCTTGTTTGTTGGGGACTTAACTGAACCTGCTCAATCCTGTTGTCCAAAGAATCAGGTTTGAGTAGGATAGACAGGTCGATAGAGCCAGGTTTAGAGGCTGTGTGGCCAGTACATGCCCCAGGGCAGTACCTGTGGTGCCTGCCATGTTCCTTTCCATTTGCAGCTCCCCCGAATTTTGAGCAGCCTGTCAGGCTGTGGCAGCACGTACTGCAGGTTTCACTTGGTTGCAGAATTACTGTGCATATGTATTTCTCCATACATTGCTAACCCTTTCCATCTCTTCCTACAGCGAATTTCCCTCAGCCTTCACCAACAAACCTAAGATCCCTCGCACTCCTGAAGCGCAGAGTGCCAGCCCTAGAAAGGGAAAGGTCCCAGCCATTGCCCCCCAGTTCTCTCAGTCTGGACCCCAACTAACAAGCCGTCCCAACTCCTCAGGATCGTCCATAAGGAGCAGACAGAGTAAGTGGAAAAGTCATCATTCTGTTTGTCAGTCTTTGGGGTGGAAAAGGAGGGAGCGCTGTGGTAGCTCTCCAGGAATGAAGTCGTGTGCTACAAATGTGCCAGGAGTGTATGACATTGTACTTGTCATCTGCAGGATGTACAGCCATGCAATTATATCCTGCTGAACACTGCTCCTATTTCCAGACTGTCATGTGAGCAGTTAAGAGACATGATTTTTCCTGTCTCTAGGTGGAGAAAAGTGACCCAAATTCTCTGAAGTTTTGGGTGAAGCTTTTAGTTTCAGATTAGTTGTTCTCAGGATGCCGTTAGCCTTTGTCCTTTTCTTTAGCCACTTGTTCATTCTGCTGCATAACTTGTTTAATATTCTTGAATTTGAATTCCTGGGTGTGTCTACACTTGGAACTGAATCTAGACCAGGTATCACACAATTCAAAAGGGGAGCTCAGGGCAACATAGTAAGCAGAGCCAAACATGGTGTGCTGCTTGCGGCAGTCATCATTCTGCTGGAGACATATTCAAGAACCATGTGGATGTGTCTGTGTCGGTATCTGAAGAAATTTAAGCAGTACTAGTTTGCAAGGGGCTTGAGACTAGGGGGAAGCAACGGACAGAACACTGGAACAGGCTGCCCAGGGTGGGTGGTGGAGTCTCCCTATCTGGAGATATTCAAAACCTACCTGGATATGTTCCTGTGTGAGCTGGTATAGATGATCCTGCTCTGGCAGGGGGGTTGAACTGGATGATTTTTTTGAGGTCCTTTCCAGCCCCCAACATTCTGTGATTCTGTGACTCTTGCTTTAAGCCAACCAAGAGAGGCCAAGTAAAGTGGAAATGTTGATCTCATATGCTCACACAACAGTAAACACCTGTATGGTGTCTAAGCTAGGGGTGGTATTTTGGAGGGAGGGAGAAGAAAGATACATTCTTCAGTAAGCTTTTTTTACTCTGGAGTGTGCATAGCACTAGCTGTGTTCAGATAACCTCTGGGTCCATCATGGCAGGAAAATGGCAGGAGCTGTGTACTCTGTACTCTCATTCCAGATGTGTCATAAGAAGTTTAGTGATGGCTGTTTGAACACAATGGAACATCAGCTCTGTTCTTCAGCTCTAACTGTTACCTTTAAACATTTCACAAGAACAGAACACCTTGCAAATCTCGTGGGAAATTTGAGGTGTGTGTACACTCATTACAGGTAGGGGGGATGAAACATGGAGAACTGGCATAGCCTAGTAAGCTGGAAGGACCTTCCTAAGCCATCTGTATTGCTCACTCATTGCCATTCCACACGGTTGTGTGTGCAGGGAGATGAGGTAGTTTCGAGTACAGGTGAGGCAATGGAAGGGAACGTCCTTGTGGGTAAGGGAAGTTTTGACCTAGAGAACACTTGCTTAAACATTCCTGTGCTTAGGTAACATTGACAGCTCTTTTGGCTTTGCTTTGGCTGCACATGCCCTTCGGTTTACCTCTGACATTTGGACTTTCTGTTTCCTGTGAAAGGAGCAATGTGCTAACACCCAAGAGTCTGTCCCTGATCCCTGTTTCGGTTCATTTACAAAAGCACAGCACATTGAGAGGGAGAAGCTTACCACATATTCTAGTTTCTCCAGGGCCGCTTTACAGTCCTGGGTGCCTGTGTCCTATGAAAGATGTGACATAGCTATGTTGCTCTCATTGAGCTCTGGAATAAGTTCCTCTTCCAGTGGCACAATGTTTATTGTATTTTATACTGAAATGGCATTAAAGCAGAGTGTGATCGGAGTTCTTCATCACTCGAGTTTCTGTTTCGATTCAGTGTGCGTAATTTAAGTCTAGATTCTTGGGGCCTTTGGACTTTCATTGGATAGGGTTTGTCTTACAATATACCTCTTATCTTTGCCATGTCTCTGCATCGTAAAGCTGGATGTATAGCAGGCATCCTATCTTACTATGTGTCTATTTACCTTTTCTCCCTATTTTTTTACTGGCGTTCCCGGTAACTTGTTTTTTCTCTGTCCACAGGGGTCATGAGACAGACATGGTGTCAGCAATTGAGTATTAAAGTCTTAACTTCCTGCTAAAAAATAGGAAATAAAATTTTCTGCTAACAAATCATGTTTTCCTCACTTTGTGTATGTGTATCCTGTGTTGCCATCTGCAGCCACACAGCACCTATTAGTTGTTGTCCATCTTGCAGGGGCTTTCACACAGGTGCTTATGGCTGAGAAAAGTGAGAGGAAGGTGACAAGGATCAGATTTTTTAAAGGACTAGAAGGAGCTTTAAGTACCTGTGTCCAGACTTGAGGCTTTCAAGGGTAATTCCCATCTTACTTAAAGGTGCAGGGGAGGCATCTGAAGCAGGTAATGTTCTGTGCTACTGTTCCTAGCTGAGTCATCTGTGTAAGTCGAAGATGTCATCAGATGCACAGATATCAAGAGCTGCTGCCTCTCAGTTGCCTGCTGTGTAGGTATGCAGGTTTCTATGTGTCAAGAGATTGTCCCACTGGAAAACTGTCTTTGGTTTGTGGATTTCTTGATGTTTCTGGAGAAATACAGTTGATGGGGGTGATGAGAAAAAGTTTCTGACTGTATGTTCTCGATGTGCTCACTTTATTTTAGAGACCCATTTTTTGCTTGCCTTTGATATTTATTAAAAGTACAATTTCTGGAAATAAGTTTCTTTTACATAAACCTAGCTGAACTAGCTGGACTGGTCCTCTTGGAGCATGGAGTGTGTGGAATGCCTGAGGAATGCAGAGGAAGGACAGGCACTTAGTGCAGCAACAGGCCTGGGGCCAGATTCCTGCCTGAGATGGAGCCTGCTGCTGTTAGTTGAGCTCTAAAGCTGTACCTTAAAGCAAAACCAAGCTCCTCCAAGTCAAATCAGCCATGCTGGGATTTTCTGTGAATTCCAGTGTCTAGCTGGTACAGAGATGACACTGGCAGCATGACTAGAACATAGGGTGGACCTCCAAATTTAGACTTTTTGAACTATGCTTATGTGTTTCATGTAAACGTGACTGAATGGTTTCATCTACCCTCTTCCTTATTCTGCAACTCAAGCTGTTTGTAGGGTACTAAGTCCTGTCTAGGGCACACTGGAGCTAAAGCAGTACAAACATTTCTACCAGAAGAATGAGTAATGATTTTTGTCATGAGTCTGACAGCCCTGATGAATTTATGCTCCTTCACAACCTTTTTCGAAGTGCCCTGACAAGCCATTGCAATGAATACCTCCTGCATTTTCAAACTGCAACAGTGGCTAGAGTGACTTTGTGCACCTCCTTTGAGGTGTTTTTGTGGCTGTACAGGTTGAACAAGTGTTGCCCTCGGGCAGCTCCTATGTGTAATACATCCCGCTTTCAGCTGACAGACCCTTTCTTGCTGTTTTTCTGCAGGCAGCCAGTCCTACAGGAAGTGAGAACAGTTCCTTTCCTCGAGAATCACCTGTCACATTGCTGAAGGACAGAGCCAGCTTCCTGTAATGAGCTTTACTGGCGACCTACCGAGGAGAGAGTGAGGTGACTGATGCTGCAGGGCGTACGCCTCGCACCGTGATTCAGGAGTTATCTGATGGGATGCGTCACTTGTCCTCTTGAAAGCTGGCTAAGACAAGGGCCTCGTTATTACAAGGTCTCAGCAGCAGCCCAGGACTGATACAGGAGATGGATATAGTCCCAGTGTCTGCAACGGTTTACACTAAAGTCACATTGCCACCTTGAGAAGAAACTCTTATGCTCTGCCTTCTGTGTCAGTGTTAGCAGGCATGATATACAGGACTCTGCAGAGGAGCCTGACCAAGCAACCATCTTTTTTAACACGTTGCTTTCTGAACCAGCCTGCCACAAATTATGCTGTTGTGAATGAGCTGGGAGTCAGAATCTGCACTAGAAGGGCAAATGCACACCATATGTGCAGAGCCTCACTGCCTGGAGCAGCCTTGCATGGAGTGAGATCTGTGTTTGGCCACCAAACTGCAGAGAAAGTATTTCATCAACTTCTGATTGACCTGTGCCAGTGCCCAAGGCAGCATCCAGGCTCATCTCTGAGGATCTGATCAGCAGCTTTATCTGCAGCAGTTACACCTTTCTTCTTCATAGGTTGGACTCGATGATCTCAAAGGTCTTTTCCAACCTGGTTAATTCTGTGATTCTTACATATTTTTCTTTCTACCATTTAACATTTGTGGAATAAATAATCTATTTTTATTCCACTGGAATAAAGAACTTTCTTTCTTCATTCATATTAAAAAAAACATGAGAATGTGAACAGATCAGAAGCAGCTTTCTCTCTTAAATGTAGCTATAGATAACCTTATTTGGTCTTCCTTGGGTTTTTTAAAAGTCACTCACTTCTGAGCAACAACTGATAATGTCTGTGGAGTTTGTGCTGGTCTTCAGTGAATATGAAGTGCTGGCTAGGCAAGAGAGATCAGAAAGCCCTCCACTAAATGAAAAAAACAGCAATTAGTTCTGCCAGTGAATTAGGGAGGTAATGCTGTTTGTTGATTTTTCTCTCAAAAACGGCAGCGACCAGGAAACATTTCACTGGGGGTTGGCTGTTCAGTAACATCCCCTCATGTGACACAGCTGTTAGTACAGCAGCAGCAACTCTTCAGAGCTGGGCTGCTGCTGAGACAGAAATGCACAAAAAGCAAGCAGTGTGTTTCTCTCAGGCAGACCTCAGAAGGCAGTGCTTTACCCAGGTACAGAAAGGGGAAAGGTAAGACTTCTAGTTTGGAGTTTTCCCCTTGAGAAACAAACCAATGGAACACAGCCTGAAAGGTAAAGCAGCTCAGTAGTGACAATAGTGACAACTGCCTTCCCGTAGAGTTGGAAAGCCACCAATTTCCCTTAGTCTTCTGCTGACACCTTGAATTGTGCCTCTTGGTATGTGGCAACTGAAGAGCCAAGGCTGTTTCCTTGCGTGATGTAGTTGCCATGAGACCCACCAAGATCAGTGAGGCTGTGTCAGATGTTTGCAGAAGGGGTTGCTGTACACAAGTTCAGGTTACCTGCTTTGGATAATAGACTTTAAATTGAAATCAGGGTGTTTTGTAGGAGAAGACATCCCCCAGTTTTAAATGTTGTGTTCCTGTGGAAGCTACAGTTTACTGCATGGTAAATGTAGTGTGTCCACAGACCTAACATGGAGCAAGCAGTTAAAGTTAAAGCAAGGGATTGCTTTAACTCTCAGACTACACAGGACGTTATAGACATTTGATAGCCCCTGTCACATAGATCTCCATGGTATAGACAAAAACCAAAACCAAAACAAAAAAAAAAAAAAAAAAAAAAAAAAAAACAAAAAAACCAACAACAAAACAAACCTATCACATAAAATCTATGACTTGTGCTCAGTTCTCCTACCTCCTCTCAGAGTTGATAAACACATTTAATGGAAAAATGTCCTTTGGTTCACAAAGGGGCAGTAATGGAAAAACAGCCATAAAAACTCACCTGGTGGTTTTCCAGGGTTGACAGCTTGTCTTTTTCCCTCTGAAATGCTGCCTTTTCCAGCCTGTACTATCAGTGGCTGGGTTGTTAACACTGAGGTGCAAAGCATGGCCATTTGCATAGGCAGATAACACACAATGGGCCAGCAGTTGAGTCTTACTCATTTTAAAGCAGTGCTGAGCTCCATGTTAGAGCAGGTCTGACACTGAAATCCAGGAAAGCTTTTGTGGGAAGTGCAGACTTTTTGTGATGAGGAGGAGTGACAGCCCCAAACCTCACTGGCTTTGCTATTAGTAGAAGCCAAAACTATCACTCCTTACAAGTCAGCTAAAGGTGGTTGGTAGGTACAGCTACAGCTACTCCAGCAAATCAAGATTCATGAGAAACAAAACGAATCTTGCAGAACTGGACTGAAAGGAGCAAGCTGATGTACTTCTGTATTTGTTTCTTACTTGGGCCTCTTGCAATGCAGAACTCTGTGTGTACATTTTTCCCTATTTAACTCTTAGATGTTTTGGATTGTGAGTACAGAGTTTGAAAACTCAGGCTGTTTTTTTTTTCCTAATAGTGTTGAAAACCTTCCTTTTCCAAATACTTTTGAGAGATGCTATGGATATGCTTAGAAATTGTCATCTAGCCGTAATTTGGGAGGCCAATGGAGTATTGTGTCCTCATTTTCTCTTGTTGCATTCCCCGAAATCCCCTATGATGCCAGTCATAAAGTTTTGAAGCTGATAAAAAAATTGTTGATGCTGCCTTTGTTAGAAGGAGTCTCTTCTTCGGGGTCAAAAGGTCCCTGGATCAGGGTCAGTAACACACACACAGCAAATCCTGCACCTCACTCTTAAAGGTTGTTAGGTATTTTTTGTATATGCCATGAAGCTGCTGCTAGATACAACACCAACCTGGCACATTCATAATGGGAGGAGTGGGAATCAAATAGCCAAAAGAGAGAGTGGAGTGGGGTAACTCTTCTTGAAGAGGCTGTGGTTTTATTTATCATGAGTAAATACAATTACTGCATATGAGACCCAGACCTGCAAGGGAGGTGTTTTCTGAGGCCAAAGTGCTGTGTGGTGCTAGCATGCTTTTTTGATGTCACTTCTCTGTATTCAGTGCCATTTTTTTTTATGAACAGCAATATAAGTAAGTCTGTTTAAGTTTGTGTAGGAGGCTTGTTCTGCACAGGTGCTTTAAAATTGTCAGGCAGTTACTGGGTTAAAAACACTTCTAAATGGACTTTTGGGGTTTTCTTTCTTATTTTGATAAGTTTGTTAGGGGTTTCATGGACTTCTAGGGTGTGCATTTGCTTATATTTCACTGTGGTTTACTATTGACAAATTCTGCCCCCAGCTGTTTTGTCTCCAGGTGAGTTAAAAACAGACCTGTCCTGACCTCTGCTTTGTTTCCTCAGAAGTGTTGCAAAGTTTTCATGAAGCACTCATTGTTCCTGGCTTCTCATGAGGAGAGCCCAGACATGTGGGATGTCACCAGTGACATTGGTTCGATGTCAGAAGTATTCTTTGTTGGAGAATGTAAGTGCACAGGGGAAGGCAAGGGAAGAAGTTTGGCGGAAGAAAAATATTGCTGTGGTATGGAGGGCTGGTGGCTGCTTAGTTTAGCTCGGAGTTGTTTCCTTGAAACAAAGTTCCACTTGTCTTATGGTGGAGTTTACAGTGAGGAGATTTTAAAGTGCCACATTTTATTCACACTTGTCTTTGAGTAGTGATAGCAGAAAAGCAAAAGTTTAAAAACCCCTTCCTCACAGATATTTAAGTAAACATCAGACTTAACTTGTAGCTTGAGGCTTGAACTCATCTTTGACCCAGAACTCAGTGCCACTGAATTTGGACCATCCTCACTCTTGCAGGCTGGCTCAATATTGTAACAAGCTCTTCCCCTAGGAAAGCAAATATTGGAGACCCAGGAGGTACACCCAGCAGGTGTAATCTAGCCAAGGACTTTATGAGCCTAAGGCCACCTTGAACACACCTAGCTCTGGTGCGTGGTATGTGGGCATGGCTAACAAAAAGGATCTAGATAGCTACATCTACAAAAATGTAGCTCCTCCAATAACCCCGGTGTGAATTAAGTACCAAAATGCCTCTGTGACCTCTCCAGGCTGTGCTGAAGTTTCCTAACCTCTGCTGTTCATGTAAAAGGAGTGAAACTTGAGAATTTATTGGTGGGTGAGAACAGCAAAATGTTTGAAGGCAAACAAAACAGACCAGGCTGTTCTGGCCAAGCTTAATGGGGATCTTCTGCTTATAGATTTTAAAAAGACAACACCTTCCTGGTGCGGAGCACAGAACATTGTCCTGCCCTGTTATCAGGCCAGTAATCTTTCTAGCCTGGAACCTTGTTGGGTGGCTGAGATCTGATGTTCCAAAGCAAGTTTCTTCCCAACTCTAGAGTGACAGGATCATGATCCAAATTTCTGCTCTTTAAGGATCTGATGCTCTCCAAGTGACAGGCTGAGTGGCACACCGTAGAACATCAAATAACTTTCTGGAACTTGTCCTCCTTTTATTGCGAGTTCTCTCAGCCGTCCCTGGTACATGGCCCAAGTTTCCAAAGTAAAAGGGCAGCAATTCATCACAGTGAAAGTGAAAACGCTTCACACAGTAAGAAATCAAGTGACAGCTTTAAATGTTTGGTTTGTTCTTCTTCAAATATGAGAACTGCTATTCTGATACAATTAGAAGTGCAGAGATTTGGAGAGTGTTGGTTTGTTTCTTGGATGTGAGTGACCTAGCACTGTATTTATTTTTTTTAATGGTTCTCTGTATATCTTGCTGGTTTTCATCTTAAAGATCTATAAAGTGCCCCTGCGTTTGTTTTTCTAGTAATGATGCTGAGAGCTAGTTCTGCAAAGTGAAAGAATAAACAGGACAAATAAAAATGGGCGGATACCTGAAACAATAAGGTTTGTCCGTTTAAAGCCGTGGCTGATAGCTACAAGTGCTGAGGCCATCTGAAAGTCAGACCGCCTACCAAGGGATTTTAAGAGGCAGGGACACCTCCCTCTACTGATCTCAAGGAGAAATCCTGGCCTTTGTAGCTCCAGATTTCATTACAAATGCACAGCCCTCCTCCTTTGAAGAGGGAAAAAGTTGAACTAATGTGAGGATGGGATGTAGGTGCTGGAAATAGCAGCTCTGTGCCAAGTGATACGGTTCCTCATTTGGCCTGCCATGTGCCGCTCTGCCCTGGCCGTTGTCTGGATCCGGTTGACTGTTGGCAGTAGTTGAATGCTTCCTGAGAACAAATCACTTTATTGTTCCTGTCTGCTCATGCACTGCTGTTTGGGGAAGGTGGTTCGTGAAGGTAGTATGAAGCAGGACCATTAGCACCAAGTGAGTTCTTTGTCAAGCAGCCTGTCTCACTGAAAGCTTTACCCTCTGCTCCAGCTGCCTTGCCTGGATCTAATGTGCAGTGCCTAATGGACTGGCTCTGGTTAAGTAGATGACTTGTTGGGGTTTTTTGTTGACTCGGCAGATTGTGCCTTACTGTGATTTTCCACAAAACTGCCTTCTTTCTTTCTCCTCCGCTTCCAAGTGAGCAGCTGGGAACTGAAATGAGGCAGTTCTGGGGCTTCAGGAGAACAGCCCTGTTTCAATTAAGCCCATCCCATTTTCAAGCCCACAGGGAACTGGACTCTTCGAAACGGCTAAAATTTCCCTCCTAAGTGTACCAAAAGCTCCACACCAGGGAGCCCCTAATCATGAGCTGCCACCTCAGGGAGTGATCCACAGGTGAAGTACAACAGCAATTCTCAAGGGTCCCATCAGTCCGTGTCCTAGCAATACTACAGTAGCCATCGGTGTCCCAGGGACCGGGACTGTCTGGAGTGGCTGTGCCAGTGTAGCCACCCTGCAATGAGGGGCAAATAATGGATTATGAGTCAGCATAACTGGTCCTGTGGCTCAGTGGAGGCTGAGGACAAAAGCAAGTTAGCCTGTAACTAAGTGTTTTAAGCCCTACTGCAATACACAGTAAAAGCAAGAAGAATTTGGCTTTCTTCTTCCAAAATGTGAAAATCAATCTGACTGAGTGAGCTGACATCTTCTCACTCACAGTCAGGACTTGACCATTACAGAGTATGGTTCACCCTTTGTGCAGAATGGGAGAGCAATAATGCACTTTCTATTCATTTTACACACAGATACAAAACTCTGGAGCACCAATGGCTAATTCGTGTAGTGTAGTTTGAAACCACAGCATGTTTTGGACAGGGGCAAGGAGAGAGCATCATAAGTCTGGGTTTCTTTCTAAGTCTTGTTATCCTCATGACTTTGAAGATGCAGGCAGTGAGGATGCAGGTTTTCACAAAGCTATGCTGAGCACTGCAGGAAGGTGGATCTTCAAGATATCTTGCTGGGGTTCTCTGAAGCTGCATTTACAGCACTTAAAGCATAAGCAGGTGTTAGCAACTGAATGTCACTTCCCAAGGCATCCCTAAATGGCAGCAAGGAGAATGAGACCCGGTAGGGTGCCTTAATGGGTCCTCTTCATGTGCAAGGCAGAGACCAAGGCTTTTTAACCAAAATCAACCCAGGTGAGCTTACACCTTTCTGGTGACAATAACACATTTGTGTGTCCTTGCTGTTCATTGCATTGTTTTCATTCCTTGTTGCTGCTGAGCTGTGAATATATTCTGTATTTCAGCCCACTCTGGCTTCCCCTGAGCAGCTGTGAGGAGGCAGCTAACTTTCTCCAAGCACTCCCCTTGTTGGCAGCAAGGGATGGTTTGTTCAGGTGCCTGAAATGAGTTTTAGAAGGAACATGCATAAGAATCTGTCCCTTTATCCTGCAGCAGTGGCCTCTCTGAAGAGGGTTCTTTGTAATTTTCCTATTCTGCTTTCTTCCCTCTCTCATTTTGTTTGAGGGATGGGGGTGTTGCCCCTGGGAATTAATCC
Organism: Psilopogon haemacephalus; assembly: GCA_013396835.1. NCBI lineage: Eukaryota > Metazoa > Chordata > Aves > Piciformes > Megalaimidae > Psilopogon > Psilopogon haemacephalus. Next base: position 1,504,495 of record VWZI01010405.1, read on the forward strand.
ATAGGAGTGAATCGTGTCCCAGCATTACAGAGGGAAAGAAGGCTTTGAAAGATGCTCACTCCAAGCTGGAACTCTGCAAAAACTGGCTGGGTGTTTGGTGCTTGCTGGCTCTTTCTTTTTACCTGTACCACAGCCTCTTCCTACAGCACAGATCTGATCCCAGAGGAGTCTCTGGTATTATACAGGAACCTCCTTCCTTTTGTGCTGGGACTGATTAAAATCTCTCATTAGCTTTACCTTCTGACTTCTGACGCCAGTACTTTAGCAAAATTATTTCCTAATGAGAACAGTTTAGGGCAGGTCAGCCTCTGAAGTGTTACGCTGCCAACAGTGAGACCTCTAGGCTCCATGAGACACCTCTTAAACCATCCCTGGGCGCTAGAAATTGCTGGATGGGTTGGCAGAATGTTTTTACTTCTCTCACACCAGCAGTTAATGCTGGGCAAAGAAATAAATTGCAGAATGCCTTATCTTCTGTGAAGTCCTGCTGCTTGGCATGGTTACAGGTAGTGCCCACGTGCTTCTGTGAATGACCTTGCTCTGGGCTGTGAGTATGGTTTTTACCAGGAATACCCTGTCCTTGCTGGCAATCAGCTCGTGGGGCAATAGATCCTCACTTAAGAGCAGTGAAGATGACGGAGGGGGTGTAAGCACCACGGTTTTTCGGGTGTTTTATGGGCCAACCCAGGTGGGCAGCTAAGCCTCTCCACAGCTGCCTGCCCACTCCCCCACAGAGGGATAGGAAAAGAAGCAAAAGGGTAAAAGTGAGGAAACTTGTAGATTACTTATTAAACTATCTTTATCTCAAGGCAAAAGTCCTAAGAACTCATTCAGTGCTTCCCACAGGCAGGCAGGTGTTCACCCATTTCCAGGAAAGCAGGAACGTTTACTTCATCATGCGTGACCATTGCTTGGGAAGAGAGAGACCATAACTTCTCATTTCTCCCAGTTTCTATTGCTGAGCATAATGATTCACAATCAGGGGCCTCCTTTTGCTGAGCCGGGGTCAGGTGCCCCAGCTGTGACCCACCATGTCTTGTGCACCCCCAGGCTGCTTGCTGGCAGGGGAAGGGTGGGAAACAGAGATGGCCTTCACGCAGCGCAAGCAGTAGCTAAAACATCCCTGCGTTATCAGCACTGTTTTGATCCCAGATCCCAAACACGGTGCCATACCAGCTACTGTGGAGCAAATTAACTCAGTCCCAGCCACAGCCTGGGCAGGGTCCGTGTTTGTTGTGCTTTGCATGCAGTTGGCCATAGCACTCTACAAGTGGAAGCACCACAGGATGCAAGCGAGACTGTAGCTATTGTGTGCTGTGTACCAGAGGAGCTGGGTGGGTGGCAGCAGAGGCTGGCACTCAGTTATTAGACACAGACCAGTTACAGACAGAGAGAAATCTGGAGTTTCCTTAACAGTTGAAAGGGGATCTGAGAGGCTATAGCATACCACCCTGAAAGGAGTGAGGGCTGTTGGTTGCCTGCTCCCTGTCCAGGGAGTTCCCTCAGTGTGGACAGAAGGGAAGGTCACCCAAAAGCCCTGCAGTACTGAATACCAGGGATGGGGAGTCCTTGTGCCCCCAGCTGCGAGGGACTCCAGGGAAGGCTTTTCCCCCAATATCTTAGCTCTTTTGGCCCTTCCTCTGCACACTGGGGCTGCATCAAAGAGCAAAGCTGCACTGGGAGATGATGCTCTCTCTTCAACAAAGGTTCCTGCTACTGCAGCAGCTCTTCTGACTCAAGCTGTTGCTGCCTGACTGTGCCTGAGCTCTTGCAAGCTCTCTCTCAGCTCTAAGGAGCAGAATACAGGTTTGTATTATTAAGAGGTTTTTATCTGTGTCTTGCCATGAACTGATGCAACTGAGCAGCAAACATGCTGCTGCTGTGCCCAGCTTTCTATGCAGACTTGTGCTCTGAATCATAAGGAAGGCTAAAAGCTGTAGCTTGCTACTGTAACACCAGATAGGCAAGAAAGCTGTTTCAGCCTGGTTTATTGCCCAGTGCCATTCATATGCCCGGGTTCACTTATAGTAGCTCAGATCTGGTGTTTGACCAGAATTAATTTCTGATAGCCTGGTAGCCAAGGAGAAGGTCATAGTCAGGTGCAGTAAAGACTGGCTCAGTATGAATTTGAGGTTGTGCCTGACAACGTAAGAATCAGGAATGGAAATTACCACCACACCTATTTTCAGACCTCCTTGAACATCAACAAAGAGGTTGAGAAATACCTTTGAGGCTGCAGTACTGGGGTGTTTGTCTCAAATGCAAATACAGTAACTTTAAAGTGTGTCCTCATTTTAACTCTTTCCAGCCTGAAAGAGCTTTGCACCTGCCTCAGGGTAGACAGGGAGATGGCAAGAGCCAGAGCAGGGGAGATGTGGGGCTGCCTCTGAGCCTACTGGAGTGTGGGCAGCTGGGGCTGGGTAGAGTTCTAGAGTGCTGCAAAAATGTAGAGTGAGTTTTAGCCATAGTTGTTTAATTCTTACTACATCTGAAGTTCCCATCTGTTATTGTCAGGAGTGCAATCCCTTCAAGTGCATCAGAGAGCCATGAGGATGACTGGGGGACGAGCACCTTACCTACAAAGAAGACTGAGAAACCTGGGGTTATTTGGAGAATAGAAGACTGAGGGGGTCTGATCAATGTCTACAAATCTCTGAGGGGTGAGTGTCGAGTGGCTGGGGCCAATCTCTTTTTGGTGGATATGCAGCAATGAGACAAGGAGCAACAGCTACAAACTGGAACATAGAAGGCTTCACATCAACATGAGGAGAACCTTCTTTACAGTGAGGGTGGGCAGAGCCCTGGAGCAGTCTGCCCAGGGAAGTTATGGAGTTTCCTTCTCTGGAGCCTTTTGAAACTGGCCTGGATGCATTCCTGTGAGAACTACCCTAGGGGATCCTGCTTGGCTGGGGGTTTGTTTGGACTCGATGGTCTCTGGAGGTCCTTTGCAACCTCTAAAGTTCTGTGATTCTGTGAGTTGTCACACATGTTCTTGCAGCAAGGTTTGCACATGGCAAAGGTGGAAGGAATGCTCTGCGCAGGAAGGATGCAGCTGGGGCGGCCAGAGTTGCTGCACTGGGAGACCTGCTTAGGGGGCCACAGCTGATGATTACCTGGAAACAAAACGTTACCCTGATCAGTACCAGCTTGTGCTTATGTTTGTGCTTGTTTCCATTTCCAGGCTCGGTTTGAAGCCAGTGTTTGTGACTCTGGGATTTTGTTTGTCAGAACAACGCTGTATCTCCCCGACCTGTGTGGCTGACAGGGAAGCAGCTGTCCTATTAATTTCACAATGAAATTCCTAAACTTAGGAATGTGCAACTGCAGAAACTTGACCTGTGCTGTAGCAGCAACAGCTAAGAGCTGTTACATGGGATCTGACTTTTCCTCCACAGCTACTGAACATACAACTTATGCCAAAGATTGATTCTGCATAAAACCCAGCCCAGGTTTCCCTTTTGTTTCACACCCCATCAGCTGTGGGTGGTAAAGTAATCATGCAGCATGTCTCCTCCTTCATAGACTAATGCAACTCCCTTTTGATCACAGCCTGAAATTTACCTTTTCCTGCTCCACTCTTTTATGCAGGCAGCATCTGGTCAGGTTTCTGTTGGTTCAGTGCATTTACTGGGTATTACTCAGCTTATTCCAGTACAAAGGAGGGAGCGGATTAGAGCAGGTTAAAGCTGTCCAGCCTGGCCACACGGGAACCACTGTCAAATAAAAGCTCTATAAATACCGTGTACTTTTTTTTGACTCTCCCCTTCTTCCACACATGTATCAGTTGCTTTTCCAGATTATTGACAAAATAATTTCTGTATTTCCTGGGTGTGGAATGTATTGCTTCTCCCTTTGTAAGCAATAAAGATAATTTTGCTGGCAGTGCTGCAGCTTGACCTGAGGCTGTGCTGCTGGGTGGATGACTCCAAAGTGAACAGGAGCAGTGAAATCACTGACCTCGGCCTTAGGAACAGGTAGCAAGTGCCTCCAGATTGCTCCAGTGGACTATGACACACCTGCAATGAAGGACCAGCCCACGGTGCCAGGGCTCCCCTCTTTCCTGGAACACCTCAAAATCCAGTGCCCAATGGTATGGAAAATATGCACTGGCTCTTGTCCTGCTTCTGCAACTCCAGACCCGGGAAAGGGTCAACTGTTCCCCGGTGACTGCCATCACCCCACTTCAGCATCATAACATCTGGCAAAGCTGCTGTTGCCCCACAGTGTGGGTCATCTCAGTCTCTCCACATATTCCCTGGGTTGAGCTAAGGTGGTGCAAGATAGGATCCATATCTCCTGCTGCTGGACAAAACCTGTTGGTGGTGGAAAACAGCTGTGGAGGGAGGGGTTTTGCCATGTGTTGTTTCTGCCACTGCCTGATGCAGCAGCACTTGTTCTCTGCTCCAAGGCTGCTCAACTCCATGGGCTTCGCTCCTGGCTGCAACCTGCAAGGGACTGCAAGGGACAAGCCACGGCCTTACCCTGTGCTGATGATGTGGGACCGTTGCCACTGGTCGCAAGGCTCTCTGTTGCTGCTGGTGGCTGGCAGTGGTGTCCACACACAGGTGGCCTGATCTCATGGCCAGGAGCGCAATTTCTGGATGACCTTTCTCAGGTTAAGCACAGTAGACAAAGCCTTCACACTTTTCTGGGCTTGTAAAACTCAACTATGTTTGTTGTGGCAGTTTCACTGGAGATAGGAGCTGAAGAGGGCCTTTACGACTACTGAAACCCGGCAAATACCCAGAGGGGAAGGCTGTTACAATGCACATATCAGCCCCTCGGATTCCGCAGTGCAGGGGATGGTGCTGTCCTGCAGGCATGGCTCCAGTCCACTCCCTGCATAGCCCTGGCCTCGGGGGACTCCTGTAAATAAAGTTTTTTTTCCTAGCAGCTCCTCCGATTAAGACTTTTGCAGCGTTTCCAGGTGAAGGGGAGGTTTGTATGGCAGTGCCCACCCCACTGCCAGCCAGGAGCCGGGAAACAGGAACCCCTTCTCGGCCCCTGTCCCTGCACGGCAGACAAAGCCTCGCTGTTGGTCAGAGGAAGTTTGGTGAAGGCAGAAGGGAGGAAAAGTCTCCTGGTAGGTTTTGCCTGTCAGAGCCAAGAACAGTCCCGTTAGGACCTTGTGATCCTTTCATTTTTATATTTTTACTTTTTTTTCCTATTCAACTCCATCTATTTTTTTTTTTTTCCCCCAGACTGCTGGCCGTTGCTCAAAGGGACCTGGGGCTGCGAGTCCATCCCAGCCTGTCGAGCGCTTGCTTACACCTCATCCTGGCCCCGGTCACGCCGGGAAGGGCTTCGGCTTCGCGGCCGTGAAAGCCTCTCTCTTAAGGAGGGCAGGGATGTCTCCCCTTGGCCAGGAGCCTGTGCCGGCAGCGAGTGGTTGGTGGGGGTGCTCGGCAGCCCGGCGCTGGGAAGACTGCGGCAGTGTTCGAGCGCAGGGCTGCTGAAAGGGCTCAGTGTGTGCCGAGCGTGAGTCACCGCGGCTGGAGGGCAGCTGGCAGCCAGCGCGGGGCAGCAGCGCAGAGCTGCCGCAGGAGGGGCCACAGCCCCGGGACAGGCGGAGAAATTAATATCATTAGCGTGGCACGGAGGCAGAAGGGCTGGGGGAAAGGGGGCGGGGGNTGGCCCTGTCTGCCTTCAGGTACACCACTTAACCTTCCTGCTGCTCCGGGTGTCAAACGAAGGCTGGGGAAGCACTGGGAGAGTCCCGGAAGGTTTTGTGGAGTCGTGCAGACAGGCTTTGGGTCACCCTTCAGTGCCTCAAGTGCCAGGTTGCAGTGGTGCTGCTCCATCCCGCCCTGGGGCTGCTGTCTTCCTTTGGCTGTAGCCTGGGTTGTTTGGCTGCGTGCTTCCCGGTCTGGCCCATAGGCACCCAGGTGGCTGCTAGGCTGTGCCAGCCCCTTGCCATCCTCAGCATCATCTCCCTGGTCCGCAGGGACATCACCTGTTGTGGCAGGCCCAGCAGGTTGCCTCTCACTTTCTGGAGCAGGCATCATTGCTAGTGGCTCAGTGTCACCTCCTAAAGTGATCTTTGCTTCTCGGTGACATCCCACATCCAGCTGTGAAATGAGAAGTAGGAAGGAGTTTCTGGTTTAGCTTGAATACAAACATTGATGGGAAAGTCTAGGTCTTGAAAGCAAACACCTCCACTCAGGGGGGTGCTGGCACCTAGAGGGATCCCTGCTGACGTGTCTGAGGGTTTGCCATATTCTACTGTCCTTCAGAGGCCTCATGTGAGACACTGGCAACTTTAGAATTCAGCTTGCCCTAGGGTCAGGCCCATGGCTACTGGGGATAGCAGGGGCCTGGGACAAATGTGGAGAGGGTGTACTTGGAAATAACTCCAGTGATGGTTGATCGAAACATATGCCCTGAGCAGACAATGCTTTGTTGTTTTTCTTTTTTGTTGTTGCTGTTTTCATTTGGTTGGGGTTTTGGAGTGTGTTGGTTTGTTTGTTTAATGGGCTTTTAGTTGACTGAACTGCAAATAAGTTGATCTTTATTGAAAACTCACACAAAGACATTTTCTTCTAGCACCAGCAATCACCACCTAAAAGCACAGGGTCTCACCAACTAAACGGGTGAGGAGGACAGCTGATGGTTTTGGGCAGCTTGGCCACATTCCTCTATGTCCAGACCTACATAAGACCACTCCAGAGACTGGGAATAATCTTACCAGCTCACTAGCTGTCATCCCAAGACCAGTTTCCCCACCAGTCCTCTGGAGTCGTTCATCCATGGGACCACACAGCTGAACTCCACAGCGACCTGTTCTGTGTTGGCACCAAAAACTGCTGGTGTCATAAAGTGTCCTTGCCGCCCTGCTCCAAGGACAAAGGAGTTTCCACTCTGCTCTTTCTATGCTGCCAGGACAGCTGTTCAGCTTTCCATCTTTCCCCACTTCTCCCTAACATTGGGCAGATCTTCCAGGCCCTACAGGAGTGACCTCTTAGGGTGGTGCTTTTCTGTCCTGTTGTCACCAGTGGCAGCAGCAAGATGAAGGGAAAGTAAAACATCATGGGCAGCACAGTGTGATGATAAAAACGGGCTGGAAGGACCCATGAGAGCCATCAGCTTGTCCCTCCACCCTGCAGCAGGAGCTGATTTCCCACAGTGAGGCAGGGATCAACCCAGCAGCAGTCTGGAGCCTCCCTGAACCAAGACACTGGAGCAACAGCAGCACGGCAGAACTGTCAGCCCGAGGGATGGCACAGGGCTGTGGTTGTGCTTGCTGTGAATCAGGAAAAGAGTTGGATCCATGCATTAACTCATTGGCCATGTCAGCCCACAGCATGACTTCACCGTCGAGTGAACATCCCACCATGGAAACCAAACCTCAGGAATGCATCTGGGTGTGCCGGCTCCCTTCTCTCCTGAGGGCCCTTGCATGGCCAAAATACTCCCAGGCTAGCAAACTGCTGTTGCCACCTCTCCCACCAGCTCCCTAAACTGGGCCAGGGTCATAACCTGTGCCGTTGTGGATGCCTAGCCAGGCATCATGGGTGCTGGGTGCTGACCTCCCTTCTTTGTGCATGCAGAAATAGGGAGTTTTGCTGTGGCTTTGGTCCAGTAGCCTCAGCCAAAGAGGGGGAAATCTGTACTCCTCATACCTGCTTTCTGTTGCTGGAGGCAGACCCACCAGCGGCTGTAGCAGAGCCCAGGTTTCGGCACAGGCAATGAGCAGCAGCAGAGTGATGATTAGCGATGAGCAGAGACATCTGAGTTGCCTCTGCCTCCCTGCTAAAGCCACGTGGCCAAACAAGGCTACCGTGAGCGTTTCTGCCTCTGCCGGCCCAAGAGGGAGCCCTGCCGAGCTCGGGGTCCCAGCAGGCCAGCACTGCGCTGGGGCTGTCTGGTTTTCCACTCCGGCTGGAGAGGGGCCGCGGGCAGGCAGCCGCTGGGCTCAGGTGACTCCTGAGCCTCCCTTTCCATCTGACTCATGAGAGATGTCCTGAGCACTCTCCAAAAGCATCGTCTGCAGCTCGTGGCTTCTGTCTCCGTGCCAGGCCCCTAGGCAGCAAAGGCTTCCTGTGGCTGCGAGCGCAGCGTGCTGGCACCCCGAGCACAGCCCTGCCCAGGCTGGAGCTGGGAGAGCCTTTTCTGTGGGCTGATGCCCAGCTGGGGCTTTGCCTTCACCCTGTGCTCGTGGCCAACTTTGCAGGACAGTCTTGGCAGCAAGGCTGAGCGAGATGGGCCCATGGTCCCTGCCACAGGCAGGAGTGTCTCTGCAGACAGGAGCATCTCTGCAGGTACAGTTGCTGTTTTCAGCATTGGTATAAAATTGTTTTCCCAACCCTCCAGCCTGGGAACTTCTCCCTCCTGGTTTATTCTCTTCACCTTTGCTCTTTGGGAGGGTTTGGGATGTGAGTGATCACCTCTGGCAGCAGGACAAATTTTTCCCTTCCCCTCCTGTGGCCAAACTTATGACAGCATGAATGTGTCTCCTGTCTCCCCACATTGCCATCCCTCTAGGCTTTCTTCATCCTTCATCCTTATGTGCTTGTTTTCCTCAGTGCCTGGATGCCATCCTGCTGTGAGTTCACAGGACAAACCCAGACCCTGAGGCTTTCTACATGAGTCTGAACTGAGTGAATAGAGAAAGATAAGCAGAAGCACACTGGGGTAAGCACATCTTACATGGACACACTGAACTGGGAGAGAGAAGCCAGGGCCTCTGGCCTCCTGTGTCCAGTCGTGGGGCTGTTGGCATCATGCCTCGGAGGCAGCCCTACAAGCCATCTGCTCCCCTGTGCCCGCTGCCAGAGCCCCAGCGTCAGGCTCCCCCTGCTCCTTCAGGAAGGGAAATGTTTTCACTTTTCCCTCTCCTCTCTGCTCGCCAGCATGAGTCTGGTTTCCCCCGTGTGCTGCCGCCAAGCGCCTCTGGAACCGCTGGAAAATGCATAAAAGGCCTGGGCAAGGATGCGGTGAGGGTTACTCACAGTCACAGCTGGATCCAGCTGCTGATTTAAAGCAACAGCATGACCACAATGGGCTTCCCAGGAGATCCAGGGGTGCAAATCCCCACGGAGAGGGGGCAGCATCCCTGCCACAGCAGTCCAAAAACTGGAACAAAGCTTTTCATTGGGGAAACCAAGGAAGAGGCAGCCTACAAAGGCAAGCCTAAGGACGGGGGATCTGGCCCCAGGGATTTGCTCCCCCAGGATGCTGAGAACTTCCCCATGCCCTGCTTCTGTGGCTGCTTGGTACAAAGGCTGGAATAGTGCTTCCCTGACAGACCTGGCTTATGTCTCGCCCTGGAACATGGCTTCAACAGCATCACCTCCACTGACACCATGTCACCTCCCCAACCCCATGAGGGTCTCATCCCACCCTCTTGTCCCAGTATTGCTACTGTAGGGTCAGTGTCCCCATCATGTGCCGAGTACTGTGATCTCATGAGCCCAGAGGCAAACTCGGGCTGCAGAGGACAACAGCAGCTTGGGGACTCCTGTACAGGTTGGGGGCTGGACTGGCCATGACCCTCTAGAGCACCTTTTCTCCTGCCCCATTTCTGGAAGAAACCATGCAAAAAGGGTGGGTGATTCCAAGCGGGGCAGTGGGTGTTGCACTGGGCTGTGACTGGAGGTGTTGCAGCAGCCTCTGGTGTTCCAGTACAAGCTGCTTGAGGCCGATGGAGCAGGAGGGAGAGCTCAGCATTGGGAAGCTAGAAAAACCTCCTCCTGCCTCTGCCTGGGAGCCTGCTGGGATGTTAAGGGCTGCAGGGCATTGGGGTTAATGTGTGCGCAGGGCCTGGTTTATGGTCCTGTTACCAATGTGCAAGCCGAGGGAGCTTTCTGTGGGAGTGGCTGCCTCTTGTCATGCCATGTCAGACCTGACTGGGCAGGTGCATGACGTCTGTCCTAGCCTCCAAGCTGGTGGTGTTCACTCGGCAATAAAGCAGGGTAATAATTAATTGTGGCTGCCTAAGGGACTGCAGAGGCAGTAACTCCCAGTCCCTGGACATAGTCACCAGCATGCCACATGAGAGCAGCAGTGGCGGTGATGGTCAAGCCTCCCAGGCCTACTCTCTACCTGCTGGCACAGCCAAGCAGCATCATGAGAGGTGCTCAGAATACAAAGGTGCAAGGAGAAAGGGATGTTCCTTATCTCACTGCCTCCAGGATGTTTGCCCACATCTGAGTGCGTGCAAAGTCCTGACGTGGTACAAGTTTGGCTGAGTTAAACAAACAGTTTGGCCTTGCTCCCCACCCCAGGGTATGTCACAGGTGAGTGGTTTAACAATGGAAAACCTAAAATGTGTGACCACCCTATGTATGTGGCTGCTCTTGAGTCAGGCTTGGTGCATCTCTGGGTGCTTGGAGGTTTAGGGAGGAAAGGGCTGGTTGGGGTGTCCACACAGGTCATGGGATGATAGGATCTTGGTGTGTGGGGGAAACCCAGCCCAGGCACCACACAACTGGCAGCACTGGAGTGGCCAGGAGGTGTGAGAGTCACCAGAAGAAGATACAAGGCTTTTTTATCCCTATGTGTAATTTACTGGAATGGAAAGAAATCAGAAAACAGCACCAAAAACCTCACAGCAAAGAAACCGAGGTGGCTTGTCCCAGCAAAACAAAGCCCAAAACATTGGTGGGAAGACATTGGCTGGGTCAACCTGCCACAAGCTAGTCCCCTGGGACAGCATAATCTTCACCAGAAACAGCTCACTTCTTTCTTCTGCACTTATTTTTATAAAACATTTTAATTCAGGTCCACTTTGAAATGAAATGAGGCTTCTTGAAACAAAACAATAAAAAAAAAAAATTAAAAAATCAAGGTCTGCTTTGAGCACATCTAAATGAGCCACTTTGGCCTCACCCCAGCCCTTGCCCCTTCCCTTTACCCACATGATGCCCTGTAGCCCCGATTGATGCTAGCTCCAAAGACTCATGTCCTCATAGGTTGCTTGCCTCCATCTCCAGCAGTCACACTGGGAGGGTGTAATGGTTAGATATGAATGCGAGATATGGATTTTAAAAGTAATGTTTAAAATAGTTTATTAATCTTGTTATTCAGAAACTTGCTACCAACCAATATTTTGAATAATAGTAGTGGGTTCTTTGCACGGTCATGAAAACCTTACACGGAGGGAGATAAACAAGAAACCTGGAACACTTAAAAACATAACTAGCAACAATATAGCAAATATTAAACTTGAATCTGGAAAGAGATTTTTTTTGTTTCTTTACACCTTCTTGCCCACCTAGGGGTTCAAGAGGCCTCTTTCTGCTGCTAAGACAGAAGGTGCTCAGATTCACCTAAGAATTTACAGAACCTTGCTGGAGATTTGCTGAGGCTTTTGAGCGTTTACTCACCAAGTAGTCTCTCCAGATTTCTGGGGCTGGATTATAGTACCAGACAGTGCTCAAAGCATCTGGAGGGGTTGCTCTCAGTGGCTTCAAAGCTGTCAGAGGCTTGGGAGCTTCACCAGACCCTTTTCTCAGGAAGCTGGGGGTATAGCACAGTCTCTGACCTGGTTCCTCTTGACTCCTGATAGCTGGAGACTTGCAAAGGGATAGGCAGGAGGCAACGGCAACACCGAGAGCATGCAGAAGTCATAATGGCAGTAGCAGCAGGCATGAATACAGCAGCAGAGAGAGCAGAGCAGAAGAGAGAGCCTCGTGTTACTTGCTTATCTCCTTTTATCAATACATGCCTGAGGTTAGTGGGCCTTTGGACATAGATCAGCCAATCAGAATGGCACTTTGCCAATTCTGACCATATTAGGTGAAAGCAGGGCTTTTGTTTTCCTTTCCTGTGGTTGTTTCTCCCAACACAAAAGGTGGGGGAGCAGAGGAACATGTCTGGGCAAACCAGGACATGTTCAGGTCTATTCAGACCCACCGCAACAGAGGGATGCTCAAATGGGAGCTGAGTGGGTGCCATGGTGCTGGCTGTTTCTAGATAGATGTAGAGGGTTTGTGGAGTTGGCTGCCGTTGGCAGGAGCTATTGTCGCCCTGGCCATGACATGGGTTTCACCCATGGAGGTCCATGCATTCTCTTCCCTCCTGCACCCCCATACAAAGCCACCATAATGTGAATGGGTGCCACTTCCCATGTGTCCTCTGCCAGCTCTCAGGGCACAGCAGCAGCTTGCCACAAGTGTTGTGCAAGGCAAAGGAGCTCAGCTTTTCTATGCCCAAGCAGCACCTGCCACCCAAGAGCCTTTCTCCTGACACCACACCTCCGCCTACAGTGCCAAAAAGGCACATGGTGTCTCCAAATTTCAGTCTAACAGCTTAGACCTAAGAAAAAAGGGTGCTGGCTGCTGGGGGCTGCAGCAAAGGAGGGGCAGGGTGGCAGATCCAGCTGCTTTGCTGGAGGTAGGGCTGGGCAGGAGGATCAGAGATCTACTGGGTCTGCTCGTGGTTAAGTGATGCTACCCCTGGCTCCGGTTCTGGGTGGACAAAAAAAAAACAGGTTTCCCTTTTCCACTCTCAGTAGAGGGGTTCTGGCTGCTCAGGTAAAACCTGTTCTTGCCAGGTTCTGGGAAGAGGCAAAGAGAAGGTGTCTGGAGGAGTTGTTTTGAAAAAGTATATTCAGTTTGGTTGTAGCCCTCCTGCCACTTCTCTGCTTTCCCAGGGAGATTCTAGGGAGCATGAAGACTTGGGTTTGTCCTAAAGTCTTCTATGCAATGATGAAACACATGTTAAAAAAAAAAAAAAGTCACTTCCATGTAGGATTCTACCTTGAAACAGGTGCCAGGGGTGCCTAGGGCAGCGCTTGTCTCTGTCATTAGCCTCACAGCTGACACTGTTTGAGTCTTTCATCAGCATGAGAGGAAAAGCTTTGCAGAGCCATCTTGGCCTGGCTCTGCAATGATCTCATGCAGCAGAACATGCATTTCTCCCACACAGGGGCTGGTGGGAGATAGGTCTGCTTGCACAGAGGGGCTTATGTGAGCTGAAACCCTGCACAGCAGTATGGCAGCATTGAGGCAGCCCCCACGATCCAGACCCTGCTGCCTTCCTGCACGGAAGCTGTCGTCAGAGAGGAGGAAAGGAGGAAGCCTGGGAGCATGGCTGACAGAGCTCCCTGCTACAAGCTGCCAGGAGCCCTCCTCGCCCACCCCAGCAGTTCCACTTCCATGCCAGAGCAGCCAAGCACTTAGACATGCTGCACCATGGCTGCTCATGCCCTGGGGTGGGCATGATGGTGCAGGGAGATCCAGAGAGCTGCAGAAGCCTGTCAAACACCCACAGCATCTGTGCAACTCCTATAGCTGCAGCACATGTTCCAGGGCTCTGTTTGGGGTTTTTCCTCCTGCTCCCCATGGTGGGAAAGCTGCCACCCCTCATCCCACTGTGGTCCCAGGGCATGCTGCAAGGAGAAAGGAGGTGGCTGTGATTTTGGGACTTTGCTGTTCATATCTCTCTGTGGCTGTTTGTGGTGGGGAGGCTCTCCAATGAGGTATTCCTCTAACGTGAGCCCCTCTTTGCAGAGCAAGGTGAATTCCCAGCCATGGCCTGGCATGCATCTACTACCCCTGTGCTATTAGGAATGAAATGGATCCTTCTTTGGTCAAGTTGATATTCGGTGTACTCCTGACACCCTTTCTCTGTGAAGCTCATGGCTATGCTTTCCTTGGGACCATGACTTCAGTAAATATAGACTTTCCTATGGACTGTGAGAACAGGCTAAAAGGGAATGGGGAAGACACACAGGGTATTTTGGTGGTCATAAGGAGGTTGTGGGGTGCTGCAGAGCTGGTGCAGCCTGTTTGGGCAATATTTCCTGGGGAGATTTGCATTCCCCGGGATGCAGAGCTGCGGGGCATCTGGGAAAGTGATAAGATGAGATAAGGAGAGAGAAACAGGTTTTGAGAAAATAACTTCCCTCCCCAGACTGAGCTGGACTTAGTGCTTTCTTGGAGCAGGGACAAATAGTGTTTGAGTAGCAGAGGTTGTGTGTCCCCTACTGCTTGTCCAGTCTCAGAGCAGAAGAGCCATTCCCATGACAAGAGCAGTGCATCCAGGGGGTTGTGAGAGTTGTGGTAGAGCCTGACCTTCAGCATAAAGTGCAGAAAGGCTGTGGGGAAAGGGACTGGGATATCTCTGCCGGGCAGGAAAGGAAATATCCCAAAGGATTTCCTGCAGGTTTTCCAGCCTGGCTTCATGGTTGACACAAACATCTGGTGGGAATGGGAGGATGACAAAAAATGAGACATGAATAAAGATGGAGACTGATTCTCATGGCTGAAAAAGACCCTAATTGAAATGCTGAACATGGGAGTACAGGAAAGACTTAAACCTGCTTCTCAATGGGCAATGGGGTGTTGTATGCTGGTATAGCTGCAGCAGGGGCTACAAGGAAGAGTTTGGAAGGACACCTCACCTGCCTGTGGTGATGGTGAAAATTTGACCCATGAGACAGATCCCGGCATGCCAAACAGACATCCTTCTGCTGCAGCAACCCTTTCTCTCAACTTCCTGAACCCCAGGTGAGGTGTGGGTCTCAGCAGACATATGGGTCCTGGAAGAAGAGTGCATCTCAAGAGAAGTAGGCTCCAAAGAGTAGTGAGGGTTTGGGTAAAGGAGCCGTGTGCCCCACTGCTCCAGGAATTCCAAACCATGCTGTGCACAGAGGCAAAGCTTGGATCTCAGTGTCCCCATGAGAAACCGGGGCTGAACCTCAGTTCCTTTTTGGGAGATTCATCTTAAAGCGACTTGCCTCTGTTGAGGGGACAGGAAGGACTCATATTACTTTTCCAGAGGACAGAAGCACTTCTGTTGAGCACTGGGATCCCCTTCCCATAACTGAGATCCTTTACGATTAAGAGCTGTAAGGCTGGGCTAAGAACCCAGCGAGGGCACGAAGATCTTGCAGGGTGCCGAGGAGGAACACCTTCGAGCTCCCAGATCCTTGTAGATGTCCCATCAGCAGATGTCCCCAGGGGAAGTGTGGCGTGCCACCCTTAAACCCCTGCCCCTTGCAGCGCTGGGGAGATCTCTCTCTCTCTCTCTGTGCTAGTGTGGCTGAGGTGGGGGGAGTGCAGAGGGGCAGGGCAAGAGTTAACCTACCTGCTCTGCCATGCCTTTTGGCTCCACCTCGGAGAGCGGGGGGAGGGAGAAGGGGANAAAAGCGCCCGGACCGCGGGCAGTCCCGGCCAGCAGCGGAGCGGCCGCCCCGTCCCACTCCCAGCATGTTCCAGTGGTGAGTGACTGCCAGGGCGCGTCAGCGCGCTCCTGCTCCCATCCAGCCCCGCTCCTGCTCCCCTACAGCCCCGCTTCTGCCCCGCTTCTGTCCCCTTTCTGTCCCGCTCCAGCCCCGCTTCTGTCCCGCTCCTGCCCTGCTCCTGTCGCACTCCAACCCCGCTCCTGCCGCACTCCTGCGCCGCTCCAGCCCCGCCTGAGACCCGGTGTCCCCTGCTGCATTCCTCTCACTGCCGGTCATCGCCGTCCCATCGCTATGGCTGCTAAGAGCTTGGAGGACTGCGAGGTCCTCTCCCCGTCTGGTTCGCCCCACAGGGTCCCTTCCAAGGGGCGCCCGACTCCGTTCCGCACAGGATTTCTTCCGAGGGGTCTCGCGTTCCCCTCACCACTGGGTACCTTTCCAGGGACTCCAGGTTGCCTTCCTCACCGAATCCTTCCCTAGGGGTTCTCCGGCCCCTTTCCCACCCAGTTCCTCCCGAAGTGGTCCCTGGTCCCTTGTCTACCGGGTCCCTTCCGAGGGGTGCCCCGAGGGAGCTGGGTGGGAAAGGGCAGATTTGGTAGAGAAGGTGCGCATAGGAAATGGGCAAAGGACGGCGCCGTGTTCCCTGTCCCGCTGTTCCCATTCCTCTGCGGAGGTCCCCCAGCACCCTCGCCTACGATAACCCCGTGAAGGCTCTTGGGGTGTCCGCTCGCAGCGCAAACCTTTCGCCATCCCGGGGCACCAGAGCTCCGCACGCCAGGAGCCGGGTGGGAGGCACCGGGAAGGGTCTGGCGGTCGGTCCCTCACCCTTCACTGGCTATGCCTGTCCCAGTTCTTCCCTGCAAAGGACAGGTTTGTGTGGTGTGGCCGGGGAGGGGGGACGGGACGGACGGATGGGGACGGGACGACGACGGATACACAGCCAGACCTGCTCCGTGGGGTCCCTGTCCCACTGGGGCAGATGCCCACGCAGTGGTGGGGACCATCCAGGGTTTTGGTTCCTGCTTCTTTCCCAGCGTTGTGTTGTTATCACCTCGTAATTTAAAGTGGGCATACTTTCTAAGAAGGGGACGTGTCGCCAGACACCCCAGGACTGGAGGGAGATAACTGGTAGTGAGACGAGGTCCCACTTGGTGATCATACCCAGCCAGAGCAGACTGCCCTTGGAGGCATTCGAGTGCTTTCTGCCCAGCATTTGCTCCCTCTCCCAAGTCCTTGGCACCTCCAACAGAAAGGGCTCTATGCTGGTGGTGCCTCTGCCGGCTCAATGACTGGGTCTAACTGAGGGGCCAGAAAAATACAAATAAATAGGCAGCCCTGGCCTATCAAAGACATTTTCATGCAGATCAAAAGTGGCTGTGTGCCCCTCCAGGGATGGGGATGGAGAACCTCAGTCTCCTGGGGCCTCACCTGCCCTAGAGCATCACCACCTGAAAGAGAAGTTGCCCACCTCTAATCTGGAGATTTATATTTAACCACTGCAACGGTGGCAAGGCAGTCTCACAGGGAGGCTTTTCAGCTCTTTTTTTGGTGGAGAAAGAGGAGGAGTGGGTTGGGACTTTCTTGATGTCACCAACACCAGTGGTTGGGGTTGCCAGTCCCAGCTGGCACCAGTGAGAGCCCAGATGGGATGATCATGGGTCACTGCCGTCCTCAGGACCCACAAAACTTGTTGTTCCAGGCTTTTGGGGACACTAAGAGGGACTGGCTGGGGGTTGTTTCCCAGAGTGGTTTATTCTTGATAGCAGTGAACCCAAAGTGCCACCCCTGCCTCTTGGAACCATGATTCTTGGGGTCTCCAGAGAGCAGGATATAGTTTCTTCCCCGCTGAGAAGACCACAGAGAGGGACTCAAGATCAGAAAACATGTGCTTATGATTGTCACTCTTTTGCCCCTCAAAATCCTTGGTTTGATGAGAGATTCTCCTGCAGTTGTGCCTTAGGGTCCCTGTAGTCCCTGTTGCTTTCCTGAGAGTGTAGAGACAAGACTTGTGCAAGGCAGAAGGTGACTGTGGTATTCTCAGCTTGCTGGACTCACTGGTGGTGCCCCCATGGTTTGCAGAGTGAGATCTATAGGAAAACCCCCCAAATAGTTGTTTGTAACTATGCAGAGATCACACTTCGTGCTGGCCAGAGCTGACAAGTGGTGCCCTCTGAAGGAAGGAGCAGTAAGTTCTGTGCTGTTGTGCAACACCTCACTCGTGTACTCAGATGCACCCAGGCTACCCAACCCTCCCCTAAGCCTCATGACAGCATCTTCTGCTGGGGCTGAAAGAAAAAGTAGTGACTCAGGGAGGGTAACAGAGGTGAGTGGCTCTGTGCAGCTCCCTTCTTTGTTGGGCAGAGCTTGCCCAGGGTAGGACCCATCCATGCCAGCTAGTGACAAGTGTGCAATGTGTTAAATTCTATCAATCGTTCCCTGCTCATGGCTTCTGAATAACCTCTGGGCATGCTCCAGGCTGGGTATTCTATCATGTTTTGTCTTTGGAGTCGTAGGGAGTACAAGGATGGGATGGAGTGGGAGTAAGGCTGAAGTGTCAGGATGGGATTGGTGCAACTGGGGTTCCTATACAGAGGTGACTGGGATTTGACAAGTCCCAATGAGAGGTTTTAATGTGGCTTGGCTGTGCAGAGTTAAAGTTGTACCAGACCAAAGAACAACCTCAGAGCCAGGTCCGGAGAGGGTTAAGGAAATGGTGACATCTAATCAGAAGTGCTCCCTCATCAGTCTCAGATGAGTGGTCACACATAAAACCAGCCGGGGAATATCTGTCCATTTGCCTGTAATTACTTATTTCCATGCTGGCTCTCACAGTCCACGCTACCCGATCACAGCTTTCCCACGTGAATGCAGGGCTGAGCTCTTTGTGCTTGAAGGCAAAGTCAGGCACAGGATGTACCAAAAACTCCTGGGTCCCCCTGTTCCCATTTGGGGCTCCTGTGTTTCAGAGTGGTTGGAGTCTCCAAGAGCAAAGTTGACCCCTTGCCCTGAGAAGCCTAAGGGGTATCAGAGTGCCTACCAAGGAGCTGCCATGGTGCGGCCAGCCCCCAAATCCCAGCAGCTTCCCAGTGGTGCTGATCATAGTCTGGTCCCCAGAGCCAGGAGAGCTGTAAGATTTTTTTCTTTTTCTCCCTTCTTCCTATTTGTAATTACTTTCGTAAAATATTTCAGATTTCAGCCACAAGCTCCTTCTCTGGACTGTCCCAAAGTCTGGCCAGTAGAGATGATGAGGAATCTTTCTGGCTCAATAGGGAATGGGAGACTGAGGGCTGTCCCTGATGGGTGGCACCTGTCTGTCCTTTCGTCACTAAGAGCACAGGCACAGGAAAACCATGTGATGAGGATCACTGCCTGCCTCCTTCGGCTCCCTTTCACCTGCCAGCAGGGATAGGGAATCTGGGAGCCACCAAGCACCTGGCATGTCCTATCCACATGGGAGTAGCCAGAGATTAAGTCTGTCCTTGGAAGTTGTCAGGCCCCAGGTGGGCATGTGGAGCCCATCCGTTGCCCCAGTGCCTGGAGTTTATTTGCATGGGGAGATGGCCTGAGGTGGTTGGAGAGACCAGGACAGCAGCAGGAGGAAATTGGTGCAGATGTGCCAGCTGTAGAGGGGAGCCAGGCACTTGGGAGCAAGACAGTACAGACAGGCAGAGTGAGCAGTTCCTCTCCATGGCAGCAGGGTCCAAGGAATCCCACCTCTAACTGTGTGGAAAAGAAGGCTGGGGGGCATCGGATTCATTTGTAGTCTCTGTGTGCAGCCATCCCCCTGTTCCAAGGGGCACAGAAGGATCTTTCTCAAGCCCCTGGCAAGCTCCAAGGTTTGTCCCATGAGACACCATCTTCCCTGTCCAGTGACAGGACACAAGGCAACAGGTGCAAGCTGGAGCATAGGACATGGGACAGCAGATTTCCTGTCCAATGGCAGGACAAGGGGTAGCAGGTGCAAGCTGGAACAGAGGAGGTTTCACATGAACATGTAAGGAAAAGCTTTTTCATCGTGAGGTTGACAGAGCACTGGGACAGGCTGCCCAGAGAGGTTGTGCAGTCTCCTTCTCTGGAGACATTCCAAATCCACCTGGATGCATTCCTGTGTGACTCACTCTAGGTGATCCTGCTTTGGCAGGGTTGTTGGACTAGATGACCTTTTGAGGTCACTTCCAAGCCCTAACATTCAGTGATTCTGTATGTGATGAACCTGCAGTGGGGAAGAGCAGGGGGATGCCCCCAAAAGTGGCTCAGTTTGACCTACCACCCCCAGCACTCCCCACACTCAAGTCCAACTAGTTTCTAACTCTATCAAGTCTGGTGCTAAACCATGTCCCATCCTATCAGTAGTTACTAGAGAGAAGAGGCTGATATCTACTCATTACAACCTCTTTTCAAACTTCCTAAGTGTGTCTTTGATTGCCATACCCAGATCACTGATAGAGGCATTAAGCAGAACTGGCCCCAGTACCGTGCCCTCTGGAACACCACTTGTGCCCAGCTGTCAACTGGATTTAACTCTTCACCACTGTTCTTTGGGCCTGGCCATCCAGCCAATTTTTTAACTGGTGAAGTGTCCACCCATCCAAGCCATGAGCAGCCATTTTGGCCAGCAGGATGTGGGAGTCATTATCAAATGCTTTACTAAAGTCCAGGTAAACAACATCCACATCCTTTCCCTCACCCATTAAGTGGATCACCATGTTACAGAAGAAGATCAGGTTTGTCAAGCAGTACTCATCCTCCAAGAACCCAAGCTGGTTGCCCTGCATGTGCTAAATCATGGCACTCAAGGTGATATGCTCCATGACTTTCATTGGCATCAAGGTCAGTCTGACAGATCTGTAGTTCCCTGCATCCTCCTTCATAGAATCATAGAATGGTTTAGGTTGGAAGGGAACTCAAAGATCATCCAGTTCCAACCCCCCTGCCATAGGCAGGGACACCTCCCACTAGAATAGGTTGCTCAAGGCCTCATCCAACCTGGCCTTGAACACCTCCAGGGAGGGAGCAGCCACAAACCTCCCTGGGCAACCTGTGCCAGTGGCTCACCACCCTCACTGTAAAGAACTTCCTCTTAATATCCTGTTTAAATCTCCCCTCTGCCAGTTTAAACCCATTACCCCTTGTCCTGTTGTTACAAGACCTTGTGAATAGTCCCTCCCCAGCCCTCCTGTAGGCCCCTTTCAGATATTGGAAGGCTACTACAAAGTCTCCTCAAAGCCTTCTCTTCTCCAGGCTGAAGAGCCCCAACTCTTGTAGCCTGTCCTCATAGCAGAGGGCCTTCTGGCCCTTCTTGTAGATAAGAATCACATTTGCCAATCTCCAGTCAACTGGGACCTCCCCAGTTATCCAGGACTGCTGGTAAACGGCACCAAGTGGCCATCTCTCAGTACCCTTGGGTGAATGCCATCTGGCCCCATAGACTTGTGAGTCTAAGTGGAGCAGCAGGTCACTAATGATCTCCTCTTGGACTATGGGGGCTTCAATCTGCTCTTTATCACTGTCTTCCAGCTCAGGGGACTGGGTATCCAGTGAACAACTGGTCCTACCACTAAGGACTGCAGCAAAGAAGGCATTGAATACCTCAGCCTTTTCCTTATCATTGACCACAATGTTCTGTCCTACGTCCAGCAAAGGTCAGAGATTCTCCTCAGTCCTCCTCTGGTTGCTAGATATTTGTAGAAGATTTCATGTTCCTTTAACAGCTGAAGCCACATTAATTTCTAGCTGGACTTTGGGCCTTCTAATTTTCTTCCTGCATAGCTCACAACAACTTTGTGGTCCTCCGGAGTGGCCTGCCCTTTCTTCCAACAACAATAAACCCTCCTTTTCCTCTGAGCTGCAATCAAATGTCTCCAACCAGCCAGGCCTGCCTTCTTCCCCACCAACTCATCTTTTGGTACATGGGGACAGCCTGTTCCTGTGCTTTAGAACCTCCCTCTTGAAGAATGTCCAGCCTTGCAGAACTCCTTGGCACCTCAGGGCTGCCTCCCAAGGAACTCTTGTCAACTCATTTCTGAAACAGGCCAAAGTCTGTTCGCTGGAAATCTGAGGTGGTAGTTCTGCTGACTCTCCTCTTTACTTCTCCAAAATCAACAGTGATATGATTCTAGAGAAAATGGTAGAGAACTCTTATCATTTTGTGGTTGCTGTGTGCCAAAGATGGCCTTCAACTGTTACATCACCCACAAGTCCTCCCATGTTCACAAAGAGCAGATCCAGCAGGATGCCTTCCCTAGCTAGCTCACTCACCAGCTCTGTCAGGAAGTTCTCCCCACACTCTAGGAACCTCCAGGAGTGATCCCTCTCTGCTGCAGTGCATTTCCAGCAGATACTAGGGAAGCCAAAGTCCCCCAGAAGAACAAGGGATGATTGTGAGATTTCTCCCAGGTGCCTAAAGAATATTTCATCTGTGTCTCTATCCTGGGTGGGTGGTCTCCACCTTGTTGGCCTTCTCCCTGTTTCTTATCCATAAACACCCAACCATCTGTCTCTCCATTTTCTTCTCTCCCATGTACCTCTTTTTGCAGATGGGGGTTACCAGATGACACCACAGTCACCTGCCATGTATCTGTCCCTGTGTGCCCTCACAAGGCAGGATGCTGGTGGGAAGAGTGTGTGGAAGTGTTCCACATCTCTTTCTACAAGGCTGCTTCACATCCAGAGACGATGTGACACAGATTATAAGCATCCCACGACCTCTCCAGGAGGTGTTTTTGCAGACAAGCCTCTCATAGCCTGCAGCTTCCTTGATTTAACCTCCTGTCCTCTCTCTTTAGGAGGAAAACCATCTACAAAACAATTTGCCTCTCCTTCTTGCTGGGGGTCATGGTGACAGTGTTGCAACGGGGAATGGCCCCCAGCCAGTTCATGCAGGGCCAGCAGCAGAAAGAGCTGCCCCCTCTGGAGCCCTTGAAAACGCAGAAGAGAGACAACTCCTTTTCTCTCACCAACACTTTCTGGAAGAGCAAGAAGGAGTGGGATCCTGTGCAGGAGGAGGAGAGCGTGACAGCAGAGCAGGAGAAATCCTGGGATGTCACCACTAGCAATTGCTCAGCCAACCAGAACTTCAGCAAGGTGGACTGGTTCAAAGGGCTGGAGCCCAACTTCCAGCAGTTCCTGCTCTATCGGCACTGCCGCTACTTCCCCATGCTGATCAACCACCCTGAGAAGTGCAGTGGAGATGTCTACCTGCTCATCGTGGTCAAGTCGATCATCACACAGCATGACCGCCGTGAGGCCATCCGGAAGACCTGGGGCCAGGAGAAGGAGGTGGAGGGCAAGAGGATCAGGACGCTGTTCTTGCTGGGCACAGCCTCCAAGGAGGAGGAGAAAGCCAACTACCAGAAACTGCTGGATTACGAGAACCACATCTATGGAGACATTTTGCAGTGGGATTTCCTGGACAGCTTCTTCAACCTCACCCTCAAAGAGGTCCATTTCCTGAAGTGGATGAACATCTACTGTGACAACGTCCGCTTCATCTTCAAAGGCGACGACGATGTGTTTGTGAGTCCCAGCAACATCCTGGAGTTCCTGGAGGACAAGAAGGAGGGAGAGGATCTCTTCGTGGGGGATGTCCTCTACAAGGCCAGGCCAATCAGGAAGAAGGAGAACAAGTACTACATTCCCAATGCCCTCTACAACAAAAACAACTACCCACCCTATGCAGGGGGTGGGGGCTTCATCATGGATGGACCTCTTGCCAAGAAGCTGCACAAGACCTCAGAGACACTGGAGCTGTATCCCATTGATGACGTCTTCCTAGGCATGTGCTTGGAGGTCCTTAAAGTATCACCTGTGGGGCATGAGGGTTTCAAAACCTTTGGCATTGTGAAGAACAAGAACAGCAAGATGAACAAGGAGCCGTGTTTTTTCCGGAGTATGTTGGTGGTTCATAAACTGCTGCCTCCAGAGCTGCTGAAAATGTGGGACTTGGTCCATAGTAACTTGACATGCTCCAGAAAACTCAATGTCCTTTAGCTCAGTCTCTCTGGAGAACTGGGACTGGGGAGGCTGGGACAATAGATTCCTGCTCTGGGATGGGGTGAGCCTCTGCTGGTGGAACACAAGTCCTTCAGGGGCATCTCCCTCTGGGGCAAGGAGGGCAGAGACACTGCACTCATGGACAGGGTTTGTGATAGTGTTTGCTCCTGTACTGTAATGTGGTTCATCTATCTCCAGCTGGGTTGGGGGTTGCAGAGAAAGAAAAAACAAACAAAAAACAACTCAACAAATCTAGCAGGAAATGAAGATAGAAAAAGCAGAGGGATTTGTGCTCTGCTTTAGGTACCACCTCCACCAGAGCATCACAAAGGACGGGGTGTGGGGAGGCAGTGAAGGATGTGGCACAGGCTTTTCTTGGAGTTGTTCAGGGTCTGGCTATTCAGGGAAGCTGCTCCAAGGGAGTTGAGCAGTTTACAAGTGCATTAGACAACCCCAAGGACTCAAATGTCATGGGGATTTTATTTGCTGTCTCAATGTTTTCCTCTGTGTAGGGTTTTACTGACATTGACCCTTTGTGTTTTGGGTTGCCACCCACCAAAGTCCTCTCTGTGTGCCCACTACACAGCTGGGGAAAGGGGCTTTCCTCCAAGGCTAGACCTTGCCAGCCCCAAGCCCTCATTAGGGTCTCAGCCCATTGGTTGTGTAACTGGGGGTCTCGTACCCTGATGGTGGCTCCCAGCACCAGCCTGAGCTGTGCTTGTCTTTCCAGCCCTTCTGCCTGCCTCGGAGGAATGCACCCGGTCGAAATTCCTCAGGAATTTGTTCCTCCTGGCAGGAAAGGGAAGGGATGAGATAGGCTGCCTTTGCCTACAGCCAAGGAAGTGGCAAAGAAACTTTGTCAGCCCCAGCAGGAGCATCCATGGGGCTTACCACACCTGCAACCTCAGCTCAGGTTTCAGACATTCCAGGCCGTGATACCCTAATGGGGTTGCCTCAGAGGGTGACAACAGCCCCCAGAGACCACTTCTTCCTAGGCACTGGTCTTGCATTGAATGTGATGTTTAAGGGCAGGTTGGAGAGCATCAGTCCTGCCCCGACATATGCAGT
This sequence comes from Psilopogon haemacephalus, assembly GCA_013396835.1. Taxonomy (NCBI): domain Eukaryota; kingdom Metazoa; phylum Chordata; class Aves; order Piciformes; family Megalaimidae; genus Psilopogon; species Psilopogon haemacephalus. Next base: position 1,528,679 of record VWZI01010405.1, read on the forward strand.
AGGGTCCATGGGCACAAGGTGAAGGGAGGTCTGCTGTTTCAGACCAGATCTTCTCCTCTGAGGATTATTTATTCTACAGGATGAGGCCCAGAAGCATGACAGGGAGCGGTATCACAAGACACAATCTTTTCTGGGGGGGCTGAAAGGGCCACTGGAGCTGTCATGGGGAGCCCCAAGCCAGCTGTCATGATTGAGCATACCCCCAGCCCCTGACATGGATGCAAATGGCCATGCAGGGGCTACAGAAGCTTTCCAGCCACCGACTGCAGGCGTGAGCAAAGCCACAGGAGTGTGCAAAGCCACACTTGTGCACAGGCACTGTGCACACAGGGACACCTGGGTGTGCCAGCCCTGCACATGGGTGAAGGGGCACAGCCACATCCATTGCCCTGACCACGCACAAACACGGGCACATGTGCGCTCTCTCTCTCTCTTCCTCTCTGGTGCCAGACATAGAAAGGAAAAAATTTTGACTACCTCAAAGGTCCCCCTGTGCAGTGCCTTTTTTTCCTTTCCTTTTCTTAATGTGTTTTGGAAATGGGCCTGTTACATTTACTCCAAGTCTGTGTGTTTCCCAGGTTGGAAGACAAACAAAAAGAGTATAAACCAGCCAAAAAAAGGCGCCCTTGGCGCCAAGCCACACCACTTCTCAGCAAGTGCCCCTCATCTGCTCAGACTAGATGCAGAGTCTAAGAGGAGAAAGGTCCTGTTGATGCCCAGGGATCAGCCACTGGTACCAGGCAATACTGTGAAATTTGATTTATGATACACCCAGCAGCATCGTGTCCTTGGGGCAGGTGGCCAGCAGCACAGGGCAGAGCCCTGAGGGCATTTCCGGTGCCTGCTGGGCTTTGGGCAGCACACAACACTCCTTTGCTTTTCCCCTCTCTCCTTCCAATGGGAGCGAGTTCACCTATGCTCTCCAAATTGACAACACCTCTGTTATTTATGTCAGGTACAGTACATTAAGTATACTTATCCTATGTGTAGGGACAGCTCTGGCTCTCTGTAGCAGTCCTTACGGAGAGCCAAAGCTGTGTGCACAAAACCTCTGTGTTGCTCTTCACCTGGTGGGACCTGTACAGAGAAACCTTGTAGATTTGGTGAATATTCTAATTTCTAAATAAAGATTTGAAGAAGAAGGAAAAAAACCAAAACCAAACCCAAACAAAACCAGGCCCTCACCTTGTGTCGTTGTTGGTGGGTTTCTACTAGCCAAGACAACATTGCTGCTTCAGAACAAAAGCAGTAATGGGCTACAGTGGCAAAAGTGCTGCTTGGAGCTCACATTCAGGGGCTGTGGCTTCCCAGCCTGGCACTGCTTCCTTGCAGAGCCTGACACAGTGTTTCAGAAGGCCCAGTGGATATTTTCTCTCACACACTCCTCCAGCTTAATTTCAAATGAAGCTGAACTTCAGACTGTCCTGGTGCCCTGTAGCAAGGGGGTGCTCACCTCACCTTCCACAGGAAAAGATGCTTTGGCAGGTTTGGAAATGCCTGATTTATTGACCATGCTCTTCCCTCATGCTCACGATCATCAACTCACTTTCCCTATCACCTTCTCCGTGGCAGGACCTTGCTCATCCATTTTTTTTCCCCCATTATCCAAAGCACCACCGCTGGGCCACACATCCCCTGGCCCTAGTGCAGTGAGGCTCATATGCCGTGGCTCAGCCCTGACTCCAGAACAGGGCAAGCTGCATTTGTAGGGACAAACCTGTACTGGGTTTGCACTTGGATGGGGTTAAGAAAAGCTGCAGACAAACCCATGGGTCTCACCTTGGTGTTTGGACACTGGGGACTACATTTCTGTAGCAAATGGGACCAGCGCATGCTGAACTTGCCAGGCTGGACCATCTGCCATCATGGCAAGTTTCCCTGTGGCACTAAAAATTACACACGTTGGGGACAAAAGGCAAAGGCCCAGGGCTCTCCTGCTATGGGACTCCTCCACAGCGTACCGGGGTGCAAGCACTCCCCTCCAGGGGTGCAAGTGGCAGCAGAGCTCATGTTCTGGTGTCAAAGTGCAGCTGGGCCACGTCAGGCAGGGCTGAGGTCAACTGGAAGGTAAGGACAGGAGTTCCAGCAGGGATAGAAAGCAGGCTTTAGCCCCCAGATCTCTTTGTTCAGCCTCCATCACACAGAGGCAGGGGTGGGAGGTCTCTTCTCTTTGCATGAAACCACAGAATGTCTTGGGTTGGAAATGACCTTTTAAGGTCACCTAGTCCAACCCTGCTGCAGTGAGCAGGGACAGCTTGAATCAAGTCAGGTTGTTGAGAGCCCCATCCCAACCTCACGTCTCCAGGGATGGGGCCTCTACCACTGTAGGTAACCTGCGCCAGTGTCACCACCTTCACTGTCACTAAAGTCATTTTATAGTCTCAGTCTTCCCTTGAAACCATTACCCCTTGCTCTGCCACAGTAGGCCCAGCTATCTTAACAGGCCCCCTAAAAGTTCTGAAGGCCGTAAGGTTTCCCTGGAGCCAGCCTGAACAAACCCAACTCACCTGTCTGCACAGCAGAGGGGTTCCAGACCTCTGACCCACGCCCAAGCGGTCTCCATCTCCCCCGTGCCGAGGACCCCGCACAGCAGGTGGGGTCCCGACAGGGCAGGCCAAGCCAAAGGCATCTTAGGCCCCATGGCGGGCGCCTGCTGCCCCCTAGTGGCCAGCCCCGCCTGCGCCCTCCGACCATTTGCCGCCGAGGCTCGGACGCCGGCTCCAAAATGGCTGATGGCCACAGTGCGGGAGAGGCAGCCCTTGCTCTGGGGGACGCCGGAAACGACAAACCCCTTCTCAGACAACCTTCAGTACCAGGACCCTCCAGTGAAAAATCGACTGCTCCTCCCTCTTTAATAGAGAACACTTTCTCTGTAGAGAAATGTTTCCCTACATCCCAAAGACCACACCAGCGTTCCAGAGCCTGCAGGGACACTGCACGGTCCTGAAAGCAAGCTCTGAAGTGTTGCTGCAGCTACAGGCAGAGCCAAAGGCTATCATTGACTGTGACCTGCAAAGCAGAAGCCTGAAGCGGAAAGAGCCAGCAGAGGACCTTGCATCGGGACAGAGGTCTGCACTTTTGCCTGCAGGTACACATGCCCGGTACAGGCTTGAACTGACAGCCACACATAGCCATTACTTGCACAGTTAAACCTAAGAGCAGCTGCCTTCATAGTTCCTTTTTGCACCCATGTACAGCAGTCATTCAAGTGCAGACTTGTTCCCTCGCAGCTGCCACTGCAGATCACTCAAGTGCCTGGCTGCATAAAGAGGCCAACCCTCACGAAGGGACGAGCCAGGAGCAGACCAGTAACCTGCCTCTCCCCACGAGCAGAGGCACTCACCCTTACTAAAGCAGAGTTTGAAGTCACCGTAGCAAGCAGCTGCTTTGCAAACCCAAATGTGTATATATTCACTTCACATTTAGGGACAAGACAGGAGGAGACAATTTGGCATGAAGCACATGAGGCAACACCTGTGTGAGAGTGAGCCTGAGCTGCAGGGCCTTCCTCAGAGCCCTGCTTCATTTAGCGGCGCACAAGTAACACGAACCAGTTTAGGTCCTTTAATCTGTCCAAGACAGGGTGCTGAAGCACAAATGATAAAACATTCTGCATCTTTACAGCAAAAAAAATGCTACAGAAGTTTATAGGAAAAAAAATATTTTTGTACATGGGTAAAACATTATAAATTCAAGACAACTCACAGACAAGGGGTAAATTCCCACAGCTATCGCTCGTTTCTTAAAAAGTTCATGTGAACAGGCAAGCAGCCAAAAGGGCCTGCGCTCTCTTCCTTGAAATGAAAACTACACTTTCCAAGTGGTTCACAGCACTGCTTCGCATCTTGGAATGTCCTCCAAAGGCTCTGCCAAGATCAGAGGAGAATAAAAACCCCAGGAGTCCTTTCAGACAGTCTCAGAGAGCAGAAGGTAAAGGAAAAGGGAAGTTTATTCAAACTTTATCTTCTTCCCATGTGGCTTGTGATCTCCACCTCCTCCTCTGCCTCCTCGGAAGCCACCTCCTCTACCTAGAAAGAAAATCATTACAAGAAGCAAGAGTTACAGGAGGTATCCCTGCACAGATACCACTGCCCTTCCAAACCCATCCTGGCACAACAGAAAATAAATGCACACCAAGCCCTCTGTGGTGGCACCACAGCATAATCCCAAGAACAGGTTTGGGTTAGTTTTTGAGCACACCCCTTTGGAAAAGCACTGCTTGTCTTTCTTTACCTCCAAACCCTCTGCCACCACCTCTGCCACCAAATCCACCTCTTCCCCCTCGGCCTCCTCCTCTGCCACCACGACCACCAAATCCACCGCCGCGCTGAAAGTCACTCTTTGGCTTGGCAAAATCAAGGATGACTTTGTTTCCATCTATCTCTCCATCCTCCATAGCTTCTTTAGCTGCTTTGGCATCTTCTGCAGAGCTGAAGTCCACAAACCCAAATCTAAGAAACACATAGAGAAAAAGACCATTAAACTCTGCAAGCTGTAGCACCATCTAGGGGTACTTCACAGCAATCCCTTCTGCAACATCTGCAACCACATAGCGATGGAGGCAGTTTCAAGTGTGTTAACAGCAGTGGCTTCTCACAATGCAGAGAGCCCAGTTGTGAGTTTGCCCCTACTGAATAGTTAATATCCTTCTCGTGCGAATCCATAGGCTGCCACAGAGTGCTGGCAGTAAGGAGCTCATTGAGAAGTGACCCCGTCCACTACCCTGTACCAAGAGCTCTGGAGGTCTAAGCTTCTCTGGTTCCAGACAATTTAGTACCTTCAAAGAATCACCCTGCGCTGCATAGATCAGTTAAAGCGAGGCCTTTGGGAGCAACTGAACTACTCCCAGGAGGTGTTTAACATACCCTTTAGATGATCCAGTGTCTCTGTCCATGACTATTCTAGCGCTTATTGAGCCTTCAAACGATTCTCTTAGCGTCTCTTCGGTGGTGTCCTCAGAAAGGCCTCTGACAAACAATGTTTTGCTTTGTTCTGTGCAAAGAGAATACATTCAAAGATCTTGATGTCTGAGCAAGGCAGTCTGAGATGACATCCAGCTTGCACTGCTGGCTCCTGTAACAGCTCACAGGGCTAAGTGGTTTGTTTTCAACTAACATCTCAGCCACCCAAAAAGTCTTTGAAAAGTCTCAGAACTGCAGTTAAAGAGTCTAACATTGAACTACTTCCATCAGCCAACCTATTGCTGTCAAAAGAATGCCTTTTTCATTTAGGAAAAAAAAACCTTCCACAAAGACGCTGACTAGACAGACACTGCTGGATCAGTACTTGACTATCTAGAGGACTTTGGCAATGGTTTCATCAGCATCTCAGATAATCAGTCATCATCTCCAGCTCACTCACTTACAACCAGAGCCCTTCACTCTGCAGACATGCTTGGTTTAAGCAGCCTCAGGTTTGTATAATGCTACACTTCCGCCACAGCAGTCTCAGGATGAAGTGATCAAACATGGAACACTTACGATTAAACCCTCCTCTTGCATTCATGTTCCCTTTCTGCCATGCTGGTGAACTGAATTCCAGTCTGATTATTCTGCCTTCAACTTCTGTGTTGTTACAGGAGTTCAATGCCGCTTTGGCATCATCAATTGTGGGAAATTCTACAAATGCATACCTATTTGGAGAGGAAGATTTCAGTCAGCCCCGAGGCGCAAGGGATCCATGCAACTATGTCATTTGCATTTCGTATCTCAAGAATTAGGAGAAAGGGGGCACAACATACCCTTTAGACCTGCCCTGGTTGTTCTGTGGCAACTTGATGTTAGAAGCCTTCTTAAACACTTCTTGGAGAGTCTCTTCTGTCGCAGCATATGAGAGGTTGTTGACAATTAAAGTCTTTGACTCTTTGTCTGCACCTTGTATGGAGAGAAGTCAGAGATTTAAGTGCAGGCTTGGTGAAGGAAAGCTCTCTTCTAGTCATCACAGGACCCTCTCTAGGGTGAAAGCAGTTGCTGCCTCCTCCTCACTTCAAGGCGAGGCACAAAACCAAGTGCAATAACATTTTGGTCACCTAGACTAGCTCTTCATTCCTTGTCAGAAACATGCAATAGACACATTAAATGCTTACAATATAGAGAACAACTTAGGGAAAAGATCAATTCAGCACATCTCAGTGCTTTAAGTTGCTCTACTCCTGGCAAACTCCTAGAACAAGTCAAAGCAAATGTTAAATGTCATTTGTACACTGATCTGGGTAAGTACCTTTCTGATGTTCCTGATGGCTCTTCTCACCAGTATAGTCAATGACCATGGAACGACCATCAACCTCTGCACCCTGCTTCTCCTCCAGAGCTTTGTTTGCATCAGCTTCTGATTTAAATTCAACGTAGGCCATTCTACAGCACAGCAAAAAAAAAAAAACCACATAAGCAAATGCCTGCTTTCAGGAACAACTAAGTTCTCAAACTCAGGGGGGAGAACTATGTGGAAGAAAAACACTGCCAAAATGAACATTTTCAGTACACCTAATGCAACAGGTTCCTTAAATTCCTTCCTTCCTAAAGATCGCATGAACTTATCAAAATGTGCCAAGAGTTTGAGGAACTGTCCCTTCAGCAACATACCCTCTACTGCTCCCCTCCTTGTTCAAGACCATCCGGATTTCTACTGCATCTTCAAACACTTCTCTTATTGCATCCTCAGTGATGCGGTAGGGCAGGTTCTTCACAAACAGTGTTCTAGCATCTTTCTCTGCAAAGAGAGAAAAGTTACTCTCAAATTACCTGCTAAAAAATCCCTTCTCACCTATGCTATCAGCTTAGTGACAATCCACCAGAAATTAAACCACAACAAGCTGGAAAAGCAACCACTATGACAGTTAATTAGGCTATCACTGCACTTCTCTTAAGGGCACTGATTTCAGGAAAGAAGTCCAAAACGTTCAGAAAAGAGCCATATTTCCTCCTCAGCCCCTCAAGGACACATTATTTCATCGTATTTCCAGATATTGCAGTCTGAACTTGCACATCTATGTTAGCATTTAAGAAACTGTTTATAACATGGAGCCCAAAGCAGTACTCTGCCTTAAAAGAGAACAGCAACCAGCAGTAACGCTACAAGCCTGCTCCAGGGCCCGATCATGACATCCTATCTTTGATGTGCGCTGGTATTCAAAGTTATGGGCCATACCTTTTTTATTTTCTTTCAATGCTTCTTTGCTCTTTGCTTTTTCCAGTTTGACTTCCAAACCCATTAGCTTCTTTCCATTCAGCTGGAGAGCTTTATCCAGATCTTCAGCAGACGAAAAGTCTACGTAGCCAAATCGCCTGAAAGAAGAATAACCTTACTATTCAAGTTCATTTATATGTAGCATCAGAGATCACACAGGAACCCAGAACCAGAGACAATCCCACTGATCGACTGCTAAAAGATACTTAACTGGCCCAAATAACCAAATAGCTCAGTGCTTACATGGCAGTTCTCCCCTTTTAAGGGGTACCTCTCCTAACACGTTTACTGCAAATTAAATGCTGCAAGTAGTAAAACTACTGATGAACTCACTTGGAAGTACCAATTCTGACATCTAAAACTTCAATATTCTTCTTTCCAAAGAAATCTCTGATGCCAGTCTTCAGTTCTTCAAACTCCTTGGTGGAGGCCAAATTTCCCATGAAGACAGAGAAAGATGAAGCAGGTCCTGCAAATTAAAATATATAAAATGTTTTAAGCATGGGGGGGATTTTCTTTTTTTGTGGTTGTCTTTTTAAAGAACTGGAATCCAGGCTCCATACTGCTTTAGCACATCAGTTTCTGCTCAAAAGTGACATCACATTTCAGCATTAAGTCCCATATCATCATCATTTGTGCTCTAGAAATTCCTACTCGGCATCCTGCCCTTTCACACAGTTGTGTGCCGCCCACTAGTCCAGTAAGAGTCCATCACATAAGCATGGTTTGGTAAGCCCACATCACCTACCCTCAGTTTTCTTTTTCTTGGCCTCTGGTACACTTTTATTGGCCATTTCCTTCTTCCTCTTTCCAGGTGCTTCCTTGACAGGCTCTGTGATAGAGAATAAACAACACTGAAATAAACGTACAAAACAAATTCTCCTACACTCGGTCAATACAGGAGCATAAATCTTTACACCAGCAGCACACAGGACCCTTTCCTGCTACTAGGACAACTGTTCCTCAGCCCAAAAACACCATGGCAGGACTGCAGTTTTACACAGGTATCCTTCCTGTTATTAGTTATACTCTCAAAAACATTTAACTCACTTTCATCCTCGCTTTCCTCCTCAGCATCCTCTTCATCCTCCTCCTCGTCATCCTCATCTTCATCCTCACCATCATCCTCTTCGTTATCATCATCTTCAGAGTCTGCCTTGGCTTTCATTGGTGCAGCCTTTGCTGGAGTAGTTTTCTTCAGTGGTACAGGGGCTGTGTCCATGGCTTCATCTTCAGACTCTGAAACAAGTTGAGTGCAAGATTTCAGACACATTCAAGGCTACGCTCCTTTTGCAACTAAGAAATATTTTGAAGTAAGTATTTTTCATGCCTTAAGTTTGTGTGTTCTCAGGAAAGGAGTTTTGTAAAAGCTGCCTCAACTTCAAGTTTCATGCATTAAAAAGCTATACCAAAACCTTCCCCAAAAGTAAAAATTAGTTTTATTAACAACAGGGAAATAAACACCCACACCTCATTGACTATAGCAGCCAGCTCAAATCAGCTGGGCAATAAATGGAGATATGCACACCCCCTGTATCACTCCCACCAAGTTATCCCCCTGCCAGCACCCTAGAAGCACTTAAAGGAATAAACAGATAGATATAAGTAAATAAACAGACAGATGTCACCCAAAGTTTTCCAACACACCATCATCTTCATCCTCCTCGTCATCCTCCTCCTCCTCCTCCTCCTCTTCAGATTCTTGCTTTGCTATCACAACTGCAGGCTTTTTGGCTGGCACTGCTGCAGGCTTTTTGGCTACAGGCTTCAGAGGCATTGGTGGTTCCTCTTCCACATCTGCACCAACAGTACAGCAAGTATTCACCAACACTGCTTGGCCTTCAAAGTCCACTGGTATGTACTTCTTGTTTCCCAGATTTTGACAATGTTTGGGAAAGAACAAGCAGGCAACTAGAAAGTGCTTCAGATGCTGCTGTGATGCAGCTGCAGCCCAAGTTCTCCTCCAAACTTCAACATTTCCCAATTTTCTCATCCCTGAATCCACTTTTCCTAAGTATTATATCAGCACACTAAACTTTTAATTCCAAAGGCACTGAAACTCAGTGACCTCAGTGGACCTGCTTTTGTCAAGTTATACAAAAACGGAGAAATTTCAAAGTAACTTACCAGAATCTTCTTCATCATCCTCATCATTGTCTTCATCATCATCTTCTTCATCTTCCTCCTCACTCTCTTCCTTCTTGGCATTCTTTCCATTTTTTGCTCCTTTGGTTAGGACAGCAGCCTTTTTAGGTGATGGAACAACGGCAGCCTTTTTAGCTGGAGTAGCCACAGCCTTCTTGGCTGGTGTAGCAGCCTTTTTTGCAGGAGTGATGACTTTCTTTGCAGGGGTAGCTGCCTTCTTGGCTGGTGTAACAGCTACTTTTTGTTTCTTCTGAGGGATCACCTGAAACAAACGTTAGTGTAAGACTCACTTCAAATATCAGACAAACATACAACTAGTCTGAAGTATATCCTTCCAACAGATGTAGTCATGTCTGCTAAATGACCTTGATTGCCTATTCTGCTGAATTAGTAAAACTCAGACCGCATTTTTTTCATGATTTTGACAGACTACTTATAGACCATTAAAGCATGCCCAAATCTCTGGTCCTGAAGCAAACCTCTAGTAGCATGAATAGCTTGAAATGTTTAGTATTGCATTTTACTTGTGTGCGCGACAAATCTCTCTGCTAGAATAACTAACCATGCGCTTGCCCACTGGTACTCAGAAACAGATTTAAGACCCCAGGAGTTCTCCCAAAGCTTAAAAGCACAAGCTAAGCTAGTTTTCTCCACAGTTTCTCTCCTATGAATTCCAGTTACATCTTTAGCCGTTTAACTTGACCAACACTAGCCATCTATTAACGATGATTGTTACATTCTATGCATACCCCTTCCCAATCCTTTTGACACTTCTCCAACACGTGCATCCTTTCAACTACCGCTTTCATTTCAAGCAGTATCTGAAGGGAGCCCACAGGAGGGCTGGGGGGGGACTATTCACAAGGTCTTGTAATGACAGGACAAGGGGTAATAGGTTTAAACTGGAAGAGGGGAGATTTAAACAGGATGTTAGGAGGAAATTCTTTACAGTGAGGGTGGTGAGATATTGGCACAGGCTGCCCATGGAGGCTGTGGCTGCTCCCTCCCTGGAGGTGTTCAAGGCCAGGTTGGATGAGACACTGAGTGCCCTGTTCTAGTGGGAGGTGACCCTGCCTATGGCAGGGGGGTTGGCACTGGATGATCTCTGAGGTCTCTTCCAACTTAAAACGATTCTATGATTCTAGTCTCATCACCTCTTCTCCACTGCTCTCATCCAGCTCAGAGGACTCTTCTTCGCTTTCCTCGACCATTTTGGGGGGAGGAGCCATTTTTTTCTGTTTCGTCTGGTTCTTGGGAGTCTGAAAGAGAAAGGGAGCTGTTCGGGGATGTTCACTTATCCGCCCGGCAGCGAGCCGCACATTCATACCTGAAGGCACCTACCCGAACGCTCGCACTTAACAATTGTCCCAACCACGTGGCCACCCCGCCTGCCCCCGCGGCGCCCACTGGCCGGCACAGACGGTCCGCAGCGCGAACGCAGAGGTGCGGTGCCTGGAGGGCCTGCCCCTGCCCGGCGCGGAGCTCCCGGGGGGTGTCCCGGGGGGTGTCCCGGGGGGCTCCCCGCTCTCCCACGTGCTCGCTCTCCGCGGCGCACCACGTGGCCGCGCGCCGGCGTAGCCCCGCCCTCTCCGGGG
>VWZI01010405.1:1540050-1551179 GCA_013396835.1 Psilopogon haemacephalus
TCCCGCCTGGCCGGGAAGCGCAGCTCCGCCCGGCACCCTCACCTTGACGATCTTCACCATGATGGCGGCGCAGGGGCGGCGGCCCAGCTATCTCAGGAGAGTGGGGACGTCCTACGAGGGTGGCGGCGAGGAACCAAAAGGGCCCCGGGCGATCGGCAGGAGCGGCGGCAACGTGCTACCGACCCGGACCGGGGACTGAAACGAAAGAGGGAGTGCAGGCCCCTTCCGCTCGCTTGCCTAGCCCTCCGCTACGCCACGCCCTCCCCGACTCCGCTTCAGCCAATCGCTGTGCATGCTGCACCGCCCAGCCAATCGCCGTCCCCGCCCCTCGAGCCTCTCCGCCAATCTCTGGCGCTTTGCTATCAGCCAACGAGAAGGCGCGTTACACCCGCTGGCAAGAGAGGCTCCGTGTGGTAGGGGGCGAGGGTGGGGGGATGCGCTGCCCGCCAGGGAAGGATCTGCGTTAGCCAATAAGAGAGCGGCAGCTCGGCGCCTGCGCCCTGATTGGGCGGTGGAGCCCAGCGGAGTGTGGGCGTGACCGGGGTCGCTGGAGAGCACGTGGCGATCGGCGGGCCACGTGGTGGAGCGGGGCCTGGGGGGGGTCTGGGGTCGGCAGGAGGGTGCAGGGGCCCCGGAGCCGAGATGGAGCTGGACAGCTGCTGTACGCGGCTCCGGGGCCCGGCTTTCCGAGGCGGCCCTGCAGCGGCTGAGCTCTGGAGGCGGAACTCAGTCTGAATACGCTTCTGCCTTTTTCTTTGGCCTTAGCAAAGGGACGCCTTTGCCAGACTGCTCTACCCACCCCCTGTCCTTCCGGCATTCCTTCCCTGACCTTAGGGAGGCACTAAGTCATGCTTGGATAGTTTAAAGAAGCATCCCCAGAAGCTAGTGGCTTCGCAGCTGTTGGAGCTGCATCTGGCACAGGAGCATCCTGCAGCTGCCATCCTGCACTGGCTCCCGGCATGCAGAAAAGCCGACAGCGCTGGGGTAAGATAGCCGTGTGCTTGCCTGATGAGTGCTTTGGACTTTGTTCACTGAAAGAACACACCAGCTTTCTCTGTAGAGTTTTTCTCACTCAGGGTAGGAATAACAATAGGGGACAGTACAGCACCGCTCTTTAACTTGCTGGTCTGCTGGCAGGCTGAGTGCTCTCTTGCTTGACACTATTCCCCAAGAGCCTGAGTGGCCTCTGTTGTGGGAGACCTTCCTCAGTGCCTTACATCACTTCCCACTTCAAATTGGGCATTCAGACAGCTCCCGGGGGGTCCTGACACACAGCCGTGACTATAGCAGTTTTCCTTTCCAAAGTCTGTTTGAGAGAAGCCCCTAACTTGGAGAATGCAAGATCCTAAGGAGCCCTAAAGAAAAAGACACAAACCCAGGCTTTCCATGAATGCAGTTCTGCCGGGCCCTGATGGCTTTGGGATCTGCTAGGGTTGCCCAGTAAAACCAAGGAACAGACTGTCAGGCAATATGCCTAGGGTGTCCTAGTGCCTCCTTCTCTTCTGCTGGGTGAGGAGAGGCAGTTTACAGGCAGGCAGAGCCATAGCTGAAGGTGCTCACTCCTGGAGAGGTAACAGGATCAGTCAGCCTCTCTGGATGTAAAGCAGCCTGTAGAGAGGTTGCAACCATCAGACCAGCAAGCAGAAAAGGATGCTACCTGGGGAAAATCCTTGCATAAGGCAGCCTGTCTATACCTGTCTGACAGCAATGTCTGGCTTACATCCCACCTATGTGCTGCAGGAGCCAACCTTCAGTGCCTGGGGAAGCAGCAACACAGAAGCAGAGTGGCCCATGGGGATACAGAGTGATAGAGATGGAGGAAGTCGGGGCCTGACAGGATTTTTTTACTGTCTGAAGGCATCATCTTTACTGTGCCTGTACATGGTGCACCAAAATTCTCTATTTCTATTACTCTTACAGCTCTGCTGCCAGTTCTGAGGTGGCCTTGGTTCCTCTCTGTGCTACAGGAGGGTTGATTGCCATGGGAAAGGCACAACTGTTGCTTCAGCCAGGGGCAGCTTTGGCAGCCCGGACACCATATGTGTCTAACAATATAGTGCCAGCAGTAGGGTCTGCAAAAGGTTGGGTTGGCAGCAGACCAGTCTTGGTTCCCAGCCCTGACAGGGGACATGACATTATGGCCTGTGCTCCATCTCTCTTCCCAGCAGTATGCTCAGTGCCAGCAGTTTGTGCTTGATGCTGGCACCTCTGAGGCTGCACTAAGACCCAGCATTGGGAGGAAGGAGCACAGCACCTGCATGCAGGGGAGCGAGAACTGATGCTGCCCACGGCGCTGTGTTAATCCATGCTGCATAGATCCAGATACAGCCCAAACTTGCCAGCCATTACTGTGGCAATAAAGGGCCAGTGATCATAGAATCACAGAATCAATCACCAAACTAACATCACCACGGCCGTTGAAACATGTCCCAAAGTGCCACGTCTACACATTTTTTTAACTCCTCCAGGGACAGTGATTACACCACTTCCCTGGGCATCCTGTTCCAATGCTTGACCAATCTTTCAGTAAAGAAATTTTTCATAATAACCAATCAAACCTCCCATGGTGCAACTTGAGGCCATTTGCTCATGTTCTATCACTTGATACTAGGGAGAAGAGGCAAACACCCACCTCACTATGACATCCTTTCAGGTAGCTGTAGAGAACAAGATGGTCTTCCCTGAGCATCTTCTTCTCTAGATTAAGCAATCCCAGTTCTCTCAACTTTTCCTCATAAGACTTGCTCTCCAGGCCCTTCACCAACTTCACTGCTCTTCCCTGGACACATTCCAGCACCTCAATGTCCTCTTTGTAGTGAGGGGCCCAAAACTGAACACAGCATTCAAAGTGTGTCCTCACCAGTGCCAAATACAGGAGTACAGGGGCACAATCACTTCTCTAGTCCTTCTGGCCACACTATTGCAGATACAGGCCAAGATGCTGTTGGTTTTCTTGGCCACTTGGGCACACTCTGGCTCACGTTAAGCCAGCTGTCAACCAACATCCCCAGGTCCTTTTCTGCCAGGCATCTTCCCAGCCACTATTCCCCAAGCCTCAAAGTGTTGCCTGGGGCTGTTGTGCAGGACCCAGCACTTGGCCTTGTTGAATCTCACATGGTTGACCTTGGCCCATCAATCCAACCTGTTCAGATCACCCTGTAGAGACTGCCTACTTTTAAGCAGATCAACACTCCCACCCGATTTGGTGCAAGCTTACTGAGGGTACACTCAATCTCCTTGTCCAGATCACTGATAAAGGCATTTAACAGAACTGCCCACAAAACTGACCCCTGAGGAACACCACTTGTGATTGGCCACCAGCTGAATTCTGGGCTCAGCCAGCCAGCCAGATTTTACCCAGTGAAGCATCCACACACCCAAGCCATGGATGCCGCAGGGAGGAAGGTATCTGGGGCACTGCAAATGCTGGCATTTAGGCTTGGCTGTTCCCTGTATCCCACTCGTGGTCAGAACCTGTGGGCAGCCCTAAGAGTGCACAGGAGGGTGTTGGAGCAGCAGCAAGGCCAGACATTTTCTGGAGACACAGGATGCTGCAAGGCTGTCCCAGTGGCACAGACATTTCAGGGCTAAGGGAGTTCTGCAGAGCAGCATCACTGAGGAGTAATTTGGCTGAAAGAGTAGGTTTAGTAGCGCTGTTTTGTGAAGGAAATTTATTTTAGGGGCTTTTATGGCTGTCTCTTGCAGCCTGCCTGCAGCTTGGGAGCACTGATCTAATTCCACAGTTAAAGGGAATTCAGCTGGTTTAATGGAGACCCCAGGAGGGATTTGCCAAGGACTCGGTTTCTGGCACAGCAGAGCCTTGTCCCCTCTGCTTCTCCCCAGCCTGGCAGCTCTGGCAACACCTTGCTCAGCTGCCACAGCCCAGTGCCGGGAGTCATCAGGGCTGCGAGGCAAATTCAGCTCCCCAAAAAGCCAGGTGAGATGGGTGAGCAGCTGAGGGCAACACCTACAGGGACCACAGTTGAGTGGAGTGAGTGTCCCCGAACACTGTGTTGAGGCTGTGCCTGGTCGCGGCTGGATGCTTCCACTAGGTGGTGCAAAAGGCTGCAACGCCTGTCCCCAGTGGGAACTGGAAACGTGTGCCCGTGAGAGCAGCTGGGCAGGATATCCTTCCCTGCTGCATCTCTCCCGTGAGATCCCGGGGCACGAAGGGGAGTCTGAGACAAGCCCTGCATTTGATACCAGACAGAAGCATCAGCCGAGCGCAGTCAGGAGAGACAAAATTTATCTCCTGCCAGAAAACCATCAGGGACCTCCAACCAAACACCCCGTGGGTGGTTAGATATGGAGGTAAATGAGCTAAAAAAAAAAAAAATCCAATGTGGTTCCCCGGCCTCAGCCTTGCTTCCCTGGCATCACAGCTCAGCTGCTACCCAGTCCAAGCAGTGGTTTGGTGTGGGCATGACATACCAAAAGTGACAGCAAAAAAAAACCCCAACACCAACAAACCCCCCCCAAAAAAAACCCAAAAGTTACCCAGCTGTAAACACCTCTTGAGTCTCCCCATATCCCACCAGCAAAGCCCCTTCTCCTGCCACCAGTGCTGACCTCACCCCATCACCCTGTCCTCCCACCCATGAGCTGTTGCCAGCCAGAGCCATCATAGAGCAGCTGACACATGCTAGCCCAGTAAGGTTAGGCATACAAGACCTGTCCTCTCTGTCCAGCCACTCAGCTGGATGCCCATCAGGTGGATAAGACTCTCCCCAGGCCCTGATTAATGGAGAACATCAAGTGAGATGAGTCGTGTGGCGTCCTAATTAAGTCTTTTCATCAGTACCCATCTATCCTTGCTGAGAAGAGCCCTTGAGGATGATGACGGAGAAGCAGGCACAGAGCTTGCTGTGACAAATGGCATTTAACTCGAGTGGCCACACACCAGCCCACATCCTACATCTCAAAATGTGCAACTTGGGACACAGTGGGCTGCGGAGACAAAAGTCAACAGTGCCTGGCAGAGTACAGATTTTTTTCCCTCGGAACATCCTCTGTGGAGGTGGAATGGTGCAGGGGTTGGCCTGGGCTCCTGGAGCCAAACACACCTCTGCTGCTCAGCAGATGGTGAGTGATAACCTTGAGCATCCCTCCTGGATGAGGCTATGCCATTTCCTGGGATAGATGACAAGAAAATGTCCTGGTGACTCACACAAGGAGTTTTGTACATGTAGCACTCAGTCTCCCCGTGACCTCCAAGTACTCCTTGAAGCAATCATGCCTGGCACCCTGCAGAGAGAAAAGGCTTTTCTATCACCAGAAGAAGACAATTCTTCTGAGATGTCTTTTCTGTTAGCCCAGTTCCTTTCTCTACCAGCCTTTGCCTGGAGTGGGCAGCAGGCCCTTGCCATCAGCCTGCAAGCTCCTAGTAAGACCATGCAGCTACTCAGAGCCTCTGGGCCAAGTGGGACTCTCTCCAGTTCTGCTCAGCAGGATGAACAAGTGCAGCCCTGGAAAAAAAACTGTATGAAGCACAGAAGTTTAACTGAAACAAAGAAGACTTGCAGTAGACTTGAGACAAAGAAGATAAACCAGGCTAGGGTGATATGGAGCAATTTGGGTGGCAAAAGGGGGGATCTTGGGAGCACCCTCCTCTCTCCATCAGGATGGAGAAAGTTGGTGAGATGGGAACAGGAAGGTCTTTTGAAGCAATACATGCAAATTCCTTTATAACCATGAGGAAGTCAGCGTGAGAAGAAGTTACAGGTGGTCCCAGGCCAACAGCCAGCACATGTCACCACCCCACACAATTGCACATCTGCCCACCTTGCCCTGCTGCACTTGGGAAGGTTTTTCAAGAGTTTCTTGCAGTCAGCCCAGAGAGGGAAGCTCCTCTTTGCACAAGGCATTTCTATGTCCATTTGTCTCCCAGAGTCAGGGCAATAGGGAACAGGATCCAGACAAGCATCAGGTCTCCAGGGATGACTGTTGAGAGCTTCAAAATCTGCGAGTTGTCCACTGTGCATGACCTGGGGCCTTGCCTCAGCTCAGTCATGTTTTACCTGCTGGAAGTTCCCTCTCTCACAGGAGTGTGTTGGGCTATTTCTATTTCACAGCAGCTCCCAGGCATGGGGCCAGCAGAAGGCAAACACTGCCTGGAACACACACAAACCAAGGGAACTCTTTTTTTTTAAATCTTTCTCAAGCAACAATTAAAAAAAAAAACAACAAACAAACCCAACCAAACAAAAAACTTTGTTAAATCCAAACTAGGAAAGTAAGAGTTTCCTAATGTTCCTCCTCGTTTTTGTGTCCCTATCCAACAAAAGGGTGAGCTGAGCTCTGCCTAGGGAGCTGCATGTGTCCATCACTCATTGAAGGCAGCAAGCCACATGGCAGGGAACCTGTGGCTTACCTCTGTCTAAAACCAGGACAGAGGTAAATGCAGCTGGGGAGAACATCACTGCTCTTGGGTACCCCTTGCTGCCGCCTGGCACACACACGGATCCCAAATACAGAATTGTAGAATCATTTCAGTTGGAAAACACCTTCAAGATCATCAGGTCCAATGATAGCTCAGCACTGCCAAGGTCACAGCTAAACATTGTCACTAAGCACCACATCTACACATGCTTAAAACATCTCCAGAGACAGCAACTCCATCACTTCCACAGGCAGCCTGTTCCAGTGCTTGACAACCCTTTTGGTGAAGTATTTTTCTTAATGTCCAATCTAAACATTCTATGGCACAACTTGAGATTGTTTCCTCTTGTTTTACCACTTGTTACTTGAGAAAAGAGACTGACCCTTACCTTGTTACAGCCTCCCTTCAGGTCTTCCCTCAGCCTCCTTTCCTCCAAGCTAAACAACCCCAGTTCCCTCAGCCACTTCTCTTAAGTCTTGTGTTCTAGAGCCTTCACCACCTTCAGTTTCTGGACATGTTCCAGCACCTCAATGTCCTTCTTGTCCTGAGGGGGCCCAAACCTGAATATAGCATTCAAAGTGAAGCCTTACCAGTTTCAAATGCAGGAGTACAGTGGCATGATCACTTCCCTGGTCCTGCTGACTCCTACTGTTGCTGTTTGCCTTCTTGGCCACTTGGGCACACTCTGGCTCATGTTCAGTCAGTTGTCAACCAACATCCCCAGGGACTTCTCTGCTGGGCAGCCTTCCAGCCTCTGTTCCCTAAGCCTGAAGCATTGCCTGGGGTTGTCGACCCAAGTGCGGGACATGACACTTTGCCATGTTGAATGTCATAGGGTTGGCCTCAACCTCTCCATCCTACCTGTCCAGATCAACATGTTCCAGACTCTGCGAGGGGAGCTAGCAGGTCCCCAACAGCACAGCCAAATCAAAACAGCCCTTGGAAACAGGCACTGGTGCCAGGGAAAAGCATATTGGGTGGCTACCTTAGTGGGAAATGGTCTGGTGTTCTCCCTGGCAGCTACTGTGCCATGCTGTTCCAGCAAAAGTTGCCCACCAAGCCCCTTCCATGTGGTTTGCAAAGCTCCCACTCCAACTTACCGGCATAAGGGACCAGCCACTCCAAGGGCTTTCATGGCTGCATTGGGAGGTCCAGGCCTGTGCCAAGCTCTTTGTAAACTGTCACTTTGCACTACACTCTGTCTGCAGAACTCAAGTGGCCCAGGCTGCTGCTGAGCTCTACAGACCACCCAAGAGCCTGGGGAAAGTCAGAGCTTGGGAGTCACCAGCGCAATGCCAGAGATGCTGAGTCAACCCAGCTTCCACCCTCAGTCTGCCCTGGCCTCCCCTCCACAGCAAGCTCCATCAAAAGCAGGCTAAAAAATAAGGGCTAGAAGTACTTGCCCAGCCTGGCCCACTCATGGGCTGTTTGTGCCTCATCCCAGCAGCACGTTGGGCTGTTTCACTTACCACCTTTTGCTGTGGAAATGCCACTGTCGGGGTGTGAGTTAAGAGCACTGCTTCCCGACTCCCTACAAATGTAGTTAAAAAATAGGACCTGGAGGAGTAATTTTCCCACAGTCGGTATCGTCAGCTATCAAACCTGGTCCTGAACGACCCACTGGCACCTCATTAGGCCAGGCAACTGTGCAATCACCACGCCTGCATCCTAGGAGGGAGGAGAGAACACGGTTTCTTGGGGAAAAGTCGCCTTCTTCCTGTCCCTTACAAGCCATCAGTGCATCTCCTCGCTCATGAAAGAGGAGAGAAGGCTTACAACAGGCTGGAAATTACAAGGCATTGCTCCTGCTCGGTTTTAATTGCGGAGCAAAGAGGGAAGCCCATCGATTCATCCCACGGGGTAATTAAATGCTTAATGCTATTGACTGTAAGGACATTATGGTTCAGCAGCCCAACACTAATGCATTAATAATCCCTTACATCATGGCAAGGAAGGGGCATGAACTGCTCCCAGGGCACACGATAGTTACATGAGATGGGAGCTTGCAATAGAAACCTTATGGCCTGAATTGGTGTGGCGACAACCTGCAGGAGTGAGGGCTTCTCCCGGGAAGCAAAGGACAGAGAAGGACTGTGGGGAGGGGGCAGATAGCCCCTACCCCAGGGAAACCCCCTCAGCCACACAACAGATGGGTGGTGGGGATGGGAGCCTGGGCTCCAATTAGCAGTGCTGCCCCTGGCACAGCTTTTGGATGTTGTCAGCCTCAATATGAGGAAAATTAATCTGAGCAGAGCAACCCTTTTATAACAAGCCATACATAACCCAAGCATGAACAGGGTCTGCCCACCTCCTGCTAGGCTCTATATTCCCAGTAATTAGCTGGCTGCTCTGGCACGTTTAGTATGCAGACGATGTGGAGCAGAGGGCAGAGCTTGCACTTTGCTTGGGGTTAAGTGCATCAAAGCATGGCTGAGCAGGCACTGCTCCAAGGTGGACAGGGTGATTTCCTCTCTGGGAAAGGCTTTCAGAGCAGTGAGAACTGTGTGCTCCCTGAGAGGTGTCACACAGTAACGGATGGAGATTGCTTTGGGACCTGCACAACATTCCACCTGTGGGAACTTCAGAGCCTAGCACATGATAGGAATCTCATGTCCCATGGCCAGCCAGGCTGCATAAGATTCATAGAATGGTCCAGGCTGGATGGGACCTCTAAAGGTCATCTAGTCCAGCCCCCCTGCAGTCAGCAGGGACATCCCTACTAGACCAGGTCACCCAGGGCCCCATCAAGCTTCACCTTGAATGTCTCCATGGAAGGGGCCTCAACCTCAACTCTGGGCAGCCTGTTCCAGTGCTCCACCACCCTCATAGCAAAAAAACTTGTTCCTAACATCAAGGTGAAATGTGCTTTTCTCACGCTTGAACACATTGCCCCTCGTCCTGTCACTGCAGGCCTTTTTAAACAGCTTCTCTCCATCCTTCCTGCAGGTCCCCTTTCAGGTACTGGAAGGCTGCTATTAGGTCCTCCCAGAGCCTCCTCTTCAGACTGAACAACCCCAGCTTCCTCAGCCTGTCTTCATAGCAGAGGTGCTCCAACCCTCGATCATTTTCATGGCCCTCCTCTGTGCCTGCTCTACCAGGTCCATGTCCTTCCTATAATATGAGCTCCAGAACTGGACGTTGCACTCCAAGTGAGGTCTCACCGGAGCAGAACAAAGTGTCAGAATCACCTCTCTGGATCTGCTGGCCACACTTCTTTTGATGTAGCCCAGAGTATGATTTGCCTTCTGGGCTGCAAGTGTGCAGTCTGCTCATGTCCAACTTCTCATCCACCAGCAGCCCCAAGTCCCTTTCCACAGGGCTATTCTCTAACACCTCATCCCCCAGCCTGTACTGATAGCAAGGAGTGTTCTGCCCCAGGTGCAGGACCCTGCACTTGCTCTCATTGAACTTTATGCGGTTCACCTGGGCCCACCTCTCCAGCCTGTCCATGTCCCTCTGTATGACCTCCTGTCCCCATAAGGGCAATTTACAGGAGGAGGAAGAAAGTACTCACAGCAGCATGGGGAGAGGGGACACTTTTCAAAATCATGCTTTGGTTTTTTTCCACCTCCTCATGAGCAAGGCATTGCCCCTCCAGCTATGGCATGCTGGGTTAACTCAGCAGCTCACCTGAAACCACTTTGAGAGAGGAGCAGACATGACCCAAAAAGCCAGAAGAAACACAATATCCATCCAAGCTTTCAAATCCTTGTCAGAAACCCCCTGACAAGGATAAGGGGAGACCACATAGCTCTTCCTGGCCTCCAGCATGAAGACCAAAAGCACTTGCAATTTTCTCTGAGCAAACACAAGTGCAGACCATGCTGTCAAACACTGATTTGATTTGTTTCTCTGGTGGCTCTGCAAAATTTGCCTTAATCATTTTCTCTGTCCCATGACATAGCCCAATAATGTAGCACCTGTCCAATAAGAGGTCCATTAATATGATTTACAAGTATTTGACACTTTCTGCCTTGCCCAGGAGAACAGGATCCCTGGGTATGTTGTTGCTTGGGGGAAAAAAAAAGGTGCTTTTTTTTTATTTTTTTTTTTTTTTTTCCTGAGCAGAATAACCTCCTAGCAGTATTTATTGCCTGGTTTAACTTCATGAAGTCACATTTCTCCCAAAGATTTGACACACAGCTTGAAATCCAGCCCTTCTAAAGAAACGTACCTAAAGAGCCTTGAATAAAACAATGAAAGGTTGGACAGAGAGAGAAGGAAAGATGCTCCCCAAAGAAAGCAGGAGAGATGAGCAGATCCCGGGTCCCTCCCTGGACACTGGCTTTGCTGAGAAACTATCTAAGGGCAAACCTTAATGGATCTGAGAGAGCATCGAGCTGTACTTGCACTGTCATTAGTGCAGGATTCATGCAGAGCTGTGTAGCCTAAACCTTCACCCTCTAGGTATTAAAAGGTACACTTAGCACTCAGAGGATTGGAGGGTGCAGAAATGCACCGAGCAGGGAGAGTCCTGCTCTGCTCACTCCTTTTCAGTGCTCTCTCTGCTCAGTGCCTCTACCTAAGGGAGTATTTGAATAGACTCGGGATCTGTTTTGCTGCTTCTATCCTTGCATTCACCTGCAGAAAGGAGATCATCCTCCTGCCACTGCTGAGGCTAGAGCCAAGGCAGCAAACAAGGGGGGCTCAGAGGAGACAGCAGCAATGTGCTGGCTCATGGCAAAGCACAGAGCTGTTTTCTCAAAAATCCTTCTCCTAGGCCTTAAGAGTCTTTCCACCTGCCCCCCCC
>VWZI01010405.1:1551189-1577210 GCA_013396835.1 Psilopogon haemacephalus
TTTTGTTTGTTTGTTTGTTTGTGTTTTGTTTGTTTGTTTTGTTTTTTGAAGGGGGGGAGAGCTGGCTGGCACCAGGCACAGAGTAGCCTCTTGGCTGAGGGAAAATCCTCCAAGAGCATGGGATGCTGGAGCATTTCCAAAGAAGGGCAATGAAGCTGGTGAAGGATCTAAAGCACAGGTCTTAGGAGGAGTGGCTGAGGGAACTGAGAATGTTTAGCCTGGAGAAGAGGCAGCTCAGGGGAGATCTTCTCACTCTCTACAACTCCCTGAAAGGAGGCTGTAGGCAGGTGGGGGGCAGTGTGTTTTCCGAAGTAACAAACAATAGAAACAACCTCAAGTTGTACCAGTGGAGGTTTCCTGCACTCCAAAACATAGCCCTACACTAGCCACTGTGAAGAAAATAAACTTTACCTCAGTCAGAACCAGCACATAGGGTTAAACTCTATTACATCTTCCAGATACATCTGCAGGGGACAATCAGCAGACAGAAAAAGATCCTGCTTCCAAGAAGAAAAACCTTTAAATGCCTCACTTGCCACCCTTACCCACCCTGACTGGGTGCAAATGGATGCTTTCCAGTCCTATTGTCACCATTTACTGTGTTTTCTTCCCTTCAGCTCTTTTGCTGTTGCATATTTCATTCACACACTCACCACACAATCAGTAGAAATCACTCTCATCCATCTCTTCCAGGGCAGGGAGCTGAAGAAGTCATCACCCAGTCCTTATCTTGCTCTTGGCTTGTAGGGATGATGATTTTGTGTGGCTCTTGGTGCTGTTGTGTTTCAGGCTCCTGCCAGATGGACTCACCACCTGCAAGCCAGGATTGCCAGAAAAATAGAAACAAAACCCAGCTCAAAGTTTGCTTTTCCATCTGTGCAAGGCAGTTGTTTGAATCAGGCTCAGCAGAGAGGTTTGGAGCCAAGAGCAGGTTAGACAACTGAAGAGCTGGAGAAAGATGTGGATCTTCCTCTAACTGGAGCAAAAACCACCTGAACACACCTGAACAAGCAAAGAGCTCTTAAAAAGAGGGGGCCAGACCATGGTGTAAATACAAGATAGTACCTGTGAAAAAGCAGTTTGAGCTTGGGATTGCTAACAGGCTCCCAGGATGGCTGGGAGCTGAGGTATGGGAGAGAAGAGCAGGGCAGGCAGCAGTGATAGTCTGCCCTGTTCCTCATTAATACAGCAGTGGCACTTGATGGGTCTCCTAAATTATAATTACTTTCTTGCCATTAGCTTGATTTCTTTCTGGTGACTGCAGCAGTGAATTGGTCCCAGCTGTAACAAGCATGAGATGAGAAGTTAAAAGTAATTGAACGCAGATGAGTGCTGGGGATGGGATGGGATGGGATGGGATGGGATGGGATGGGATGGGATGGGATGCTTTAGGCCAATTATAACCTGAGACCTGCAATATGAGGAGTAGTGGGAGGTATGAAGAAGAGAGAAGTGAGGTCAGAGTTTATGGAAAGCAGATGACTACCACAGTGGAGTCTGACTGGGAAGGAGACACCCATGTGTGTGCTGAGGACACTGCCATGGGAGAGGACACCATGTGGTCAGGCCTAGCCAGGAGAGACAGGCAACCTGCAGACATGCTTTTTGTGGTGGATGTTTTCTGAAAGCAACTCGGACCACCAAGCCAAAAGCCTGCTCTGAGGAAAGTAGGTCCTTGCCTGCCAATGTCCATAAACCTGCAGCCCCTGGGGATTTTCCCCAACCCAGACTATTCCCTAGCCAGGACCTGGCTGGGGTACAAAGGAGGGCGGTGATGCTGAGCTTCCTTCTGAGCCTGTTCAAGTAAGGGCCAGGCAGCAAATTATTTTTATCAGTCGTTCCTGAAGAGGAGAGGCACAGAAGCTGGGGAAACCCAGATTTATCTCAGTATTTTTATTTTCTGCTGCCTTTTTGCAGCGCATGCAGGCAGCTGCCTGTCTGCCAGGGCTCAGAGAGGGGCTTGCTTGGGGAAGCTGCTCTGTTCTTCCCCTGCCAAAGTCCTGCTGGGGGCTTATTTCTCTGTAAAATACAGCTTATGGCATGATCCTCCAGGGACAGCTAGGTCCATCCTGCACATGATACAAGCTCCAGGGGCAGGAGGGGGCTGTCTCACTCTTGATTTCAGCATCATTAATGTGAGATGGTCATTAGTGCAAGTCACTCACTCTTCCTGCCCAGAACAAATAAAAAGAAAGATGTGTTTGGCCTCCAGATGCCTCTCAGCTTTCTCCAATGTGCTACGTTAAATAGTTCTGGACTGAGAAGACAAAACTCTCCCTGACTGCTGTGATTAAGGACAAAGAGCTGTAAACCTCTGTAATTAAAGGCAGCAGCTGCAATAATGTTGCAGCAGAGACATTTGGGTTCTAGTCCTGACTGTGGGTCCAGTCTGGGGTTTTTACCTGCTTTCATTGCGAGCTCATTTTGGAGGAGATCAGCCCACATGCTGCTGGGTACTTTGGGTGCCAGGAGGCGTGGGAAGATTCTGTCTGGGCATGGTGGAGTGAAGAAGCAAGGGCTGTTCCCTTCCTGACTTCGGTCCGTAGAAGAAGCAAACACCCACGAAAACACATTTTAAGAGGAACTAAAGAGGGAAAGCACCTGAGGCATTGCTCCTTGAGGGGCTCCACCAATGCTCTTGGGAGCTTGTGCTTGTGTTTCACCAGTCCTAAATACATAGAACATTAGAGAAAGTTTAGCTTTCTCCAGGGCAGCTTTCTCTCTCCCCAGTCTTCCTCTTCCTTTTCCCGCTGGCACTTTTTCCACTCCAATGAGAACCAGAGAGTGGTGACCTCTCATACTCCACATCACACACAGAGGATCAGGGCAGAACCCTGGGACATGTCTCCTGGGGATCCTAAGCATGGCATCTGTGGGCAAGCCTTCTGCAGACCGTTGCCCTCCAGGTCAGTCTCAGTGTCTTGCTTGCAATCACTAAACTCATGAGACCAGCTCAGGGGTGATGTTCAGGGATGATGTGAGGGCCTTGCACTGAGCTTGGTTCAGCCCCAGCCCCTCCAGCAATCGCAGCCAGTTGTTAGTAGTCCTCGCTTGTCCCAGAGCTCTGCCATCCATCCAGCTTTAATCCACTTACTGCCATGCTAATTATGCTTCACTTTCATTTCTTAACCAAAGTGTCCCCAGGTCAACCATCATGCAGGCTCCTCTGACATTAATTCTGTCATCTCTAGCAATAATGCATTGTGCTGGGAAAACGTGTGGGCTACCCAAACAGTCTGGCTCTTCTAACCCATTGAAGTGAAACTTCAACCCTGCCTCAGGTGGTGCTTTTGAAGGTGCCTGGTGGCTTTAATGGGCTACCTTGCCCCCAAAATTGTCCCTGCATGTTGCTTTGAGGCAGTGGGGAAGGACACTGTCCATCACCTCTGTCCTTCCCATCACCCTGCAATGAAGACGGTGGGATTTTGGGCAGGGAGGACTTTAAATAGCAAACAGATGTTCACTTCTTTGCCCATTTAGCTCCAGTGTGTTCCCTCCCTGCATGACCATGCCCTGAGGTGGGGTATGGGGAGCCCATCCCGTGGTGGCTCTGTCCCTCCAGGGCTGTTAGGTTTGCTGTAACTCGAAGACTATCCCCAGCACAAGTGACACTCACAGGACACTGCAGCTGAGTCAGCCCAAACATCCAGAGCTATGGCTGAGCTCCTTTATCTATGCCCTTGGGGTGGGCTGTGCTTCCCGCACTGACTCCTCCCAGCCTCCCCACAGGGCATGGCTGCCTGGAAAGTGGGTTCCTAGCTGAGTCCTGGATCTTCAGAAAGCCATCAAGGAGCCAGGCAGGATAACCTCCAGCATGGGGCTAAAAACTGAGCCCATGGATGTATGTCCCTGAGAAGCAGAATCAAATCCTATATATATTACTTTTATTGCCTGTCTGTTCTCTTGTCTACTTCCATGCTGCCCATTGCTGGCCAGCAGGCACTAGGGGTTAGCTTTCCACCACCACCACTATCCTGGAGTAAGAGGAGTAAGTGAAATACAGCTCAAAAAGCAGCCTAAATCGGTGCCAAACCCAGCAGGTCCTTGTGGTTTCCTGACAGGCATATTTTCCTGCTTCCCTTCTCCCCTCACAAAGGCTGTGATCTCGGTGGGAGAGGATGCTGCCCTGCATCCACGGCCGGGCAGCCTGAATCTGCCCCACCACCCGGCCCCAGCCAGGGCCTGCTCACTCCCAGGCACACGAGGGCTTTGCCAGACTCACACTGTCTGTTTTCTTCATACCATGGCTGTGTGAAGGAAGCAAAGAACAACCCTTCCCTCGGCTTATTGAAGAGGGGCAGCAAAAAATTCGCTGGCACCCTCTGGAGCCATCTATCACGGCTCCAAATACATGAGGCAATTGCTGTAAAACTTGAGTTTGCTCTAGAAAGGAAAAAAATTACCACCCCGTGCCTCTTGCAAACAACCACAGCACAAATTAAAGCCTTACAAGGCTGAGGCGGCCTCGTAGATGGATTGCTTTTTAATCCTCGAGGTTATGGTGATAAATCTTTTTATTGGAAGCGCTGGAGATACTGTGTCACTCAGCGTGTGTGGCAGCACGGAGGGAAAACAGCTCCAGGAGCTGCTGGGAGGGAGGCGTTCTCCTGGGAGTGGGGCTGGAGGTGATGGAGGAGGGATGGGTGCTTGCCATAGGGGTGCTGCGTGGGCATGGGGGGCCACAGGAGGGTTCCCCCGGGTGGGTAGGCATGAACTGGCCATTAGACAGATATGCTGCTGTAAATCTGGGGGGACAGACAACTTTTGGCGAATGGCTCTTTGGAAAGAAAGAGTTTGGAGAGGAGATGGTGGTATGGAGCCTGACCCAGCCACATGCTCCAAATTGCAGGGACAGAGGAGCATATTCCAGCTCCAAGCAAAGATCTGGAGCAATGCCATTCACATGCTCCCCCCAGCATCTGGCTCTCCAGTATACCTCTGCTCTGTCCCCTCCAGGTTCCCTGTGGTCCTGAAAGAATAGTTTATTTGGTGAGAACTCCCAAGCAGTATTTTGGGATCCTCTTTTTCCCACAGCCATCCTAAAGTGATGCTTGATTCCACATGGGTGGGAGCCGTGGGTCAAACTGGCCTCATCCCTGGCTTCTGCTACCTTCCCCATCAAGGGGCTCTACTTCTGTATCATCTCCCCAGCAGGAAAAATCCTCCTAATTTATAACGGGAAGGTGGCAGGGGACCAGTATGACCCTGAGGGTGCAGGGAGGGAATTGAGGAGCATCATCCTTAGAGCAAAGAGGTTCCACCCTTCTTGGGGGCTGTAATGAGGGAGGGTTCAGCAGCCCCTGCCTTGCTGGTGATGGAAAGGTGCAAAACCATCCCCACAAAACTCTTCTCCCCTGGGAGGTCTGTTCCTTTTTCATCAGGTTCCATGCCCTAACTGCAGCTTTTGATAAAATTAATCATGGGATTAAAGGATTGCTGGGGAGCTTTCGACCTCAGCATCTTGTACGAGCTGGCTGGCATGTGGCACTGGGGACTTTGCATTGTGTCTACCCACGGGTGCAAAACCCCAGCCAGGGGAGCAAAGTTTGCCCACACATCTCTACCCAAGAGGTGCCACCACCTGTGCTGTGGCTGCAGCTTTGGAAAGCCTTTGGGGTGCTTTTCAAGGTGCTCCCTGGCCCAGCTGTTCATGAGAGGTGGGCAGTGTAGCAGCCCTCAGCATTACTGCCTGGCATGCCAAGGCCTTAACATCACATTTCTCTCCCTCCTGCATCTCGGAATTTGGGGTAGCCAAGTAGGACAGGGAGCTTCAGATCAGGGGACAGCAGGACAGCTGTGGTCATGAGGCTGGGAGAAGGCAAAACTACTGCTTCACCTTTCTGGATGCTCTGAACTCCGCTTGAGCTGTGCAAAGTCCCAGGACCACCCCTCCCCCTGCCAAGAAGTCCCCCTGGAGATACGCACACTGTCCTCTGGCACTGACCAGGGAGCTGTAGATGCAAGTGGCCACAGCCATATCATTGCACAGCCCAGCTTTCAAAAGCAGTGGCACAAAAGTCCCCAAAACTTCATGCAGATGGCTGTCATTGCATAATAAAGTGTCACAGGCCACCTTTTTAAAAGCCATCCTCTTGAGATCTGTGGCCAAAGAAGCACTGGGTGACGTGAGATGGGGCAATAACAGGATAAGGGTGGCATTACCAGCACAGCAATGACAAGGGACCCCACATAGCTGCCAGGGTGCTGGCTCCCACCAGGACCATCAGTGATGGGAACTTGAGAGGGAAGAAAATAGATGGATCTTGATGCTCTTGGTGATGCCAGCATCGTCCAGAGAGGCTGCAAGCAGTCAGTAGGACCCTGAAGCATAATTAGAACAGCTCCACACCCACCCTCACCTAGCAGCACCCTGCAGGACCCCACAAGGGCTGAGGAAGAGCTTTTCTCACAGCAGACCCTGAGGAAGGGGAGTCCCCGCTCCTGAGCCAGGGACTGGGTCACATTGACTATGGCAGAAGGGAATTTGAAAACCCAAAATCCTGCCTGTTCTTGGTCGCTGACCTGGATGCAGCCCTGTGTGATATGCTAGGAGGGCTGGAAGCAGACCAACAGCAGCAGCAGGCAGCAATGCCCCTTCCACCACTCCACCTGGGGCTTGTCTACCGGACGCAGAGGGAGAGAAGCTTCCTTGGCTGGCCAGGGGGGAACTGGTGCTGAGCAAAGCAAGAGCTCAAGCTGCTCGGACAGCCCCTCGGGCGGCATCTCAGCCCCTCGCTATTCTATCCCACGCCGGCATCGATTTCAGAGTGTAAATCGATGGGTCCTTCCAGCCCGGGGGAGTGTTCCCAGCCGGCCCACGCTCCCTGGTATTTTGGTGACATTTGCCGGGCTCTGAGGACAGATTGATCAGGGCTGCTACACAGGCAGCTCCCCCTCTGCAGCAGCCGCAGCCCCAGCTCGCCTCAGGCGTCTCGGAGAGCAGCAAAGGTGCATGAATCCTGCTCACACCTTCCCTGCCGTGCCCTCAGCCCCCCTGGCCCCACAGACCTGTCACAGCAGCAGAACCAGTGGTATGCCCCTGGTGCCCATCACCTTGGCATCCCTCAGGAGCATGGTCTGGGTTCAGTCCCATGCTGGGAGTAGAGCTGGGTCCTAGGAGATGCAACCAGGGCACACATCAGGCCAAAAGCTATTTTTAATTCTCGATGAGGTTTGGCCTGTGCAAGACAGGGGTAAAGAAGGGCTGCCCACATTCCCTAGTGGTGCCGAGAGACACAGTGGAAAAGAAGGGTGGCACTTGGCCAATACAGGATAAAATGGGGAGACTGGGGTGTATTTGTGGGGGGGACAGGGACAGGCACAGAGCTGCGCTTTATGGCTGTAGGCAGCCTGGAGCTCTCATCCCGTGTTTTCCCCTTCAGGCTCCAGCTCTGAAGGGAGCATCTATGCTCCTTTCCTTTGCTCTCAAGGGACTGAGGATGCAAGACGGGAGGAAGGCTGGGAGCAAGGAGCCATACCAGTACCCTGTAGCCAGACACCAGCTGGCAGCAGTGAAGGGATGTGTAAGTAAATCAGGGACACAGAGGCACCAGAGAGTCCTGGGTATGTCTCAAAGGAGAAGGCACCCACAGACCATTTTCTCCCCACTCCATCATGCACAAACCTTTCCTGGGGGTCTCAGCCCAAGTGTCCCAAAACAGCTCAGGGTGCCCAACACCTGCACCCATAGGCTCACCCCACTGGGCTGCAAGGGGTGAGACGTTTTTGGGGATTGCTGGCATATCCCTGTCATAGAAGCCAGTCATCTCTGTACCTGAAGGGGTGTCCTAGCCTTGGCCAGCCTCGCTGCTGAGCACAGTAGGTGGAATATATCCAGGTCACAGCACGGCCACTGCCACCATCTTCCCAGAGCAGTGGTGCTGAGAAAATCAGCCTTTTCATCCCAGCAGGACAGTACAGAGAGGCAGGGACCCCTCTATCACTCCTGGCCCACTCCTCACCACGGGAAGGATGTCGCTCTCAGATGGACGCTGGTAGTGCAGAAAGCTTGTCCCAGTCCCCCTACATCCTCCCGTTCTTCAGCAGAGGGATGTCATGTAGGTGGTGGCCTGCCCCCCCTCCATCTCCTCTGGTTCATATCCCTCAATGTTGGAGAGGGGCAGCTCATTGGCACTGGGTAGGAGCTCACACTCGGTGCTGCGGGTAGTGATGTGAGTGACGCTGGGTGAATATTTCCGTGACTGCAGAGGATGGTGGCCAGGGTAGCACATCACCTCCTTGAACATCTCCCGGAAGCGTGTGGACATCAGGTTGTAGAGGATGGGGTTGGCAGCTGAGCTCAGGTAGAAGAAGACACCCGAGATGATGTGGACATACTGGAACATGTGGAGCATGTCCATGGTCCAGGTGGAGACAAAGCTCCAGACAAGGCGGTCAGTGTGGAAGGGAGCCCAGCAGATCCCGAACACCACCACCAGCACGACTGTGGGGAGACAAGGAGCTGGTGTTACTATGGGCATGGGGCTCATACCCCTCCCCAGGAACCTCCAGTCCCTGGCTGAACTATATCCCATTTCACAGGATCACAGGATGTTAGAGGTTGGAAGGGACCCAAGAAGGTCATCAAGTCCAACCCCTAGTTTTGGCCATAGTAAGGAAGACCCAAAAAATTGTGGGAGAGAAGAAGGAGAAGAGAGGAAGGCCCCCCCTGAGCTTTTTTGACTTGTCATGATGGGGCTGGAGGTCTGCGCAGGATCTCCTGCTAGGGCTTCTCCAGATGCTGCTGCACCACATGGCTCTACTCCCCATCAATAGGTCGCTGGTCCCGCCACTGCCCTGTGGCCATGCAGCATGGCTGGGAGACAGCCCCACAGGCACACAGCCTCTGGGCGTCCTGCCACCTTCGCCAGCAAAGTCCACGGAGCAAGAGCTATTTGTGTCCGTCCTTTGTGCTCTGGCTTGGGATTTTTTTATAACTGAGCTCTGCTGATGGAAAGGAGAGGGGATGATAGATAGGCCCTTGCTGCCTTGCCATACCCATGCCACACCCATGCCACATGGGGACGGGTCCCACTTCATCCCCTTCCCAGCTCCAGCACGAGGGAAACAAAGATACGGCTTGTGTGGGACGTGGCAGAGAAGCAGCCCTGGCCCCGCTGCCGGCCTGGGTTGGGCAGTCCGCCATGGCTGCGCTGTCACGGGGCTGGCAGCACCCAGAGGTCAGCGTGCCGAGCACAGACGGCTACCCAAGGACAGCCAGCTCCTGCTGCTGGGAAGGGGGCCAGAGTCTGCGGGACTGGAGCTGGCAAAGGGAGCAAGGGCAGGGACCAGTGGCGCAGAGTGACAGAGGGATGCTCCAGTGTCCCAGGATGGTAGCAGTGGCTGCAGGGCTGGTTAGGATCTCGGCCCTCTGTAAAAAATACCATCACCACCATGCAAGCTCTGGGTGATGAAGGTTAGGTTCCCCCACCCCATCCCAGCTCCTTTCTCTTTCTCACTCTGCATTTTCCTGGATTGAGGTGGGAGGGAGCTGGCATGCACAATCCCCACCACTGGATCTGCCTTTGCCCTGACATCCCTAAAGCCAGCTCTGCAACCTTCCTTGGGGGTGACCCAACCTCAGTTTCCCCCCAGCACCTTCCCAACACAGCCTTGGAAGATGCCCCCTGGTTCTGTCTACCCCCAGCATGAGAGTTCCCAGCACTGGACTCACACAGCATCTTTGTGACCTGTCTCCTCTTGACTTTCTTCTGCCCCTGGGTGTTGTGGCAGTCACGACTGCCGCCAGACTTGGCTCCCAAGGACTCCAGCATCTTTTCTTTCTTGAGCTGCAGGCCAATGAGTAGGTAGAGGACACTGATGGTCCCCATAGGCAAGAAGAAGAAAACAATGGTGGTGACCTGGATGATGAGGTTGTAGGTCAAGCGTGGCTTCACCAGGGTGCAGATCTCAGAATCAGGCACTTGCCCGCGGCCAGGCACATAGAGAGGCTGCAGGCCATGGAGGCTGGTGTTTGGGATGGAGCAGACAACTGACAAGACCCAGATGGTGATGATGACCCTCTTGGCATGGTTCCTGGTCACCACATACTTGGCTTTGAGCGGGTGCACCACAGCGATGTAGTGCTCCACGCTAAGGGCAGTGACATTAAGGATGGAGGCAAAGCAGACTGCTTCAAAGAGCAGCGTCTTGAAATAGCAGCCACTGGCACCCAGCAGGAAGGGGTAGTTGCTCCACATGTCGTACAGCTCCAGCGGCATCCCCAGCAGCAGCACCAGCAGGTCAGACACGGCCAGGCTGAACAGGTAGTAGTTGGTAGGTGTCCTCATGAACCGGTGCCGGAGGATGACGATGCAGGTGAGTGTGTTGCCCACAGCTCCCACCACAAAGATCAGCAGGTAGATGACACAGACAGGGACAAAGAAGCTGGATCGTCGAGGTCCCAAGTACTTATCCCGTAGCTGCTCCTCTGTCAGGTTGACATCCTTGGGGTCAAACAAGGTCTCCGGATGAGTCCTGTTGCAGAGATCAGGGTTGATGGGCTCCACAGGAAAGTCTCTTTGGGGCAGTGGGAACTCAGGACCAGAGCAGTTAACATAAGGATTCATGGCTGCGAGAGACAAAGAGCTTTGCAGGATGTTCTCCCAACCCCTCTGCTGCTCCAGCTCCCTCTCTCCCCATTGGTGTCAGGTTGCCAAGATACTGCTGACCGTCACAGCTCTGCACCCTCACCCCCATCCTGCCTCAGGAACAGCTTTTCCTTTGGGGAACCACCTCAAACCTCCTTTCAGCTTCTCTCCAGAGCTCCTAAACTCTTCTTGCTCTATTTCCTATCCACAAACAGCCCTGGTGACTCCCCAGTCCACTTTGGCCACTTCATCCCATTGCTGGGGGGCTGTAAGCGGGGCAATCCTTTCTCTCTGTTCCCAAAGCAGAGCAGGATACATCCCCAAACCCAACCCAAAAAAAATCAATTCTGGCTGCAACTCTACCGCCCATGCAGAAGGGTTGACAGGGAGACTATGAAGTGGTCAGAGGGAACACTGATCTTCCAGCCCAAGAAAGACTTACGGCTTGTTGGGAAGCTCCAGATGAAGGCTGAGGTCCCACCGCCCCTGCACCAGATGGGGTCGGACTGGGGAGGGAGAGTGGGAGGGGATGGAGACTTCACTGCCTTAAGAGGCAGGCTAATGAATTCCTATCGCTGATGTCCTCTCAGAGCTCTGCTCAAGAGAAGCTGTCTGCCCTTATCCAGTTTCTTCCTCTTGTCTTCTGGCAGTATAGAGGCTGGTGGGCAAGCCAGGAGGGTGTTGGGTTCTCTTCCCACTGCTGGGCAAGCAAGCTCCGATACAGAGATCCTACCACCTGCCAGGGGCTGGCTCCTCTTTTCCAAAACAGCACTGCTGAAAAGATGCTCTTCAGAAGGAGAAAGGAAATAACGTTAGAGTAATAAACTCCATTGACTCCAAGAGACTGCCAGGGAAAGGCAGCATGGATATCTCCAGTCCCACCAGCAGCTTTTGCAATGCAGGCATTTGCCATTTGTGTGGCCTCCGTGGTAAAGGTGTTGATCAACCTTGCTGCCTTCCCGACACTGCCAGGCATCGGGGC
The DNA here is from genome assembly GCA_013396835.1 of Psilopogon haemacephalus. Classification (NCBI taxonomy): domain Eukaryota; kingdom Metazoa; phylum Chordata; class Aves; order Piciformes; family Megalaimidae; genus Psilopogon; species Psilopogon haemacephalus. The sequence goes on from VWZI01010405.1 coordinate 1,562,761, forward strand.
TTGGGCAGTGACCAGCTCTCTGGCATCACCTGGGGGAGATGCAAACAGACCCTGCAGCTTCTTGGGGTCTCCTTGATTCCAGACATGCAACCCTTGGGTCACCTGCGTGGAGCAGGTGGCTTCAGTCAGCTCCCAGCACTCTTCGCTGGCAGAAAGTTGCTGCACTGGCAGTGTCATCCCTCGCTCCACACCTAGATCTGCTCCATTTCCGCACCCACCAGTCAGCCTGTGCTCCTGCCTGCCCCTCTGCACTGGCACCTGTGCAGTGAGTGAGAGAGCACTCAAATCACTGCTCTCTCCCCGGGGTGAGAGAGCAATGCCGTGCAGCCATGCACAGACCTGCGCACACATGCATGCAGACGTGCACACAAGTATATGCGGTGCACACACACGAAGGGACACACCAACTCACGCGTTACTGCGCCCCACGGCCGCGGGGCAGGGCTGCGTGTCCCAGCTCTTCCCGCCGCTCCCCACGCCTCCAGCATGTGCTTTACCGGTCCGAGACCAGCTCGGAGCCTGCGGAGCCCACGGGCGGTGCCTCTCCGCCTCCCCGGCCGCCCGCCCCCTCGCCGCTGCCTGCGGAGAAAGGCTGGCGGCTGCGAGGCGGGGGCTGCGCCGCCACCGGGCTCTCCAGCCCGCCCCAGAGGTAAGCGAGTAACACCGAGGAGGGTCTTGCAGGGCGGGGGTCGGAGTGAGAGGGACGCGGCTGCGCATCGCTCCTTGCGACGGCAGCGACCACTGCGGGCACTGCCATCCCGTGGGATAGGCACAGGTGGGTTCATCGGTCCCTTCATCCCCTCCGAGGTGGCAGGGCACAGGCGTTCCCGGTCTCCTCCCGCAGATGACGTCTTGAAGGGCTCTGTCATTCCGGGTACCCTTTGCTATTCTGCCTGTCCCAGTGCCGTCCTCGCGATGTGCAGCGGTGTTTGTACGAGCCGGATGGGATGGAGCTGGGAGAGCCTCTGTCAGGGCTGGATTGGCGCAGGCGTGACTGAGATCTTGGAGAAGGAGCCTGGAGAGACCTCCACCCCTGTACCACTTACTCCTACCCGGGCTGAGCCCCAGCACAGCTCACTGCACAAGTAAGCCCAGGACCCGCAGCCAGGATGTGAGAAGCTGTCTGGATTTGGTGGCCCCCAGCATGAGGAATGTGCCCCTGGGGTCCTGCACCTCAAATTCCCCTCCTGATGCTAGAGCATATAGCACTCAGAAACAGCACAGATCGTCCCTCACCTTCTGCCCTGCAGCCCAAGGGGGAAACTGAGACACCAGTGCCCACCAGTGCCCTCATCCCTGGGAGGCTCAGCGCTTGCACAGGGCTCTGCCATACCGCTGTTGAGGGTAGCAAACAGAGCCTGGCTGCAACCAGAGATGGCTGGCAGTACATTGGTGGGCACAAAAGTCCCCAGGGCCACCAGGTACAGCATAGCAGTGGGACACACTGCTCCAGAGCACCTCTGGGCTGTGAAGTGCTGGCTGCACATTGTGGGGGACATGGCATCCCATTTATGTGTTGGGTGGTGAAATAAAGCCAAGGGACAGCAGCAGGAGACAGTGCCCAGTGGGAAGGGGGTGGCAGATGGTCACAGTGAGCTCAGACTAGCCCAACACAGTGGGTCCTGATCCCCCAAACCTGAAGATATTCTTTCTCAGTTCAATATGCCACAAAGATCCTAAAAGCCTCGAGTGTGCCTGTCCTGGCCTCTGCACATCCTGCCCCTCCACATGAGCTGACAGCAAAGGTGAAAACAGCCCATGGCCCTATGTACTACATCAATGGGTCCATGCCCAGCTTTTTCCCTGCTGGATGATAATGATGGGGGGGAAGGAAGACCACATGGATGCCAATGAAGCCAGCACTGAACACCAGTGCCAGCCCCAAAGGGCTGCATGTCTGAATCTGCAGCACACCCCAATGATTTTTGCTCAAAAGAAATTTCAGAGCAAGGAAGGGATGGTAGAACAGGACCACAAAAGCTCAGGGACACCTTGGTAGCCCTAAGCTGTCCCTGCCTCTGTTCCTGGAGGAAACAGGCTGCAAATAGAGGGGATCTGGCAGAGCAAACACAGAGAGGGCAGGAAGGGTCCAGGGCTGCCCCAAGATATGATTTTCTTCAAAGATACCTCCCACAGCAGAGGAGAGGAGCTGATGAAGCCAAAGGGCTGGAGGGTAAGTGGGTGTGAGTAAGACATTACTCAAGGGAAAAAACCAGCAAGCTGGAAATAGTGACTGAAACTGGGAGGAGGAAGAGATGCTGCCCGCTCCAATGAGAGCAAGGAAGGCAAAGAAACCTCATCCCCTCCGGCAATGAAAGCATGCTAAACCCCAGGCGTTTATGTCACAGGGATGGTGAGAACAGGGACAGGACACAGGGACAGCAGCCAGGCAATGCTGGCAGGGGCTCAGCAGAGCTGGCTCAGCAGATGCTGGGGTGGGCAACAGTGTAGGGGAGCTGGCATGTGGCAAGCCACAGTGCCTGGATGGCACAGCCAGAAACAGTAGCTGATGGGCACGGATTTCTGTCCATGCCTCCAAATTATGCACAGGCTGCTTTTTCTCCAGGGATGCCCAGAGCAGGGGATGAATTCATGTTGGTTCAGGGGCAAGTTGTGCAGTACCACTGAGACAGCATGACCTTGAACGAAAGCCCATTTGAGGGACTGCATCGAAAATGAAGCACTCCTGAAAATCTCTCTCTCATCCTCCATCCTTTCTCTCTCCCTCCCATTCCACTTCTGCCCTCCTTCTCCCACCACCATTTTCTGCCTGCCCTGCTGAGCACATGCAGCCAGCTCCCAGCAGAGGCCCAGGTGCTCCCTGGGTTCTGTACACCCTGGCACGGCCATCTACCCCATGTTTAGCAGTGCCCTGCAGGCAGCCACAATGCCTCTTACCTTTATCATGTTCCTTCACTCTTCCTAGATTTTGCTGCAGGGTAGTCCTTGGAGTTTTGCACCTGCATCCTCGTTCCTGCAGGGACACCCTTGGGGGTAAGGAGACATCTGCTGGGACAGGGGCATTTGGGGATTGCTTGGGTTGGAGCAGAGCAATTAAGATGCTGCCGAGCACTTATTAAATTTCAATATCTGTTTCCCTGCAGTATCCTTCTCTAACTGAAGACAACAGGCATGCAAGTAAGGATGGTCTACAACGAGCAGGGACCAGGCAGAGGTTGATTCACTCAGAGATGAACAGATCAGAAGTCCATCTGTCCCCCTCAAATTGCCAGGTTTTGGCTTCCAGGTGTTGAGAGACCCCTGTCACATGCATGGTTCAGTTCTCCTGGCCCAAATTTTACTGGGACACCAGAACCACTGTACCAGAGATCTTTCTGCCTTTTCTTCCCTTTTCCCTCCACTGTTGCCACCAGTCTGATGGAACATCCCCCATAACTAGGACCTAAACAGCTGCTCCTACCCTACCTGCTGTCATAGCTCCTCGGGAAGAGATGGTGGTTCTCTAGGACTGCACATCACTTCTTTCCCACAGCATCTCTGGTTCTTGCAACCCTCCCCAAATCCCTGTGGGCCTGAAAGCACTTCAGTCATCCACTGTGTTTTTCAATTTTCTGATAAAGCAAATAACCAGGAGACTGCAACCTCATTCCAATACTGCTTCCTGCCACTTAAAGTGGATGAACTGCACATGGGAGCATGACCTATTCCCCTTATTGAGCACTTCATTGTATTAACCCTGCCTGAGGAGAAAAGCCATTAGCCTCAAAACCCACTCCTCCTCACAACACATTGACCACCTTGGTCTGGCTGTCTCTGGCTGGAACATCTCGTGGCTGGGCTGGAACTTTCAGCAGCAAGGTGGCAATATTGCAGCACTCATGGTGCTCCCTACACAACTCCAGTCAGAGGGATTCCCTCCAGTCCCCCTGCTGCAGATCCCTCCCTCCCTGCCAGCTGGCCAGTGCAGAAGCTGTCCGTGCCCTTGGCCAGGTCCCTCTACATGAAGGCTAAGGCTAGCACACAGAGGCTGAGCAAGGTGGCTCTGCAGTGTCATCTGGAGAATTAAGAGTCTGAAAGGGGACGAACAGTAGCTTTGACACTTGAGAGCTGCAGCCCAGTCATCAACTGCATCTGCTCCTGGCTCCTTTCAAGGGCACGTTGCTCTAGGGAATTGCAGGACAGAGCAGCAAAGCCTTTTACGGAGCTCTTTGTGCTCCATCCTCCAATTTCTTCCCCTACTTTGCAGTTTTAGACAGCACCTTCTTGTCCTGAGCACAAAATGCCACTGAGCCTCAGTGACACTACATCTGAGAGAAAAATGGAGGGAAAGACAGTCACTTGTCCCTGCCATGCCACCCTACAGCAGGTAAGAGCCCACAGGGTGAGTCCATCAGTGCTGCTGAAGTGAGGGGACAAGCAGCCCCTTTGCAGGTTATTGCTGCAGCAAATATTTCTAGGCAGGGATGGCCTGAACATGGACTCAACAGCGTATGAAGCTCTAGGACAAGAATTAACCCTCTGCCCCCAGAAAGCAAATAAATCTCCTGGCCACAGGGATGTAGAAGGAGTTTCTGTATCTGCTGGGAGCTGCCTACTCAAAGGAGGCCCTCTTTGGTCATTTGGAAGTGTTCAGAAGACACAGAACAGAAGAATGCTCATTTCAGTCCTCAGGATGGGGAAGGGTCACTCAGACCTGCAGGACACCAAGCAGACCTGGATTTGGATAATGCTGCAGTTGCATAGCTGGGGGTGAATGCAAGTCAGTGAGGTGACCTTCCCAAAGCAATGCTGCTGTCATTTACTCAGCAGAGCCCACCCAAACATCTTTGTTATGGGACACCCTCCTCTAGTAACTTTTTGCCCACTGCCACTGTATATTTCCAGCCACTAACTCTCTAGAGATCTTTTGCCACTATCCAAAAGCTGTTCCCACTTCCAAAATCTCATCTCAGCACCATTACCTCCCCACAGCAACCACTGTACCTAAAGCCCCATGGCTCATCTAAGAAATTACAGGGAAAGGGCATTTCTCCTCTATACCAAAATGCACTGAAAGGAGAAAAGAAGGGGAGAGGGAGGGGAAAAAAACAAAAAGGAAGAAGAAGAAGAAAAATAATCACTTCAGTGTTTACTGGGATAAAGCAATCAACTTCCTAAGGAACTACAGAATTAGACTGCTCCAAGCCACATGTTCCCCAGGGTCTGCTGGGGGGATGAGGAAGACAAGCACTCTCTAAGCAGGTATTCAGGCTCCATGGCAACCACAATTTTGCTAATCAGGGCAGGCACAGATTTGAAATGCTCTTTCACTTGGCAGGAGCACTGGACTTTTGCAGGTCCCCACCAGCCCAAGTGACCTGTAGATGTTGCCTTGTCACCTACAATGATAGAGCAGGATGAGAGCTGGCTACAGCTGGGACATCCCTCTGACAAGCCACATAATGCTGTATCCCTTATCCAGCACAAGGCTGCAGGCTGTGTCTTTTGTAATGAGCCCAGGATGAATCACCCGAAACCAAAAAAGCATCAGGTTATTTCTTCCCCAGTTGTAGATGTGTCCATAAGCCAAGGTTTTGCTAAAAATATGTGATATTCCTGCCTCCCTCTCACCAGGATGCTGCCCACCAGAAGTGGCAGAGCAGATGCTGGCACCAAGAGCAGCAATGGAGATGGCATTCCTGGTGGGGAGAGGTGCAGCTGCAAGCAGGGAGGTCTCACATCCCCCAGCCCCATGCTCAGAGCATGGTTACTGTCACATTTTTCCCTAAACTGGAAAATACCAGCTTGTGGAGGACGAGAGGCAGCCTGCAGCAGGTCCCAGGCCTGTGGGAAAGCACTCTGCAGGCACAAGGAGCGGCAAACAAGCCACAATGGAAGTCTCTTGTTCTGGCTGAAAGCTGCTCCATGGCAAACTCTGTGACACACTCCACGGACAAGAGGGACTTGGAACCTGGCCAAACCAGCTCCCCCTTCACTCAGCAACACAGTCAAGCCAAATTACACCCAAATGAGCACTCAGCAGCTGAAAATAACTCAGACAACCCACAACAAACTCGGGACTACCCCTGTATCCCAGCCAACCCGTAACAAATTTGGGATCATCAGCTAGAGCAAGACTCTCTGGAACACATTTAAATAGAGCATGGATCCAGGGCATCTTCCCAAGCTTCAAGTCACCTTATGGGCATAAGCTTTCAAAACCCCTCTCAGTTTCATATCGTCGGAAAGCTTATTGAGGGTAGACTCCATCCCCTCATCCAGGTTGTTAATAAAGATGTTTAACAAGACTGGACCCAGTACTGACCCCTGGGGAAAAACCACTAGCTACAGGCCTCCAACTGGACTCTGTGCCACTGATCACAGCCCTCTGAGGTGCTTTTAAGCCAGTTCTCAATCCATCTCACAGCCCACTCACCTAACCCATACTTCCTGAGCATGGGAGATGGTGTCAAAAGCCTTGCTGATGAGATGAAAGCCTCTCAGCTTGATTTCCACACTCAGAAAGAAACACTCCACCCGCATGCACCGAGGACAACCCCATATCTCACAAGCACAGCAGTTCCACTGATTCATAGGTTGCATTGGGTTGGAAGGGACTCTCAAAGGTGCAGTAAGCAGGGACACCTCCCTGAGAGATCAGGCTCTCCAGCAGGACAGTGATTAGTCAGTGGAAGCTGTCAGGGTTGCATAGCTTCACCTTAGGAAAACTCCCATTGCTGTCCAGTATGACAAATTGAAGAGCAGGCTCTGGGGTGACAGCACACATCTCCACCTCTGCCTGGACTTGCACCTACCCCCATTCCAAGCTGAACAACAAGAGCATACCCTGCTTCCCCGTTGACTCCTCCAACAGCCGCTCCTCTCTTCCCTCTCATTCTCTTTATAGCCCTGAGAGGCACCCACTGCTGGGCCAGGCTGGGCAGCACCTGGGTAAAGGGGTGGGCTGAGTTAATTCTTTGCTCAACCACTAGTCCAGTGCTGCCCTCACTCTAGAGGGCAGCTCTAGAGAGGGTTCCAAAAAGTCATGCATCCACAACTTTCAGCTGCCCGGTTCCACTTCATTTCAATGAATCCACTTTTCAGTGCCTCAGGTTTCCCTCTGCTGTTGTAGCTCTAAGTCAGATCCTGTTTTCTCTTCTTTTCCCTCCTTGAAGTGTTTCCCAGAAAGGTAGGCATCTTTCCCCATGCCATCTGGCCCACAAGAAGACTTGGAGCATGCACACCCTTCTTCCAGCATCTCTGAGACTGGTGGGAAAGGTTTGGGGCACAAACAGCCTTTAAAAGAGTTTCCCTTGCACTGGCCCTGCAGCTCTCATATGGGGCTTCCCAGCTGGACTCGGTAGTCTCCCTGAAGTGCCTTGGCCTCTGTTTGCTTCCTACGACCCAAAGTCCCTAGGAGCTGGTCATTTCCAGCCATTCCTCTGGGAAGGCAGGATTACATGCTGGAGCTGGATGGGACTTCCTCTCACTGGCTGTGCCAGGCTGCTCTGACAGCAGTGCCAAGTGGCAGCCTAATGCTGCCTGCATGGATCTGGCCCAGAACCCGTTTATCCAATGATTTTCCCTGGCCCACAGCCTCTTTCCCTTCTTGCTGATACTGTAACTAGAGCTCTGCTCTCAGCCTCAGTCTCTGATATGTCCAAAACCTCCCTCATGCACATGAGGGGCTGGAACCCACAGATCTTCTGGCCACTGTGGGAAGCAGCAGTTCTCAGCAGAAAGCAGGAACTTGAAGAGGATTTTGGTGGACTTAGGCATGTGTTCAAAACATGGTACCTGATTTACTCAGGGTTAGGGTGAATCCCATCCCACATGGCTGCTGCTAATGACAGGCTTTAAATAAATGAGCAAATGCTGGGCAGATGAGAGAGATTTTCCTCTGGCACCATGGAGCATCATCTGCAATCCCTCTCCAGCTCTTCCTCCACTCACTTTCCATCCCCATCTGGCACATTATTTCCATCCCTTTTTCCACCAAGAATGTGTCCAACACTACCCAAACCCAGGCAATTATGAGGTGTGAATAGGAAAGAGCTTCTTGTATGACCTCATGAGCTGCCATTCCATGAGCTCCAGGAGCACTGTTTAAAACTACCCTTTCTGGTGTTTTACATCTGCATTAATTTTGACTGATTTTATACATCCACTGTGAAGTGATCAGAGCAGAGTTTAGACATGGTGCTGGGTGATGATCTGTAGCAGGAGAGGTGATTTGGAGCCATGTCAAGGTGTAGGGAACACTCTTGTTGTTGTTGCACAGAATCACAGAATGGCAGGGGTTGGAAGGGACCTCTGCTGATGATCTAGTCCAAACCATTGCTAAAGCAGGTATACCTAGATCAGGTTGCAAAGGAACACGTCCAGGCAAGTCTCCAGAGCAGGAGACTCCCGAACCTCTCTGAGCAGCTTGATCCAGTGCTCGGCCACACTCAAAGTGAAGAAGTTTTTCCTTAAGTTCAAGTGTTGTAGTTTGCACCCATTGCCCCCTGTCCTATCACTGGCTACCATTCCAAAGAGCCAGCCCCGTTCTTTTGATGTGCATTGATAATACCCCCTCTCACACTCTCTTTCCCAGGATGTTTCCAGACAGCCTCCAATTCACTGCTCAGGCATCTGGGCTGGAGCAGAGTGTTAGCGGTGGGGTACGGCCCCCAGGGCTGCAGCTGTGAGCCCCTGGAACAGGCAGCTGCGAGCCCCTGGGACAGGCAACCGTGAGCCCCCCGGAACAGCAGCTATGGCCCCTGGGACAGGAGCTGCGAGCCCTCCAAGACAGGCGCTGCAAGCCCCTGGGACAGAAGCTGTGAGCCCCTGGGACAGGAGCTGCGAGCCCCTGGGACAGGCGCTGCGAGACCCTGGGACAGGAGCTGTGAGCCCTCCAAGACAGGCGCTGCGAGCCCCTGGGACAGGCAATCGTGAGCCCCCCGGAACAGCAGCTATGGCCCCTGGGACAGGAGCTGCGAGCCCCTGGGACAGAAGCTGTGAGCCCCTGGGACAGGAGCTGTGAGCCCTGCGCCAGTGCGCGGAGGAACAGCCGCGAGTTTTCTCTCTGGAGTGTGTGACGGCTGTCAGGGGGCTCCCTGGCAGGGTGGCTCGCAAGGCACCCGGCGGGTGACGGTGGCAGTTTGTCCGCCTGAGGGCTGAGGCGTGCCCGCTGCTGTGCCACAGTCCCGCGACAGGATTCGAGGCACTCTGGCTCCCTCTGGTGGACACAAGGGAGCTCCGACGTGTCCCGTAGCCAGGGGCCACCACGGGCCACCTGCCGCTTCCGCTGGTGTGAGGCTTCCGGGCACGGCAAGCATTTGCCTGCACGTCCACTGTACCACTGTGGTCGCTGGGGTGTGTGCGTCTGTTTATATGTGTGTATGTCTCACTACGACCAGACTTGCAGCCCCCAGAGACCACGCGTGGGTGGGCAGGGCTGCCCCTGCTGGAGGGGACATGCTTGCACAGTGGCACCCTGGGAAATGGGGGTCCTGGAATAGGTGTGTGGAAAGCAGTGGGGTGTTTGCTGGAAAATGTGGAAGAAGGAACATGAAACGGGGGAGGAAAGCACTTTTTAAAGGTCCTCTAGACCAACCGCCCTTCAGTGAGCAGAGACAAGTAGAGAAGGCTGCTCAGAGATCCATCCAACCTCAGCTTCAACATTTCTGAAATTAGTGCTGTTACCACCTCCCCGGGCAACCTGTGCCAGTGTGTCACCACCCTCACTGTAAAAAATGTCTTCCTTTTGTCTAGTCTAAACCTCCCCTCTTTTAGTTGTAAACTATCTGACTTAGTTATAAGGTCTGTGCAGAGCCTTCTCCAGACTGAACAACCTCAACTCTCTCAACCCGTCCTCAAAAAGGAGGTGTTTCAGCCTTCTGATCAGTTTTGTGGCCTCTTCTGGACCTGCTCCAACAGGCCCAGGTCCTTCTTGTGCTGAGCACTCCAGAGCTGGGCATAGCGCTGCAGGTGAGGTCTCACCAGGGTGGAACAGCCAGCCAGAATTACCTCCTTCAATCTGCTGATTGTGCTTTTGATGCTGCCCAGTATACTACTGGTCTTCTGGCCGGTAAGCACGTGTTGCCAGCTCATGTCCAGCTTTTCATCCACTGGTATCCCAAAGTCCTTCTTCGCAGGGCTACTCTCAATCCCTTAGAGTCATAGAATTAGTCAGGGTCAGAAGGGATAACAAGGATCATCTAGTTCCAACACCTTTGCCATGGGCAAGGACACCTCAGGCTGTCTAGATCAGGCTGTCTAGAACCTCATCCTGCCTGGCCTTAAAAACCCCCAGGGATGGGGCTTCCACCACCTCCCTGGGCAACCCGTTTCAGGGTCTCACCACCCTCACGGCAAAGAACTTCTTCGTAACAACCAGTCTGAATCTACCCATTTCTAGATTTGTTCCATTCCCTCTAGTCCTATCCTAAAAAGTCCCTCCCCAGCTTTCTTGTAGGCCCCCTTAAGATGCTGAAAGGAGCCTTTCTCTCTCTAGACTGAACAGCCCAAACTTCCTCAGTCTTTTCTCCTAGGAGAGGTGCTCCAGCCCTCTGATCATCCTCATGGCCCTTCTCTGGACATGTTCCCTCTTGTAATAGGAGCATCCAGAACTGGATGCAGTACTCCAGGTGGCGTCTCACCAGTGCAGAGTAGAGGGAGAGGATCACTTCCCTTGACCTGCTGGCCACACTTCTCTTGATGCAGCCCAGGCTCTGGTTGGCTTTCTGGGCTGCAAGAGCACATTGACGGCTCATACTGACCTTTTTGTCCAACAGCACTCCCAAATCCCTCTCCTCAGGGCTGCTCTCAAGCCAGTCACTGTCCAGCCTATATCGGTACTTGAGATTGACTCGACCCAGATTCCTTCATCCTCCAGCCTCTATTAATCCCAAGAGTTGCCCTGGTGCAAATGTAAGCCTCATGTGGTTACAAACTCGACTTCCTGCTACAGTGGGAGGAACTTTGCCCCCCTGGTCCCTGGGGGCACGGAGCTGTGTGTGTGTAAGAGCCTCTCTTGGGTCCCAAAGGTGGGCAGAGCAGATCCAACCCCCTGCAGCCCCAGCACATCCTTCCATGTCTGGATAATTGTGACCGTTTACTATCCCACTTGCCCTTGCCCAGGAGACTCGCAGGGTTCCTCATCAGACTAGCAGGAGCTTGACTCCTAGTCCAGTCACAGTTTGGGAGTGGACAGAGCAGGTGCACTGCAGTGGGAGTGCTGAGGTGGGAAAGGGAAAAGGCAGGCAGTGGCCAAGGTCGCGGGGAAGCATAAGATGGTAGGAGGTGGCCATAAACCCCTGAGAAAGCCATGCAGCCAAGCCTGGTCCCCCCAGTCAGGGAAGGCTGCGGAGCACAGGGGCACGGATGAGGGATGTGTGGAAGTGTCGTGTGTCCACACGATGGCACCACACCCAGAACAGTGTCCCCAGCTCGGGTGGGAAGGCAGGACCCTGTCCCCGGGCCTCGGGGCTATGTAACACCGCCCCTGGGAGAGACGATGTCATTTTCGGTAGTGCCCTACTCGTGGTGGGGGTTTAGAGTAAAGACTGTGCAACAGCTCCCTGCTAGCAGCTCCTCACCACTCCTCCAGCTTCAGATGGTTGTGCTTTAGTTCCAGGTATATAAATGAAGGCAGATGTTTAAAGCCTGCTCCTTCTTTATCTGCTCCATCCCACGGTCTCATCTACTGTTTCTTCTCTTTACAAACCTCCCCGGGTCAGGTGTGCACACAGCCACCCTACCTGGCCCACGGTTCCTACTGTAGGGGCAGAGCCTCCCACCTCCTACCTCCTCACCGTGTCAGACAACCCAGTGCCCCATGCCCTGGGAAGGAGGGAGGCAGTGAATGGGGGCAGGTGCCATAGGGATGGATCTTGCTTTGCTCTGCAGCAGTTGTCAGGATTCAGTGCTCCAAGTTTGGCAGATGAGCGCTTTGACCATTGTGTCGTGTCCACGGTACCCTGGGACAGGCTGGAGACCACCACAGAGGGCTTGGGAGTATGATGATGGTGCTGATGGCATCCCTCCAAATCACCCAGTTTAAACCACACACTGTGCAAGGGTTCCAGATGATCCTGCACAGCAGGATTAGACCCCAAACCTCTCAGTGGGCAGCCAGGCTAGCCTCCATCCCCAGCACAGCGCTGTGTCCAAGCAGTGGCTGTGAGCCAGGATCCCAGCTGCTCCTCCACCTGCTAATCTCTTCCCAGGGTATATGGGGCTTTTGTCTCCCCTCACTGCAGCCGATTTCTGCCTGAGCCTCTTCCTATAAGGCAACATTAGTAGAGGATGAGGCCTCCAAAGGAGAAGGGGAGCCCAGAGCAGGCTCAAGATTCCTCTGATGGACTTTGGCCTTTGGCCCTGTCCTTCAGCATAGAATGGTTTAGGTTGGAAGGGATCTCGAAGATCATCTAGTTCCAACCGCCCACAGTAGGCAGGGACACCTCCCACTAGAACAGGTTGCTCAAGGCCTCATCCAACCCGGCCTTGAACACCTCCAGGGAGGGAGCAGCCACAACCTCCCTGGACAACCTGTGCCAGTATCTCACCACCCTCACTGTAAAGAACTTCCTTCCAGCATCTAGTTTAAATCTCCCCTCTTCCAGTTTAAATCCATTACCCCCTTCAGATACTGGAAAGCTACTATAAGGTCTCCTCAAAGCCTTCTCCAGGCTGAAGAGCCTCCACTCTCATAGTCTGTCCTCATAGCAGAGCTGCTGCAGCCCTCTAAGCATCTTCGTGGCCCTCCTCTGGACTCGCTCCAACAGTTCCATGTCCTTCTTGTGTTGGGGTCTTCAGAACTGTACACAGTACTCCAGGGGGAGTCTGATGAAAGCAGAGTAAAGGGGGAGAATCCCCTCCCTTGCCCTGCTGGCCACACTGCTTTTGATGCAGCCCAGCACACAGTTGCTGTCTGGCCCTCCCTCACACTGCCAGCAGCATGGGGGCTTTTGGTTGCTCACAGCTTCACCTGCTCACCTGCTGCAGTTTGCATAGGCCCAGCATGGAGTTTTCCTTGTTGGTCTCTGCAGTGGTTCAGGGTCTCATACCGCGGCAATGCACACAGGCCTTCCTATGCCATCAGGAGGGGGTGGCCTTGTGTTTCCTAACATACATGTCCCAGATAGGGCTGCAAGTCCCCTCCGCATCCTGAGCCATCCCCCATAGCCAGGTGCCTCCACTCTGCAATTTTAGCAGACAAACTCTTCTCTGTTCTCCTCACAGCTGTCCCTTACTCTGTGGAGTCACCAAATCTCCCCATCTCCATCCTTGTCCTCATCTCCTCTTCCTCCTCCAGGAGCTCCCAGCCCCAGTAAGCTCAGCAGCTATTTAATCAGCAGTGAGCCAAGATCTTGTCAGAGCAAACAGCATTTCATCCCATCCTCACACTCCTCCGTCTGCCCATCTTCATCTGCCAGCTCTTGTCCAACATCGCAACTGGTAGCACCCTGAGAGCAAGGTCTGCCCTTTCCCAGTCCCTCTGTCCCACCTGTGCAGGGTGGAGATTTGGCCCAAAAGCTGTTGAAATAAGCCAGAGGCTGGAGGATCCCTGAAGCAAAGGAAGACACTGCAGCACACTTGGTTCGGGTGAACCCAGAGTCTCACCAAGAGATGCTGAGCTTATATTATCCCTGGGCAACCCCCTTTTCACTCTGTGTGCCTAGGAAGGGTCAGGCTGCACATCCCAGCTTTCTCTGTCTCTCTGTCCAACCAGGCTGGCTTGTGTCTTCCTGCTTGGCTCTCACTAAGTAGCTTTGGCTAAATCCTAGATCAGAGGAAGCTGCTAATCCCTGCAGTTTGACGGCTGGGGTGATGGCCAGTACCTTCAGGGATGACATGGCAGAGAGACAGGGCAAGTCCTCAAGGGCTCTGAGCAGGCACGCCTGAGGGTCCAGGGCTACCAGCCTGGATGAGCAGAGCCATAAGGCTGTCACCCTGCCTGGCCCAGCCAGGGTCCCAGGGTCGGCGGCAGGAGGTAGCAGGGATTTGTGCCTCGGAAGGAGCAGCTCCATTGCTTTCCGCCAAGCAGATGTCAGGGTTTAGGGATAAACCGCTTGCAGCAGGAGCACAGACTGCGGGCGACGTAAAACCCCATGGCCTCCCAGCGGCCACAGACACAGGGACCAGAGCAGAAACTGGGCTGCAGCTTTAGCACTGCTGGGTGGTCAATACCACCCTGCTGGGGCACATCGCCCTCAGCCCACCCATGTCCCACTCCCGCCAGCTGCCTCTTTCCACGGGGGAGTGCGTTTCCACGGGGGAGAGGAGGACTTTCCCGACGCAGACGGCTTTTCCGCCAAGATTTCCAAAAATAGTAACTCAGGATGAGCCAAAAAAAGCTTTATTTTCCGTTTTTCACTGTTTTTAATGCAAAGCCTTCGCTGTTTCCCCAGGACGACAGCCCTCTCCCTGCGCCGCCTCTGTCCCCCATCGCGGGGCCGCCCTCCCGCCGCAGTCCGCCCCACCCGGCCCCGGGGGAGGCCCCGCATGTCCCCCCCCGCGCTTCC
>VWZI01010405.1:1587070-1597201 GCA_013396835.1 Psilopogon haemacephalus
CCCCCCCCCAAGCACCACAATGCCCCACACCTGCAGCTATTCCAGTCCCTGTCCTGGGCAAGCGGGAGGGGATGGGAAGGGTTAAGTGACATGCCCAAGGTCTCCCCAGGGAACCTGTAGCAGAGCTGAAAATGGACTCTAGGGCTCAAGAAGGAAAATCCCTGCTGGGCAGAAGAATAAAAGCCTGGTCCAGCTCTGCTGCCCCTGGGAGGAGTGGGGAATTTGGCAGGCATATGTGCACGCCCCATCACGCTGTCTATGCATGCTCACATAAACAGCCCATGCATAGGTCCAGGTGGTCCCACTGAGCCTCACACTCACCTTGTGCCTTTGTGTGCAACCATGGGCTTGTCCATGCGCCCACCTGTGTGTGCCAGCAGCTGTGGGTGAATGCATGTGCACTGACTGGGCTGTGGGCATGTATGTGGGACTGCATACGAGCCCAGTGCATGTGCACACCCACAGCTACACTGGGGCCTCACTGTGTGAGTGGGTGTCTTGCCTTGATGACACCTTTTTGGCCCAGGTGACAAACCTGCACCCTGTGGTGGTGTATTGCCCTCTGTGGGGTGGTGGCATTACTTGATGCTGGCCTACAGGTGCTCAGCCTCTCCAGCTAGGCACAGCCTCTGCCCACAACCAGGGAAGGGTAACGGCCATGGTGAAACCTGACAGTACCAATGCTACCTACAGCGATGTGTAGGGTGGTGGATCAGCTCCTTGGCAGCACTTGAGGAGAAGGGTTTCCTGCACAGGATGTCCTCAGAGCTTGGGGAAGCTGCAGAGTCTGTAGGTGGCGTGAGTAGGTGTCCAGCCCTGTCAACAGCTTAGCCACAAGAAGCATTTTTGGGTGCAAATGGCCCCCAGCCTACAGTGACTCCAAACCCGCTCAGTGCAGGAGACGCTCATCTTACACCCACATGCTGAGGTGGAGGCTGCATTTCCATGAGGCTGAGACCTGAACAAACTCATCATGTGTGGACACAGCAGAGATGAAGGCAACAGCCTTCCTGGGAGGCTGTCCTCCTCCCAGATCTATAGGCTTTAGTCCCCACACCACCTACTAGCCTGCTCCATGCATGTGGATCAGTCTCAACTGCCATATCCATTCCCTACTGTGGCTACCGTGGGCTCCGGGAGAGAGCAGGAGGCTCAGGAGCCATCCCAACCCCACAGCTCGTCCGAACCAGCCCAACCTGCCAAGGAGGCCAGACCTGCTGAGACACACAGGTTTCCCAGCTCAGCAGGTCCCCTCCCTCCCTACCACCAGACCCTCTTCTGGGAAGGGCCCCAATCCAAAAAGCAAAGCGCCCAGCCTCTGCTGCAACACACAGCCTGCTTACCCAGGACTGAGAGGGGGCACAGCACCCGTGGGGTGCCAGCCATGGGCTGCTCTTTTGGCCACCCAAGAAGCAGCATTGCACCCCATGAGACAAAGAGCCCAACACGAAGCTGCTTTGTGCCTGGACTTGCTGAGTTTTCCCATCCTGCTGGAGCACAGCTTTGTCCCGGGAAAAGCCAGGGCGTGTACAGACACGAGTGTATCCTGGCACCCGGCGGCGCCCGCTCCATGTCTGTGCCGCCATGATGGGCTGGGCTGCGCCTGCAGCCCTTCCCAGCAGGACAGACCCCTGCGTATAGGGATGCAGTCCTAGGCACGGGAACAGTGCCCACCAGGGTGGGACACAGAACCAGTACAGGTGGCCAGATCCAATGGTGTTCACCATTACGGGACAAGAGCCAGATGGACATCCCTCCTTCCCCCTTGGGGGGCCAGAGATTTGGGCTGTGGGAGCACTCCGCTAGTACAGGTTTGGCCAACGGAGCAACTCCCCATGTCTCTCCCTCTCTCATCACTCCTTCGCCCCCACTCCCCACCGCACTCCGCAGCCTCTTTGCCCTAGCCCGACTCACTCCTCCCCCCCCCCCAGCCATGCCATCCCTCACCCGGGCCGTGCGTACTGCGAGGGTAGCGGACACACGTCCGTCAGGACAGAAGCGGCCCCGCCGCGGGACCCAGCCCCGTAAACCGCAGAGTCCCGAGGAGGCCGCTCCGCACACCACCCTATGCCCTCCGTGTTTTCCCTGCAGCCTTTTGTGTGCGCGGCGGCGTGCGCGGGCAGGGCGAGCTGCCTTCCCCTCCTCCTCCCCGCCCCGCCGTCCCCGCCTCCATCGCCGCCATTTCGCGGCGCCGGTCTCGCCCGCGCTGCCTCCACATCATGGAGGACCGGCAGCGGGAAGAACAAAGAGGCGGCAACCTTCCCCGTGCCCCGCCACCGGGGAGCGCCTGTCCTCCTGCCCCGCCACCCCCCACGCCCGGCGCTGTGTGTGAAGAGGTGCATCGTTCCGGGGCTGGCTCGGGCACACGTGTGATGAATTTGTTCCGGCCTCAGCCCGGTGGGAGCAGCACTGGGGCCGTACTGCCGACTCGCCTCACCCTAGCCCTAGCCCTTCCCGGGTCACACTCTGCCCGGGCAGAGGGTGCTACCCCATGGTCACAGCGGTCCTCCTGA
The DNA here is from genome assembly GCA_013396835.1 of Psilopogon haemacephalus. Lineage (NCBI taxonomy): Eukaryota > Metazoa > Chordata > Aves > Piciformes > Megalaimidae > Psilopogon > Psilopogon haemacephalus. The sequence continues at coordinate 1,589,584 of VWZI01010405.1, forward strand.
GACCCGGCACGGCAGAGGCGTGCTGCATGTGCACAGGAGAGGTGCACAGGTGATGGGTGCATGCATGACGGCTTGGGCACTCAGGTCACACCTCGTGTACATGTGATGAGTCCGTGGGAGAGTGCACCCCTCAGCCGGGTGTGCAAATGCAGTGACACGATAAGAGCCAGCGCACGGCCATGTGCTTGTGTGTGCACGCATGGCAGCCAGCGAGCATATGGGTGTGCACATCTGTGCACATGGACGGGGGAGGAAGGATACATGGTAGTCTGTGTGGGTGTGCATGTGCACATGTGGGGACACCCATCTTTGGCACCCAGCTGTGTGTCGAGGCTGTGTAGCTCTGTTCTTGCCCAGTGTGCAAGCAAGCGCAGAGCTGGACGTGCATTTCTGTCTTTATATGTGTGTGTGTGTGTGCCTGTGCCTGTGCCTGTGCGTGCAACCCCACAAACATTTTGGGGTGCTGCACAGGCTGCTCCTTACCCCCCATTTCCTTCGAGGCAGAAGCCGTTAGCCTCCAGTACCCCTCCGCGGTGCTGTGCCAGGGCCACTGTGTTTGGAGAACAACCATTGAGGGAGCGCTGGTTTAGGGGTGCAACTAGACAGGAGGTGCTGTCCAGAGGGGAGGGTGCACAGCTGGGGAGCAGACTGGTCTCGTCATGCCGTGGGTAGAGACAGCAAGGTGCTCGGGCACAGCGCGGAGCCAAGGCTCCCAGCCGTGCCGCCTCGGGGATGATCCCACAGGAGCTTGCATCAGGAACGGGGGCGTGGGGGGCGCTGAGGTCTCAGCAGCGCCATTCCGCCTCCCGGTGCCCGCGGGGCTGGGCTAGAGGCGGCTCCCAGCCGCTGCCGGGAAGAGGCTGGAGCGGGCGGCGCTGGAGGGCGTGCGAGGCCGGGGAATGAGGGGAGGCGGCTGGCCCCGACACCCGCCTGCGAGGGCCTCATCCAGACCCTCGAAACCGTGCTGCAGGCGCCGTTCCCTCCTCTCCCACTCGCTTTTGATTCCGTATCCCTGTCCAGTTTTGTCTTGTCCCGGCGATGACAGCCTCCCACTGCACACGAGCCTTTCTCGGCTCTCCCAGGATTTCAACACCACCCAACCTTTCAGCTGGATGTGACCAAAACATCTTCCTGGACACAGGACTTGTAGCCCTACACACGTCACACGAAGCAGTGGCACAGGTCATAGCTCACCTGAAAACAGTCTTAGCCCAGAGCCCAGTGTCATCCTCAGACCCACAGCACTTGGCTTTCATATGCACAAGTCCCCAGCCCCTGTTAACTGCCCTCCTCTACCCCACAGTATTCTTGCTGGGTGCTAAACAGGGCTATCATCCCATGCTTTCAGCAGAGGGGCAAAAAGCCAGAGCAGAGCACTCAGTGTCAGCGCCATCCTGCCCTGTGCAAGCTACCTGCAGTGAGCATTACTCTGGTCACGGCTCCCATCCATTTTCCAGTGCTTTTCAGTCACTGGTGTCAAGGCACTTTGCCGGCATTAAACATTCAGTTCCCCTCTCCATCCCTCTCTGGGAAAGAGTTCAGCATTGCAATGAACTCTCTGTCCTGCCTATGCCCTGCACTGGCAGGATGCATCTGTAAACATGCTGCATGCCAACCTCATGCAGAAGCAGCTGGGAGCAGAGGAGAGGACAGCTACGTCCCCCAGCACAGATCAAGCAATGGCCCTGGGGAACAGGGTCACCTTCTGCCCCACCAGCTGCTCTCCTGTTCATCTGCCTGCTGCAGCACAGCATTCAGCTCTCCCAGCATCTTTTCTCACAGGTTTGGATCTGTCCAAGAGCTGCTCCCTCTTCCCTATCCTCATTCCTCTTCACCCCTTAAGTAGTAGCTGGCCTGTTCACCAAGAGGAGTAATTTGTTAATCTCAGATTAATAACCATAGCCCCCCAAACAAGGTCACAAGAGAAGGAGAGGTTCCCTACATGCATCAGCAGGAACTGATTGAATGGTGGGTGGCTATGCCCCAGCTGAGGTCCCACAGGACCACGGGCAGGCATATGGAGCAGAGCTAATAGGAGTCTGTAAGGAGAGAAATATTACCTATGGGGCTTGTGGCCAAAACCATGCCAGAGACCAGGACATCAGGTTATGGGAATATTCCCATGTGGTGCTCCCCCCATCCCCACTTAACTGCAAGGCAGAAGTTCCTCATTTGCAGCCATGAGGGAAAACATCTAAGGCAGCATTAGGCTGGGGAGTCACAGCCAGGAAGATTCGAGACCCCCCACAAAGACTAGGAGGACTCAATATGTGGCACATATGGATGAGCCCCATCCCAGCCTGGTCGGTGCCCAGAGCTCTGGGAGCAAAGACGAGCCACCTCTGCCACTCCTGCAGCGTGGCATCCTCACTGCGCTCGATGCCGCTGGAGTAATTGCCGCTGGGCTGAGTGCCAGACCAGCGCATGCCTTCAACCCCCTCAGCAGAGGAGATAACTCCATCTGCCCCCTCCAGCTTCCATGCAACAGGGAGGCCCTTGAACAGGCTGGGGTGAGTGGGGAGGAGGGTGATGGGGGGACACTGGGGCAGCCTTCTGGCAGAGAACAGCCACTTCCTTGCATCCTCCTACCCTCGTTTCAGGCTGCTGCTTGGCAAAGCCCGAGGGCTTCCTTCTGCAAAGGCCATCAGAGCATTTTAAGAGCGTGCTCCAGCCCGGCTTCCTTCCTGGGAATAAACCACGTCCTGGTGATACCGAGCATAAAAAAAGCAGCCTTAACGGTCGGCAGCCAAAGCTGGTCTGCCGGGGCTGAGGGACACGATCTGCCAGAGCCCTGCCACGGGCCCATCCCTGCTGTCGTTGCAAAACCGGATGCAGTAAAACCCCATTTGGATGGTGGGGAAGGGACAGCTGGCTCGTGGCGGGTGGCTGCTGCGGGGCAGTGGGTGCCTGCGTGCCCAGCTGCGGGCAGCACACGTGGCAGCCAGGCTGCCTGCGGGATGGAGTGGTGGGTTTGGTGGAGCTGGGACTTGACACAGGGCTGCCCCATTTTCCTGAGCCAGGCAGCCTTTGATCACCCAGGAATGGTAGGCACAGCCCCAGGTGAGCCACATCCAAGGAAAAGGAGCTCGACCTGTCATGTGGTTCCTGTGAGCGCTGTGCAGCCTGGGGGCAGAAAAGGACACTTGTCCAGGAGCAGCAAGGGAGCTTTGATCCTCCAGACTCACCATTGGTGTGCAGCCTGGGAGAACTTTGTCCTTATCTGCTCAACCTAAAGGTCTTCCTAAAGTGCAATTTAATAATTAAAGCATTTTTTAAAGACTTGAATGGAGTGAGGGAAGCACAGCCTAAGTTACCTGATAGATGTCCCAAGCCTGCAGGCAGCTCCAGTGCTGCCCCAAGCTCTGATGAGCACAGTGCAGGCTGCAGCCACTGTTCCTGTGGGCACCCCACTGCTGAGACAGCACGGAAATGCTGCAGTAATGCCAAGTCCAGAGAGGAAGTTTCTGGAAAACAACAGCGGCTAAGTCACTGTAACCCCTGTGATCTCAACCTGAACACCGATGGGTGGATTTTGCAGCAGGGTTTGGGCTTTTTTTGGAAGAAAGGTGGAGTAAGGAACTGCAAGGTGAGCATATTCAGTGGCAGGTTAGCAGAGTGACTCCGGGTTGGCAGAGCTCAACTTCCCCCCAGCAGCATCTCTGGAGCTTGTGGGGTGCAGGCTGGGGGCTGCCAGGGTGTTCAGGAGCCAGACTGCAGCACTACCACCACCAGGCTTGGAGCTGGAGCCCCATCCCCATCCATATTGAGACTTTATCAGAATGGCCAGAGGCACAGCTCTTGGCACTGCTGCCCTGACAGCACTTAGAATACATCCAGGGAGACATGGGGAAGGTTCTTGATTCAGGCAGGGAGTGCCCAGTCACCAGGGAGCAAGGAGGGGGACACTGCCATTTTGCATGAAAGAAAAGCAGCATTTTTATTTTCCCTCAGAGGGAAAAAAAAAGCACCTTTTTTTTTTTGTACCTATATCCAGCATTTCAGTTCCTCCATAGCTATGGAATGAGCTTGTCAGGATTCAGCTGAGCTGAGCAGGCTGGCAGTCATGCCATCAGTTCCCGAGGAGCTCCTGCAGCAGCACAGCTTAGGTGCGAGTCCAGATCGAAGCCCTTCCCACAGATAGTGTGTCCTGGGTGCCCAGTGTGTGGCTTCTCTGCTGTCTAATAAGGGATTGGAGCCACAGAGCAGCCTACCTCTGTGCTAAAGGAAAGGAAAGCCTGCTTCTTCCTCCCCCAGTTTCTCATTTTTGCCAGCCCTGTTGACCTAAGCATGTTTGCAGATTGCTGCCCCTCTGTCAGCTGGGATGGAAATGTGGTCAAAGTTTGAGAAAGGCTCCAGCCACAGGTACACGTGTGTGTGTGTGTATACAGGGTCAAAGCCTGACAGCACGACCTTTGTTTTCTTAGGAAGCTACTTTGAAAAGCAAGGCCAGGAGTGAAGGAAGCAAACAGGCAGGAAGCTGGCGGGAGGGGAGGGGAGAGGCGGAAGGGAACCCAGTGGTTTTCAGCTGTGCTCTGCCTCACTGCAACACTGGAAGGTGGCTGAAAAGGAAGGCACAGGGACAATGACTGCAGCAAGCAGCAGAACCCAGAGAGCAACGTGGGGCTTACCCTGTGCACCCTGCCTCAGGGCAGTAAAACCAGTCACCATGTCCCACTGCAGCAAAGGTGCCAGTCTGTAGGCAGTGTCACAGGGCTATGCAGTGCCTGGCCACCGAAGGTGATTCACAGATGGTTATGAGGCATTTCTCCTTCTGGGAGCAGCCGCAGGGCTGTGAATGCCCCATCTTGCTGGAATGTCCATCTACTCTGGCACAAGGCCATTTACCCACTGGTGTTCTCCTTGTGCCAGAGGAAATCTGACTGCCAGGGTGTTTTCAGCAGGCACTGGGGCAGCGTGTGTGGCATTAAGGGCTGCTGCCAAGAACTAATTTTCTTCTAGAGACTCCTGGCAACCTCATCCCCTTCCAGTGTACCAGATCTGGGCTCTGCTCTTCTGCACTAGGCAGTGACATCCCACATGCTCATCTATGGCTTGGTCTGCAGGGAGGAGGAATGCTGCTGAGCTGGCCATGCCACGATGGTGAGCTTGGTAGTGTTCATCACTCAGAGATGGGCCATTGTGTCCATCTTGTGGGTCTAGGAAGTGACAGAAGCCTGGGTGTGCTCTGCTGCAGGTGCTGGCCACTCATTCACATGCACGAACTTGCACACTCTTCCTCCTTTGTGGGCAGTCTACTTCATATCATTCCCAGCCTCTTCCCTAAACAGCTGCACTTTCTGGCAGTGGTGGTACCGGCCACAGACTCAGCATGGAAATCACAGGGCTGTGCTGCACAGGGAGGCTGAGCCTGGGAGCAAGAGGAACTTCAGTGTCCTGGACAGGTACAAGGACTAGATAGTGCTCAGGTGCAAGAATCAGCTGGAAGCAGCCCAGCCAAGGCTCTCAGCAGACACCCCCACAGTAACTCACAACCAGGGAAGTCAGCTCTGGTGACTCAAGAGGCAAGAAAGAAAATTCAGACTCACTTCCCTGCCCTCTCTAGTCTTTTAACTGTTTTCCTGGCTCCTCTTGACTTGTGTAACAGCCTTCGAGCTGCTCGCTGGGGCGACGAGGCCCCTCACAGCCACAGCAGGCTCCTGCGGTTAGCCTCAGCTCTGGCTCTTGCTCATGCGAACAGCTGCCTGCAGATGGGGGCTTGAGAGTGCCTGCTCTTGGTCCCCAGCCAGGGCTTGTCCCCATCCCAAATGCCGTGGGGGAAAAGGTGAGCTCTGCCAAGGTGTGCTGCACTGTGTGGGTGCTCAGCCACATGCCAGTCAGAAATCAGGGTGGCTGCAACCCTGTAACAAGGGTTCGGAGAGGTGGCTCCATGAGGTGTCTGTTATTGATGTCTCCTCTGTGCTCTGCTCACACACAGCCGGTGGCTTTGGCACAGAAGCATTGCTTTGGCATCCAAGTTCACCAGTGGTTCACTGGGTGACTTCCCACAGTGCAAAGGTTGAGCTGCTTGTACTTTCCAGCTCAGCCTGAACACTTGCCCACCACTCTTGGGGCCCCACTAGGAGCAAAGTGCAAACCTAGGTGGTGGGATGGCTAACTATCACATAGCTGACCCCTCTCCTGTCTTCCAGCTCTTGTATGGGCTATTAACATGTCCCCTCCCACCCCCGCAAGAGGGTCAGGGACATGGAATGATACTCCGGATCCAGTGCCTGCAGTAGTGCTGGCCAGCGCCTGCCATCACAGCTCAGCCCAGGACGGAGCTTTTCCGCTTTCAAGTATATGGCACAGCTCTGGGACCGCAGCAGGGCATTGGCCAAAACGGAGAGGAGGGCCGGGCGGGTGATGAAAGCAGGTCCCACTGCATCAGGGCTGGCTGGGATTGCAGCTGCTGCCCAGAGCCACCACTACCTGGTGACAAGGCAGCTGAAGGGATGTCCCAGACCAGGTTACAGCCCCACCCAAAGCCAGTACATGGGCAGCAAGTCTGTTCAAAGCCAAATTTCAAAGGGTTTGGGATGCCTTTGTCCACGGGCACTGGGAGGAGAGCCTTGAGGTGCACATACAGCAGCTGGCCTGGGGCAGCAGCCATAGGCAGTGCTGATCCCACCCCCATGAACAACTCTACAACAGACAAGCCTCCGGGAGTAGCTCCATGTTCATCCCATCTCCACCAGCAGCCCCCATCATCTCATGCTGTTCTGCCCCGCACACCACCAGCACAGCACAACGCACCCAGCCCCACCCGGCAGATCCTACCGTAACAAATCAGCAGGTGCAAAGGAAACCAGACGGTTAAAAAATAAACCCAAACCAAACAAACCCAACAAATAACAACCGACAAGATCAAAAAAGAAACCCAAAACAACCACCCTAGAGCCGGCAGAAGGGCAAGCCGGGCTGCCGCACGTTTATTTGGGTGCCGAGGAAGAAAGCAGTACCTGCTGGGGTCCCGAGCCGCCGGTGCAGCGTGGTTCAGGGCTTCTCCCGCCGGCTGCTGCGGGCGGCCCCGCATCCCGGCCCCGCCAGTGCGGGGACCCCAGCGGGCTCCGTCGCACAAAGGGCTCCGCTTTTAAAGCCCACGGCCCGATTCCCCCAACCCCACAGGGCCCTGATTGGCCGGGCCGGGGCAGCGCTGCCGGCGGGGCCCCCCCACGCCGCCGGGAGGAAGAATTAAAAAAAAAAAAAAAAAAAAAAAAAAAGGCAAAAGGCAGCAGTTAGTCCTATATTACCATATCAGCTTAGGGAAAAGACTGTTAAGATCGTGAAGTCCTCAACTAAACCATATCCCTTGTCACTATATCTACACAACTCTTAAACACCTTCAGGGATGGGGACTTCAGCACTTCTCTCAGCCACCTGTTCTAATGTTTGATTACCCNGGGGCCCCCCCCCCCCGCGGGGGGAAAAAAAAAAAAAAAAAAAAAAAAAAAAAAAGGCAAACCGACAAGGAACACACCGGAGGGGAAAGTGCGAACCAACCCCCGGCACCGGAAAAACCTAAAACCTACCCCGGGCACGCCGCAGGCAGTGCATCGCCGCCCCCACCGCGCCTGCGGGGCTGGAGGGTGCTCGCAGGGACCCCCCGAGCTGAGCGGAG
>VWZI01010405.1:1597821-1628858 GCA_013396835.1 Psilopogon haemacephalus
AAAACAAACTCGCTGGTGCCAGGCCTGGCGACACGGGCACGGGCGGGTGTTCGGGCCCGGCACCGGCCCCTCTCCAGCCGCTAGCCTTCGCTCCGGGGCCGCCCCGCAGCCTCCACGCAGATTATTTTATGTCCCGCTTTTAGGATGGTTTTGTTGTTTCACTTTGGGTTGTGTGTTTATAGGGGTTTTTTTTGGGTTTTGGGGTTTTTTTGGGGGGGTGGGGGGAGGGTGGTGGTGCCCGGGTAGCTGTGTTTTTCCAGCTCGTCGGCAGGGGGTATGCTTGTACCGAATAATCCATCCGTTTTGGCCAGGATATTGGCCCCCACCTCGCTTCCCCCGCTGCCGTCCTGGGGGCTGCGGGCAGGCAGGTGTTCGGCGAGTTGCCAGACCCTGGGACCGGTGGGGAGCTGCCCCTGGTGACAACGGCAGCAGCACAGCAGAGCGGAGCTGCTGCTGGATGCAGCCCACGAGGCGCAGGGCAATCATCTTCACCCCGCCCCACGCGTGGGAAGTGGCTTCCCACCCCGCCAAAGCCTCTGTGAAGGGTCCTGGGCAGGGGGCGGGTGTTTTGGGGCTCGATGGATCACATTTAGTGGTTAGGGTGGCAGGACAGCCTTGCCTGCTTCAGAGAGGCTGCAGCAGGTACAGTCGGGGTACTGCTACACGTATGTCTTCAGTAGCCAGTTGTTTAGCCAAGGGTTATTTTGGCTCCTTAGCCCCATGCACATGCACATGACTACACACACAAACTGAGGCACAAGGAAAATTTTACACAGGACAGACCCGACCCCTGTTGACAACCCTGTTGTCAACCCTGTCCCCAACCCAGAGTGCCTTGGAATAGAGCCACACTCCTCAGAGACCTCTCACGCTGCATTCCCTGCTTCAGTCATCCTGCTGTTGCCAAGCTTCTGGGGCAAGCACACATCCAGTCCCCAGCAGAGCTGGTCATCAGCCTTGGCTCTTGGAGGTGCACCACAGAATGTTGGGGTCTTCATCCCAGCAGTAGAGTTGGGGCTGTTTTCACCCCTTCTGTCCTCTGGGTGTCAAGCTATGACTACACAGAGATAAAGAGCGGGAATGGGAAAACAGCTTCAGCCTGGGTTCTTTGAAAAGTGTTCCAGGCTTGAGTTTGAAGAGTTCCTGATCTGATTTCTCTTAATAATTTTTGGTATTTGTATGTGAAGCATCACCCTTTAGTGCTGGGCACATTTTGTCAGGAGCAAAGCAGCAGGGGAAGCACCATGTGGTGTCTATATGCAGCCAGGAAACATGAGCGTGTGTGTGTGTGCGCGCACGTGCAGGTGTGTGCAGGGCAGAAGAGTGCCCAGGCCTTGCTGGGGTAGGATGAATGCTCTGGGAATGGCTACAGGGAGGACAGGGTTCACCAAGGGAAGTGAGGCATCCTGGTCTAGGCAGAAGAGTGGGCATCCCCAGAAATGCAGATCCCAAGCCTCTCTTTTGCTCTGAATTTCTGCATGGGCAGCACTTACATCAGGCAATCAAGTTCACGGAGCAGAAGGCAAATGTGAGGAGCACACATTAAAGGTAGGATGGCTCATGCAAATACTGACAATGGGGCAGACCCATCCATGGTGATCAGCAGGTATACAGAAGAATAAATAAGGCAACATCATACACAGTCTGTATCCAGGCTCTGTTATATCTCTTTTTTTTTTTTTTTTTTCTTTTTTTTTTCTTTTTGTTTTCCTACAGGGAACCTGACTCAGCTCTGGATTTGTGCTGCTGCTTTGCAGGTAGGTAAAACCGTAGAGGGATTTTGATCAGGCTGGCTTTCTGGGGACCAGAATTAACCCCAGAGCTGAACTGTCTGGGTTAGCAGTGCTCGGGGCTCCCCAACAGATAGCACTAATGATGACACAGTGTCACCCTGAAGACTCATTGAAATCCACACTTTAAGGAGATGACTGTGTATACAAAACCACACAGCCTGTCAGTGCCGACATGTGAAACCAGACATGCTCAGAAGTGTATCTGAAAACTTCTTGGTGGCTACAGCAAGTCTTCAGGCTGCCAGCACTGGCATGAGCAGGACAAGGCAAGGCAGGTACCAGGGGTCTGAAGGGTCCTGGACTCTGTTTGGGTAGAGATGTAGGCGGGGAAGGGCAGCATGGTGCTTTGGGATGGCTTGTCCATCCCTGGGACTCACCTCACTGCTTAAAAACCTTCCTGAATCTGATGGAAATCATTGCCCAGTCCAGGCCATGCACGGACTGTACATAAGCCCAAAATGGGCTGAAGCCTGAAGGAGAGAGATGCTACCAAATCCAGATGCCTTTTTGTCTCTTCACAACAGCCCAGGCAACCGTGAGAAAACAAACAAATACATCACAGAGTAAGTTTGGATGGAGCTGACTGGACCATCCTGGCAAATCAAATGCTCCCGCTGGCATGCGTTCCAGCTTTCATGAGAAGTCCTTTTTTTATTAAATGGACTCCTGGCGAGTTTGCTTCACTGCCTACCGGAGGATCCCTGTGGGACCAGACTGGTGGGGGGAGGGAGAGGTGGAGCCAGAAAGGCCTGACTCCACGCAGGACCTCAGTGCTTCTTTCAGCAAGGAGCGTAAGAGGATCATGACACTCGGTGACATTGAGGGACTATTTGTTATCAGGAAAAATGCATGTGACATCACTGGCAGGAGGCAAGAGGAGAGCCAAGAGCTGCAGAAAAGCATGAGATGGCCAGTTCCACACTCACCAGTGAGCAGGCAGGCGTGAGTGTGGGCAGCACTACAACATCTGAGCACTGCATGCTGCCTGCACTCAGGCTCCTTCCTTTGCTGCTCTCACTCCATGCGGCTTGGGCATGCATGCAGTGAGGCTGTGCCTGCACTCAGCCACATACCTGCATGTGCACCATCTCCGTCAGGACACTGGGTGGATGGGGCAGTCTGGCTGCTTATCTAGCCAGGAGTGGCATCTAAACCAGAAATGCTTTGGCTGTAGGAAGGTGATGACCCAGTGAGGAGGTGAGGGCTGGCATTGTGTTTGGAACAGACTCCTCTATAACACCAGCTTGGTTGTTCCTCTGCCTGCAGTAGTCTTTCCAAGGACCACAGCTTTGCAGTTATTCCACTGATGGAGAGGGATCTCTCCTTTTCAGTGCACTGCAGTCAGGTAACTGGGCTGGACAGCCCTGTCTCCCAGCAAATTAAAGTCAAGCATTCAAAACTGAAATGGGTCTTTTGAAATCTTCTCAAAGCAATGGGGGAAAGTGTCAGGTCTGTTCAGGCGTTTTTAGATGGCCTTTGGACTCTGCTCATGATTCTACAGGATTACAAGGCTGAAGAAGCCAGAAAATCTGTCTAAAGTCTTTCATGTCTCATGCACTCCTGCAACTGGGCTTAAGTCAGCCACGATGAAAGTTCAATAGAAAGGGGTTGACTTGCAGTTCAGGGTGGAAGACAAGGAAAGTGATGCTCCATCAGGGAGCTGGGAACCCAAGAAGAAGCTTAATCACTAGTCCCTGGACATGTTCATCCCTACTACATTGCCTCCAGGATGAGCTCTCTTCTTTACTCTTGTTAATCTGACAGCTGTCTTGCAGATCACTTAGGAGGAAGCGTGTATGAAGCACACATCATCTCTTATGTGTGCAGCCAGGTCTGGACATTAGTTCTGGTCTCTGCTCTGGCTTCTTTCCTGGCATTGCTCACCTCCCATTGTTTTTGAAGCAGCTCATCAGGATGAGGCCACTCACCAGCCTCTCTGTAACATGCACATGTGTTCCTGAGCCTTCAGCAGCTTCTCCTGGGCCTTCCCCCTGCTCTGTTTAATTAGGCTCTGAGGGAGAAGGATGGTAACCAACAATTAGGTGAGCTGGAGAAGTGCCCTGGTTTTCTGGGCTCACTGTTCTGAGCACCTTGTGAATCTCTTTCTCCTGAGACAGGAGGAAGAAAGGGAGGGAGCCAAAGCTTTCCAAAGATGGAGTGAAGCAGCATCAGCTGGGAAAAGCAGGCAGCAGGTTAAATTGTGCAGGCACAGTGGGATGAAGCAGGTGAGCTCCCTGGGAAAGGGTGTGCCCTTGGGGTTTGTTCCTGGCTCTGAATCACAGGGACTATGGAACTGTCATCAGACAGCATCATCTGGATAGAGAAACATCCTCACACAACATCAACACCCTGAGAAGCATGCAGAAGCACCAGGTCACCGTGGCTGCCTGAGCTTGGCTTTTCAGTCCCTCGTCTCAAACTTGGCCACTTTATGTGAGTGTGATGCCTAGAGATCGCTGGGCTCTTGTCCTTAGAGGTTATGAGGCTTGTCTATTCATAACTGTTTTGTGATCATCAGCAATTACCTTCCTTGTGGCCGCAATGTCAGTGACATCCTTGGGGAGTGATTACCTCCATCAATGACTGCATGCCTGGCCCAGTTGGAAACAGCTCCAAGTAGCCTTTGCCTCTCTTTCTGCTGCCAGCTCAAGGCCTTGGAGCTAGTCTCCAGTGCAGCCAAGAGATCAGGTCTTGGCCCCGCTAGTAATAGTGTGATCCTAAAATATTTTGGGAATGGAGAACTTGAGATGCTGAGCCAGGCATTGAGCTGCTGGAGAAGACAGTAGAGGACATGCATCTGACTGCATTCAGGTGAGGCTGTAGGCTATGTTTCAGCCAATGAAAGCAATGACTACGTGGGTGATAGAAATGACCCTGACCCAAAATGACCTGGAAATACAATGGGAACCAGCAGAATCACAACAGTCTCAGCCTTGGGAGCATTGCTCTGCCTTCCTTGCTGGCTGGGAGCTATCCAAGAGGTGCCATGCAAGCCTCACAAACAACATGCTGCAGAGGATGAGGATGCTTGGGCACAGCCCAGTTAGTGTAGATGACTGGAGCCCTGGTACCTGCATCCCACTGGAAGTCTAAGGCAATTGGAGACTTTCTTAGTCCTGGCCTCTCTGAAAGGTTCAGTATTATCTTTGCCAAGGCCAGAGCTGACTCTGTGTCTGGCCAAGAAATTCCTGCCAAGACATTATTTGGCCGAAGTTCTGGAGGCAGGATAAATCAGTCTGAATTTGCAAACCCCAGGCAAGTGGCTGTGCGTGTGCTCAGACACGCACCCCAAGGAGAGGCCATTCTTTATCCCTATCCATCTCTGCTGGTCCTGCTTTGCTCAAGGTTGTCTTAGCCCATGCTCCTGCTGCTGGTTCAGCTCCCTTAGCTTCAAATCCCATTAGGCTTCAGTTGTGTCCTCTCAGGGCCTTTCTGAAGGGTTGGGCCCTGTTCCCTCTCACCAGGGGAGATCTGCCTGGTGACATAGCATCCTAGAGGAGCGTGTGATAAAAATCACCCACTTGTCTCCACAGCAAATGGCCTGGTGGTGGCAAGAGGCTGCCCTCCCATCCACAAAGTACCTCCAGCTCCTTGGACTGATCCTGCTTTCTCTGTCTCCTGATGGAGCTGGTCCTGCATTCCCAGGTCCATTTTCTTCTCCATCTGTGGCCCCTAGATATAACTCCCCTCATCCTTGCTGCTGTGGAAAGGAGAGTTACCTAAGTTACCTACTGCTGTTTCTCATCTCTGCTTTGCAGAAAAAAAAACCCAGAAGGGTGGAAGATCCTGGACCTGCCAAATTTCCCACTGAAAACAGTATATGAAGTGGTCTATGGAGCTGGTTGGTCATGGCTGCTGATGTCTCTGACTCTACTACTAGGTGTGAGTCCTGACCATCCTTGCATTGGGCCTCCAGCAAACAAGTGACAAGTGTTGGCAGGTCCAGTTGTGCAGAATGATAAAAGGCACTGGAGGAAGGCTGGTGAAGAGCAGGTGAATGTCTGGGTGAAGCACATCGATTGGTGGCATCTGATACATTATTCATGACCATCCTGGGCTGCAGCTCAAGAGAAAGTGGTGAGCATGCACTACTCCTTGGGAAATATGCCTGTCAGAGCTGAAAGAGCTCCCATCTGAGGCTGGTGGTGTTTTGAGGGAGAAGACAAAATGCTGAATGTCTCACTCTTCTGCAGCATATCCTCAGGTCAGCTGTCTGTAGCAAGATGGGGATGTAGTATAGTGTCCAGGTCTGTCCGTGGCAAGGAAGGAAAGACACCCTCAGTGCTGGAAATAATTGCAGTCAAATGGGCTTCAGTTCATCAAACACCCTCATAGGCAGTCATGACATAAAAAATTAATTTTCGTGCTCAAATCTACTGATGTTCATGGCACCTAAGACTGGCCAGTGAGTTCCAGCACTCAAGAGTGCATTGCACTAGGAAATGTTTCTATCCAGTATTGCACTTCCTAAGAGCCGAGCAGCTTCTCCTTGCTGGGACACCGTGGGACCTTGCCAAAAGCACACGTGGCTCATTTGAAAGAGATGCTCCACTCTGATGAGCAAGTTAAGGATGCTCTGCTTCCCAGCCTAGATATGAGCACAATGGTCAGCAGCAAGGGATGCGTGCCACCCTCTCAGGCCTTCTTGAGAGAAGAGAAGATTGACAAAGAGGAAGGCAAGGGCACACAATGAGGTAATTTTCATGGCTTCATATCAGGTGTGATTTGCCATAGAAGTCACAATCCAAGATAGGTGCAATCCCCAGGACTGCTCTCATCTGGAAGATTTTGGGGAGGATACAAAGAAAGGGACTCTCCTCCCAGAATGTTGAAGCAGCTGTAGTAGAGAGCTCATACCTGAGCAGATGGTGTTTCTCCAAGAGCCATGTACTTTTCCAGCGGGTTATGATACCCAGCTGTTCAGGGTAGCCATGATCAGAGTAGCAAGGGGCAGTAGTGTGATAGCAGCATCACTGGTACGAGCTGCCAGTTAGGTCCTAATGGGGGCAAAACTGGGCTGAGAGAGGCATCAAGGACAGCCATGCTCTATTTATTGAGGGGAGGTCTTGCAGGTGCCTAGCTCTGGGTTTTATACTCCTGTGCTGATAGCAACAGCCCCACGGAGCTGGAAGGGGTTCACATCCACCCCTCTGACCCTGCAAGCATCCTCAGGAATGCTGTTTCTCTTCTGAACCCATTTCCTCCCGTTCCCTGCACCCAAGGATGTGATACTTCTCCGGAGGCTGCAAATAAACCCAGCGGGCCTGGGACACGGGCTTCCTCCCTGGGAACATCGCTGCAGTAATTCCCAGCAGAGCCGAGGTTGGGTCCATATGGCCACAGGCTCCTGTTCGTCCTGCTTGCAGCCTGCCCAGCCTGGCTGCCTCGCAGCTCCTCCCCGGTGCAATATGGCACCTCGCTGCCCAGAGCCAGCACCAGCACGGGGGCTTAGCTCTTTTTGCTGTGGTTGTTGTTTCTTTATTAACTACACCTAACGACTGTTAGGTGCCTGGCGGGCAGGTGGCCGAGATTTATGACTGCAGTGCTGCCAGGTGACCTGGAGCAGAGACAGGCATTTAGTGCAGGAGAAAAGAGAGCAGCACCTACATCCCTGGAGATGCTGAGAAGACTGGGCAGCTGCAGTGCCCAGCGACCTTTGCCGATGCTGTGTTTGCGCCCTGCAAGGCCACGCTTCTGCAGTGCTGGGGCATTCACTGGCATTGCTCATGCCAGAGCTGGCAAGGATGCTGTGCCATGCTGAGAAAGCACCCGCATTGCGAGAGTCACAGCTGGCATGGGCACGGCACTGCTCTGAAGGGACATTTCACTGCTCAGACGGCCGCTGCACATGAAAAGGGCATTGTAGGGGAGTGTGTGTGGCTGGGGAGCAGCTGGCGCTGGCAAAGCGTTGCAGCATCTTAAAGGCACACAAAGACCATCGCCTCCAGGGCAGTTTTGGAGTTGGAGTTGTTGGGGTGAAGAGGGCAAGACATTACTAGGGGCGGCAGTGGACATCACTTTGAGGATATGAGCATAAAGGGGCAATGACACAGATCTGGGCTTTGATCTGGGGCCAGCTGGCATGAACGAGGTAGGCACTGCCCAGTGCCCAGCATCACTTCCCACCACGTGCCACAGGTGGCTGCACCCCCAGTGTGGTGACACTCAGCTCTACCTAGATGAAGGGGACTTGGGAACTTATTAAAAGCCCCTTTGTTCCACTTCTTCTAAGCCAGCTGTGGGGAGCACCTGCCTGTGGTCCCTTGCAGAAGGCAGGGCATCAGCCCCCACAGCTGCCTGCATCCCTGCTGTTAACAACCCTCCTGTGCCCTGCCCGAGGGTGCAGCGTGCCTCTCTACCTGTTTGCATCGGTCTGGTTCACAGCACGGGATCACAGAACTTTCCTCCTGAAACTGGTTTTTGAACGGGCTTGACTCACCCAGCGTGAAGAGCAGGACGGGCAACGCTTTATTTCAGGCGGCGGCATAGATCAGCCCGCGGCTGGTGTCGGGCTCTGCCAGACGTCCCCCTGGGGAAACAGAGGCATCCGCAGGGGATGTTTCTCCACGCCTGAGTTTGCAGCTCGGGGCCTGAGTACAGATCCACAGCCTTATTCAGGTTCATAAAGGGGCTGGAGATACGCAAGGGACGCACAGCCCTCCAGCAGTGGAAGAAAGGAGCCAGCTGGCCGCTGTGATGCCTCAGCTCACGGCTGCCAGCTTTGCTGGAATTGCTTTGTAAAACCGGGGTCCATAAAGTGGAATGAGGATGCTCAGACGATACACAGCCCCCTCCGAGGAGAGACCCGAGAGGTGGGATCCTTGGGGAGGGTCGGGAGGTGGCGGGGCCCGAGAGAAGGAGCCCCAGGAGACAAAATGCATTCAGAAAAGTCTTTGCCAGCCAAACTCACCATCCCAGGCCCGTCGCAAAGACCTCGCACTGAGAGGCGCGATCTGAAAGAGCCTTAGAGGCAAAGCCGGGGAGCACGAACATGCTTCTCCTCCTGCCCCTGGGGGAAAAAAGCTCCCGACCCACGGCTGGGTCCTGCACCTTTCTTGGAGAAGGACAATCGTGCGGGTTTTGTCACAGCATCCGTAGGAATGGGGGGCCAGGGGGGATCCTGAGGAGGGGACGAACCGGGGTGGGGAAGGGAACGGGAGCGCTGCCTCCTCGCCCACTCTGGCGCTAACGGGGCTGCGGGGAGCGGGCCGAGCGCAGAGCCACCGTCGCACGGCAGAGGGCGCCCTGCTCCACGCTTGTGAGCTGCGACGCGGCGCGGGGGCCGGGGCGGGCTGCGCCCCGAGAGAACCCCCCTGCCCCCCGAAACGGCATCCCGGGCGAGACTCAGCCTCTGCCTCACGGAGGGGTTCTCAACCTACATCCCTGCATCCCCGCATCCCGGCATCTCTGCTCTCTGGAGGGCAAAGCACTTTGCAGCCTTCATCCCTGCATCTCTATTCTCTCACCCCTGCATCTCTGCCCTGCGGAAGGAAAGGTTTGCAGTCTGCACCCCTGCACTACGCAGGGTGAAGCTGTTTGCAGGTCCCTCCCCTGCTGCTCTGGTCCTCCCATTTCCTAAGAATTCCCTAGAGCTGGATAAGGCTCAGAGTGGCACTTAAAGGAAGTTCTGTGCAGTGAATGGCTGTGACGCCCACATGGATGAAGTGACACCAAGGGGAGATGACAGAAGGTTAAAATATCCCACGTGGCAAGGAAAATGTGAGGAGGGGTAATGGTTCCTGCTACCTCCAACGGAAGAGCAATTGGAGCAGTAACTGCAGATTGAAGGTGGAGATGTGAAACGGGTGGCATAGGTCATGCAAGGCCTCCCCACAGGTCTCCCTGCTGCAGGAAGCCCTGGGTGCTCAGGGGTTTACACATGGCCAAAAAAGAAGTATACAAAATGATGGGAGAAAAATCCATGGAGGTCTGTTAGATATGATCTATGAAAGACTGTTAGATACAAAAACTTGGATGTCCCTGTGCTACTGGTGGCCAGAGTTTAGAGGAACTATTTAGTCAACCCAGTCCTGTGGCTCCTGATCCTGCACTTCTGTGCATCTGGGAGACATCCAGGCTGGCTACTGTGGGGCAGTGGTGGAGATGATGGAGATGCCCATCTCTACCTCTCTTACCTTCTCATGCAGTGTGTATTCCATGCTGTACTATCTCTTAGCAAGCCTTCCTCTACATTAAAAGCTATTCAATTTTCTGGGCTTCCCCCACTCCAACCCCTGCCTCTAAAACAGGCCAGTTGCTCCTACACAGGAATACCTGTCCCATCTGGCTTCTGGGTTGCTCATTTTCATTGCATGAGCAAAGGACCAAGAAATAGACCATAAAAATAACTGCCTGCAGCTGAACCTCTCTGGGAAGCCAGGACACACAAAGGAGGTGGCTTTAGCGAGAGCTGGTGTCATAGGATCTAGACTATAAACCACCTCCTGCTGCAGGTTCAGAGGCCTGTGTTCATGCAGAGGGGGGATGAGTGCTGTAATTCAGAGGCTCTTGCAACTGAAGAGTGTGTCAGCGCTGGGAAATCCCCAAAGCTCATCGCCAGATTAAGAATTAGCTCCAGATTGTAGCGAGATGGAATGGTGTCCTGGCATGGCACCCTCCGGCTGCCTGGCATAGCTGCTGCTGGTGCTACATAGTGTGGTTAGTCCCTGCTGCCTAAAGCAAGGGAAAGCTGGGGAACAAGTGGCCAAAGAACCGGCACTGTGCCCTTGGACTCTGGCCTGCCTGGTTGGATGCAGTTGTTTCCAGCTTGGCTTTGCTGGCTGTGTGTTGCGATTCTCACCTTCGTTGGCAATGAAGAGCACAGGACCGGGAGAGAAAGCTGCATGGTAAAGCCACCCTTGCTTGCAAGACTGTGCTGCCCAGACACCCCAGCAAGCCTTTGGCCAGCAGCGCAAAGGCCAGGAGTTACCAGCATTGATCAGAAGTGAGAAAGGTCCCCTGGGGATAGGACAGGGGTGACAGATGACACCACATGAAGAGCCACTTTGCAGAAGGCAGCACTTGCGAGGACAAGGGCTGGCATCATGGCAAGGGAGCAGGCAGGCTTCAACATGGGCTATGTGTCTGCTCCAATCCCCTTCATCTTGCTGTCTGCCTCCCGGGGCTGGGATGCAGAGAAGACTTGTGGTAGTTTTTCTTGCAGGACTGCTGGAAAAAAAATTTGCTGGGCATGAAACTTTACAAAAGCTCTTGGGGACACACTGGAGGAGGCAGAGAGGTGTGAGGGACATCCTTCTTGGGGGCTGTTTGGCTCCTAAGAGGAAGGAGTCCACATATGGCAAAGTAAATTGCCCAGAGTATGGCTCTGCTGCCCCAGGCTGCTGTCTCCTTTTACAGAAGACAACTTGAAGCCTCAAGGCTGCCAGCCTCTCCCAACAAGCTAAGGTACACTTCAACCTGGTCAGGCTCTGATCTGAATCACAACAGCCTCACAGCTGCAAGCATGCACAGGGAGAGTGGAGGACATTGCTCTGCTCTCTTCTGCACTCTCCTGGCCTTCCCAAGATCCCAGGAGATGCTCCAGGCTTTTTTTTCTCCCTCGTGAAAGGCCACTCCTTTGGCCTCTTGGCTGCAGGGCCAGGAGGAGCCCATACCCATTTTGTCGGCCTGGAGCTCAGTGATTTGTCCTAGAAATTACCTCCCGCTCTTTTTCCTTCCCCACAGTGGATCCAGGTGGCTGTCAAATGCTACACACCCCCTGTGCTTACTATTCCACAAGATGCCCATGGTGTCTGGTCCAGTGCTGAGATGCCTTAGGAAGTTCATCAGTCCACCCAACAGCCCAGAGAAAGGGAGAGATGCTCCAGATCAGGAGGCACCTGTGCCCCAGCACTGCTCCAGAGCCCAGCAGATGCATCTTTGGGGAGAGGCTGCAGGCACCGTGGAGATTCTCTGGGTACCCAGACAGGTGGTGCCACAGGCATTTGCAGGAGAAGGATTACACAGTGGAAAAGGAGAATTAAAGTCTGGGGCTGAGACATGAAAACTAAATGGAGATATTTAAAAAGCTCAGGAGCTATAGGATATGCTGTGGTTTTCCCTGGAAGAAAGGATGGGAGATGCAGTGGTGAGGCCAGGTGGGATTTTGAAGTCAGCTGATACCTCTTTGTTGCTGTTAATGCACACCAGTACAGTGAACATCCTATGGAAGGAAGTCCCATGGCAATTTGCAGAGACTCTTCCAGCCCCCTAAAAAGTGAAGAAGGTGTCAGACATGACTGGCTGCATCGGTTTTGCCAGATGAAGCCCTAGGTTGTGCAGGAGACAGAGCTACCTGTAGACTGGGGCTCTGCTGGTGACTGCCGTGGCTTGGAGATGAGCTGGTGACAGTCTGGGGAAGCATTGGGCTGACAGTGCAAGGCAAAGACGCCGAGGAGATAAAAGCAGTTGAAACACAATGTGTTGTCAACAGCATGAGCCTATGTGGCAGAGGATGTATCTGGGAGTGATCTTGGTTACGTATACGCCGGGGTTAGATATGTGCTCACCAAGGCAAAGGAATGAGAAGCCCTCCTTCATGAGGAAAAACTCAATGGTAGGAATAAAAACCACTGATATGGTTCACGTGTGGGGAACTACTTAAGGACAGTCTGCGTGAGAGCTGTGTGGGAGGGAGTGCTTTATGTTTCCCTGGTTTACAATTATTGATAACTGCAAATCACAAGATCTGGACTGCACATGGAACAACATGCTAAGGCCAACACTCAAGAACAGTCCTGCCTGCTGGGCTCTGCACCAGGCAGCCAAACCAGACAGCAGGAGCATTTGACTACTCCTTGACCTGCTATCAGGGGAACTGGGATAAAACACCATGTTGTTTGGAAAAATTACACCTGAGTGAAGACCATCCTGAGGGTCTTGCAGGTCAACTAGTGACAAACAAAGAAGGAAGGTTAATGAAACTGTAGGTCATAATGGGAGAAAGGAACCATGAGGAACATACAATAATGTGACTCAGACCTTGCTATGACAGATACAGATTAATTAGTCGCTGGGCTGGAAGGCTGAAAGGTTGCCTGGGGAGTAGTCAGCACGACCTGATTCTGCTTATTCTGGGCAAAAAAGGGCAGTTCTGGCTCATTTACATGTGATGGTCTGTAGAGTTCATTTTTCCAAAGCTGAAAGAAAGTAGGAGAGAAACCAGTTGGGAGGGATAATTTAGAAAAAAAATGTTAAAAAAAATAGTGTGAACTCTTCAGAAAAAGCTTTTGATAGCTAACAGGTCACAGGGCCAACAGAGAGGAAACTGGTTTGGCTACAAGCCCCTCACGATTCAGTGGTGAACAGGAAGCCAAAGAGCTACACATCACAATAGGGAGGAAGGACACTGAAAATCAGTCAGTAAAATGGAAAATTGAGATATTGATTAGGAAAGCTGAAAAAGAGCAAGGAAAATATCCATGCTTAGCAGGGCAGAGGATGGCAAGAGAGAGTTGCAGGTAGATGGAGAACAAAAGAAATGACAGCATTGATACAGCCTCCACCTAAACCCTTGGCGATGGTAAAACCAACTGTGTTGTGTAAAGTTACTGTGCTCAGGAAGTAATTCCATTTGGAGATCAGGAGGGGGATCTGCTTCTATCATACAAAATATCATACAGACCACTGGAGTCTTGGAAAGATATTAGAGCACATACATGAGTAAACTCACAAGCCCAGAAGAGTCCTCAGAGAGCTGGCAGGGGTGTCCTGCCTTACCAATCTTTATTTGCAAGAAGATCAGAGAAATGCTAATGTTTTGCCAGGGTTTCTAAAGAAGGCAAATGAGATCACTGGATAAATCAGACCTGTTAACCTGGCATCATGCAAAAGAGCGGAGAAGAACCTGAGCTTTAACCAAAACAGAACTAACAGTCAAGAAGGTAAATAATGAATTGCTCTGGTTTTGTGGCATCGTGTTTTGGTACACAAGAAAGACCCTGGGTTTGGCAAGTGAAGGTCACTGCATGACCACAACATTGTTCCTATTACTGAGAACTACGTGATACAACATAATAAAGTATTTCCTACAGAAGCCAGCTACAGATAGGCCTCACAAGTAGTTGATGTCTGTTGATACACAGGAGTCTTCCACTGGAAGGTGGATGCTTCTGAGTCCTCATACCACTGGCACAAGGCAGCATGAGGGGTGATAAGATAAGAGCATCACAGACCTACTCAGTGGTTTGCTCCTTTGGTGAACTCAACCTGTTCAAACCAAGCAACCAAAATGGAAGGAGCAAGGATCATGCTGTGGACTTCATGTAAGGAGGATTGAAAGGTTCAGAGCATGTGACCCTCCTCAACTAGAACTTCTACTGTGATATGGAACTAAAAGGAGTAGCACAATTTTGGGATGTTTAAACAGAGATGAAGCAGAAGTCCTGCCTGTGCTTTTTGGTTCTGTTTTGTTTCATCTTGTTTTGTTTTCAGCTGAGATAAAACATGGGAGAAGATGTAGCAGAGAATCACTACAAGGAAACTTGAGCATGGGAGAAAACAAGAGCACACATGTTGAGTCTGGTTATCTAAATGAAACAGAGATTAAGAGGTGTATGAATGTTTTCCTAAGGCCATGGGAAAGCTAATTTCAGTTGTAGGTAACACTGAACATTGAGAGAAGAGAAACCAACAAGACTAACTCTACAGCCTGTTGCCAGCATGAAGGACACATTCTAGCAGAGTAAAACCTCCAGCCATTTCTCATTGTGTTCCCAAAGTCTCTGGCTTGGCAGAAGGAAGATGCACCACAGGTGTCGGAGACCTCACCCTGGGAAACAAAACCCTCAGACACGCCCTTTGATCCCCTACAGCAATCCAAACATACATATTCATCTCGACATACCCCAAGAAGGTATCCCACAGCACATACCTGGGATACCTACCTCTGCTGGCTAACATCACATTCATATCAGTTCTGCCTTAGTAGAAGCATTACGGCCACTTAATGTATCATTGTTGGTGCTTGAGCTCACAAGTATCTTAAAGAAGGTGGTGTTCACACAGCCTGACTTTGTTAATGTCCTGTGAGGATAGCTAATGCTAAAATATCCTTATTGCTCCACCCACCCCATTTTAATGTAGCACCTTCACACCCTGAGAGATTATTTTGTTGCTCCATTAACAAAATTTTCTGCTTTAGTCTTCATCCAAGGTTCTATGATTCTGTATAGTAACTGAGAAAGCCCTGAACTAGGAATCAGAGAATCAGAGAATGGCTTGAGTTGGAAGCAACCTTAAAGATCACCTAGTTTCAACCACCTTGCTCTGGGGAGGGTCACCTCCCACTAGACCAGGTTGTTCAAAGCCTCACCTGGCCTGGTCTTAAACAGTTCCAGGGATGAGGCATGCACAGCTTCTCTGGGCAACCCATTCCAGTGTTTCACCACCCTCATATTAAAGAACTTCTTCCTAATGTCTAATCTGAGTCTACCCTTCTATAGTTTAAAAACCATTGCCCCTAAAGTTAACATGCTCTCAGGAGCCTAATTGCCTCCATTTCAATGCTAAATGCTTTAATATAGGCAACAAACCAATGGCTAAGTTCCAAAGCCAGGGTAAACCCACATTAGAAATTATCAAGCTTCCTCAACAAGAAGCATGACTAATCATCAGAGCTAACCAGCTAATGAGAGATTGAGACTCTACAGCTTTATCTCCAGATCAGGGCTTGGATCCCTTCTGGAAGAGGTGTTTGATTTCACATCCATTGTAGGAGTAAGTGGGCACAATACAATGGCTTGTGGTGTAAAAGATGCCACATGGTGGGGTGGTGGACATTTTTTCTGGCCTAATCCTCCTGAATGTTCTGCACCTCCACCTGCTTCACCAAAACCCAGAGGTGAGCAAATGGGCTCCCTTGGCTGGGGACACTTAATATATAGCGTAAAACACTCAAGGGTGGAGAGCCAAAGTGTGGCTAACCTGTCTGATACATAAATGTTTGGCATGCGCATGGAACTGACACTAACTTGAAAGACCAAACACAGCTTTCCTTGTAAGTCTCAACTCAAAATTCTAGACCCTACCCTGATGCAGAGTCACAGGATCACAGGATGTCAGGGGTTGGAAGGGACCCAGAGAGCTCATCACGTCCAATCCCCCTGCCACAGCAGGGCCATACTATCTAGCTCAGGGCACATAGGAACACATCCAGAAAGGCCTTAAGTCTCCAGAGAAGGAGACTCCACAGCCTCTCTGGGGAGCCTGTTCCAGTGTTCTGTGACCCTTACAGTAAAGAAGTTCCCACTTGTGTTGAGGTGGAACCTCCTGTGCTGCAACTTACACCCATTGCTCCTTGTCCTATCACAGGGAGCAAGTGAGCAGAGCCTGTTCCCCCTCCTCCTGACCCCAGCCCTCAGATATTTATAAACATTTATTAAATCCTCTCTCAGTCTTCTCTTCTCCAGACTAAAAAGCCCCAGGTCCCTCAGCCTGTCCTCATAAGGCAGTGCTCCAGTCCCCTAATCGCCCTTGTAGCCCTCTGCTAGACCTTCTCCAGCTTAGATCAGAGCTGCTCATGTGTCTTATGGCAGCTAAGCCAGAACTGCACTCTTACAAGTGACACAACGTTGTCTTGTGGTGGTTTATTAAATGAGAAGTACCTCCAGACACAGGGCACCTAATTTTCCTTGCTATTTGGTGTAAGGTCACTAACACAATGAGACTGGTGAAAAGTGGAAGGATGAACTATACACTGAAGGTGGTTCTCCATACTGCTTGGTGATAATCACAGAATTGTCAGGGTTGGAAGTGACCTTGAGGATCACCTAGTTCCAACCCCCCTGCCAATGCACAGGGACACTTTCCACAGATCAAGTTGCCCAGAGCCACATCCAGTCTGATGTTAGAAACTTCCAGGGATGGGGCTTCCACCACCTATTTGGGCAGCCAGTGTCTCACCAGCCTTACGATGGAGAACTTCTGAATGTCTATTCTAAATCTGCCCTCCTCCAGCTTGGATCCATTCCCCCTACTCCTATCACTACCTGACATTCTAAAAAGTCCCTCCCCAGCTTTCTTGTAGGCCCACTTCAGATACCAGAAGGCCACAATAAGGCCTCCTCAAAGTCTTCTCTTCTCCAAACCAAACAACTCCAACTTTCTCAGCCTGTCCTTATAGGAGGGCTGCATCCCAGTATTAGATGGTTATACTAGGGGTGGTAACATCTCACCTTCAGTTATCACCTTGGAAAACCCCTCAGTAAAACTTTGCTCCAGCTGGCAGGCTTCATCTTGTCACTCTGGATGTGGCCATATGTCTGCCATCTCCTCCCTTTGTCGCCATTGCTACAGGGTGCCCCGCAGCAGCAGCAGCAACATCAGCAGCACAGTACCCTGGACATGAGGACTTCTGGCCCCGGGGAGACGGCAGTGAGCACAGCCACGTCTGGTGGCTCCGCAGAGGATGTCAAACCTGTCCTGTGCTTCCCGCACCAGCATCTCGGGGTTGGAGCCCATGGAGGCTAAGGGTGAACACGTTGCCCCTGAGGCTGTTGCAGAAATGATCGCTGCATCTTTGAAACAGAAGCAAGCTCTTGGTTTCCAAAAGGATGGCCTTTTGACACCTGTGCTGAGGCAAGCTCAAGCTGTCCTCTTTAGATGCTCTGTGGTGTGAGGCTGTGGTAGATTCTGAAAGCCAAGGATAGGGCCATGATCCAGTTCTTTGACACAAAACATTCGAGGGCAATTGTAATGCTCCTAGGACCTCCTCAGGGGACAGCCCAAAACAGCGGAACCCACTTCTCCAAGAGGGCCAGGCTGCTCCCAATCTCTCTGCAAGCTCCTCTGTTTCCTGGGCCATTTGTTTCCCGTTGCACGAGCACAGAGGAAGGAGCATCACTGTGAAACACATGCAGGCCTTGGCTACCGAAACACAGCTCTCTTCCAGCGACTTGCCACTCTTAGGGAGCGTGTGGGAGAGTAACCAAAGACATGGCACGTTGGGGAGGGTCTCCCAGACCCCACTTGGCTGCTGGGAAGGGGAACCTGGAGAGGAGTGGGTGTGCCGAGTGGGGGTGGGTGCATCCGCGGGTGCCGGAGAGTCGAGCTGCCCCACGCGCTTGGAGCTGCAGTCCCACACACTTAATCAGCACCAAATGTGCACATGTAGAAAGTGAGCAGAGGGAGAGCCTTTGTCAGGCAGCGGCGACTGCCGCTGCGGAAACACTCAAAGGGCCTTTTTCCCCTTGAAGTTTACTGCTTTTACTACAGGGCTGGCCTGGAAGCCTTTATTGCTCCCCACAAAGCTGGGATTTTGCTCTAAAGCCAACCAAGGGGAAGCATGGGCAAACCTGCGCCTCTCCATCTCAGCGTGCACGCACCTTTGTGTCCGCATTCCTGCGTGTGTGGGTGCCCTGTGTGTGCGAGCATGCCGAGGGGTGTGAGCGTGGGTTTGGGTGGAGCAGGAGCACACCTCCCTGGCTGCTGGAGCGGGGAGCCAGGCGGGGGGCTGCTGCTGGTGGCTGCAGGCTCCCTCCCACTGCTAGGAGGCTCAAGGGGGGAAAGTTTGGCACTTCTGCAAACAGAGGCCTCTCTCACAAGCGCCAGCAGCCACTTCAGGGGCAGGTTTGCAGGGAGTTCAGTGCCCCACGGAGGAGCTGGAAGGAAGCAGGCAGCTTTTGAAGGCAATCTGTTGCCTTGAGCTCCCTGTCAAGTTCTTTGGAGAGTGTTCCGCCACTGTGTAGCACACCCACACATCTCAGAGACACAGCTGGGAGCTCTTTGGAAAGCCCAGGTGAAGCTGTTTGGCACTGACAGACATGTGGATGTGGAGTGGTTCAGTGGAGCAGGGTTGCTGCTTGAGCTGCCCCGGGGAAACCTCCATCAGAAACCCTGCTTTTGGTCTCCAGTGAGCACCAGACAGGATCAGAGTGTCCCAACAACAGGGAGGTGGGTAATGTTGTTCAGAAAGGACATTACCTTGCTGTGACAAAGCTCCCCCAGGTCCGGAGTAGCCACTACCATAGCGTGGCAGGCAGAACATTATGACCATCCTCTTCCTGTGGGTCTGCACTGTCTGATGGGCACTTCTGCATTGTGTGCCCCTTGTTCTCAGGGTGCGCTTCCTGGGACTGACACCAACCCACTTGTGCCCATGGCAGGCAGGCAGAGTTGGTATGAGAAGGCTAAAACCTGGCCTTCTCTGCTGCTTGCAGCCCTCCCATGGCCCGCAGCGTCTGGGAGCCATGGCAGACATGCCTGCTGCACCATGCAGTGTTTCTGCAGGCAAGGAGGCCTTTGAGAGGCCAGGATAATGGCTAATAGTGCTGTTTTCCTCTGCTCTGCTTTCCTTCAACTGAATTACCAGGGTCTTGCTGGGAATTATCCTGCCATTACCCAGCGCTCTGGGGAGCTGCCAGTGATTTACTTAACAGCAAACAACACAAAGAGCCGGACACGGCGGGAGCTACGCAACCAAACAAGCTGGGGAACATGCAAGTGGAAGAAGAATGCTGTAACAGCAACCAAGGTGCAGGGATGTGGCCAGGGCTGCCAGCCAGAGACGGGCATGAGGCTGTCCCCAGGAGCTGCCCTCCATTTGAACATGGATAGTGGAGCTGTTATTTCTCTGGGGTAGATTTGGTCCACGGCATAGCTGAGTGCTATGGTGGTCCCACCACCACAGGCTGGTGGTCCCACGGTGGTACACCCAGATGGCCGGGGGAGCCTGGGGCTTCATCGTGGGACAAAAATCCAGTCCTCTCTGACCCTAAAGAGCCATGAGACTTGGGGACAGCTGGGAGGCTGTGAGGGTGTCAGCAGCAGAGCTGAGGTTGACCCCCCATTCTCACACTGAGATCCACCCACTGCCTGCATGGGGCATCCAACAGGGATGAAGAGTCATTGCCTCTTTGGACCTTCCAGGATTCATCCCTGTCACCTTTTACTGTCCCATGGATGAGCACAGTCTTTTGATGCCTGTGGCCTGCATTGCCTCAACCACACTTCAGCCCCACTCTGGGAGACGACAACAATGCTACACTGCCCAGGGCTGCTCCCTCCTCCCTCTGGGAACTGCTATCTGCACGCAAAAGGGTGCAGAGACCGCAGCAGACACCTGCCACCCATGTGTGTCCCCACCATCTGCGCTGCACCCTCCTCACAGACTCTGTTGCTCACTACGTCCTCTCTCTCCTTGCACAGGCTGTCCTGCACACCCCTTCCCCAGCACCGTGCACCCCCAAAGTCCCGAGAACCCACAGAGACCCCTTTGTCTCCCCTGCCCCTGCCCGCTGCTGCACAGCTCTGCACACACACACTCTCCTCTTGACACTTTACAGGCGCCGGGCGAAGGAGGGGCTCCTTCGAGTGCTAGAAAGTTGTTCCTGCTCTGCGCTGGGAGCAACCACATTACTCACGAGTCCCTTTTTAGTGCAAGTATGTGTTTCCCCCCTTCCATCTCCAGTCCATTAGCTACTATGGAAACAACATGTCATTGCCCGGAGGTGGAGTTCAGCCACAGCCAAAACAGTCGCGGATAAATTCCAGCGCCTAAATTCACATCCTGGGGCGAAGCCCGCGCCGCTCAGACAGGGATTGGGAACGGAGTCTCGGCCGTGCTGAAGGAGCAGATCTCCGTCCGGGCTTGACGGCTGCGGGGTGTGGGAAGCACTGGCGGCGACCCCACTGTGCCAGCCGGGATGGGGAAGGCACGGCTGGGGAAGGCCAGGATGATTTACTCTTCCGGAGCCCGACCGAGGGCGTGCGAGCGGTGCGGAGATAAACAGCAGATCTGCAGGGCCTCCGCTGCGTTTCCGCTCCGTCCTGCGTCGCCCACTGCCCAGCCTCGGCTGCTCTGCTGGGGCGGCCGCTGATGGGAGGAGGCAGCTCGGTGGAGGGGCAACGAGGGTCACACTACCCCCAGCACGGGCAGAGCCTGTTTGACCCAGGTGCAGCTGGCACCAGGATGCAGTGGACGGGGCTTAGCATCCCCTCAAGTCATCTTTCCGTACAGGCTGACCTCCAAGTGCTCAGTGCCATCCTATTCCCCTGCTGTCCCACATCTCCTCCTCTTCAGGGCACCATGTATGCCAAAGCCCCCTAGCTTGTGGGTGGTGGGTGCTGAATTCCTCTTGCTGTGGCCTTGGGAAGGTTTGTCTCCTGGGTGAATGCCAGACAGCAGAGGTGAAAGGTGGCAGAATGAAGACCGTACTGGGCTCAGCATATGCTGAGCAGTAAGCCCCCAGCAGCACCATTTAGTGCTACTTGCTCCTGGCTCCCACCATGTTCTCTTAAAGCAGACATCCATCGTAGCTCTCAGCTGTGGAATTTGGCTGTCGCAAGGCATCCAGCCTAAGCAATTCATGTCTCTCACCGGGGCATCCCTGGTGCTGGGGAACACACTGAGGGGCAGCCAAGGTGCTTGCTGAGATAAGATGCTGGGTCCCACTGCAGATAAATAAAGGAGAGGGGGGCACTACAGGGTGCCCTCCTCAAACCATGCCCCCATATCCAGAGTCATTCAGATCTGGGAGGAACCACCACTGTTCCAACACCTGCCTGGCTCCCTGTGTAGGAAAACATCCCTATAGCAGGGCAGAAGCTGTAGGGACCAAGAGGGTCACAGTCTCAGCATGGTGGCTTCCTTGCCATATCTACTAGGGACCCTGGAGAGAAGGAAGACAAAGAGGAATGGCAGCACATCCTGTCTAGAGACTTTCTTACTTGAGTCCTGGCCCTGGTCTTCCCTGTCAGATGGAAAATGCTGGAGATAGGAAGCAAAGCCCTTGGAAGGAGGAACTTTCCTTGGTGGCAGCCAGCAGTCCATGACGAGGCTGTCCCACCTAGCACTAGGACTGCCCATCTGCTTGACAGTGTCAGTGGGCAGCTCTTCAGTCTGGACTGCCCAGGAGATACTGTCCCACCCTGATAGTTTTGCCACCCACCCTGCAGTGCCAACACCTGGGGACAGCAAGTGTCCCACAGAGAGCAGGGAAGAATTACCCCGGTGCTTCTGATAGCTCATCCAGGGATGGGCACAGGAGCCAGCTCTGGTCCTAGCTTGGACTCCCTTCCCTTTCCCAGCTTCTCCAGAAGATGGGGCAGGAAAACCTGTTAGTCCCCAGAGCAGCCCAGGAAAGATCCACTGGCTTCCGAGTTGGAGCAGTGACCTGCATAAGTGCCTGACTGGATCTGGGCCAGTGGGAGCAAACACTGGGCATGAGGCTTCCTTGGAGGAAGGAGAGACTGGAGGCAAGTGGGGATGCCTTTCCAAAGCAGGCAGAGAAATTGCCCATCAGCAAGGCTTCTCTGCAAAGAGGTGAGCATTGTCTCTGGGGGGTAAAAAAAAAAAGAAAAAAACAAACACAAAAAAAACCCCCAACAACCCAAACCCACAAACCACAACAACAAGAAAAAAAACAAAACAAATGTTGGGAGAAGGAAAAAAATAATGCAGGTTTCTAGAGCAGAGATTTTTAACCTCTTCTGCTTTGCTGATCTCTAGAAATATTCCATTAGTGATGTGAGCGCCTTTGTATCAAATCCATACCACCTGGCAAGATACTTGCTGGCCTCAGTTACCCTTCCTTAAAAGCAGTTCATAGATCCGAGGGAATCCCCCAGCCATGAAAGCTGCAGCTGTTGAGAGCACTGGAAACATGCTACAAATCAGGCTGTTTTGCCCATGCTGAAGCTCTGGGAGCAAATTGCAGCCCTAAAAACATAGACTGGCCAGAACACAAACTTTGCATGAGCGATGTTTGCCCCATGCCCATTAAGGAAAGGGCAGGATGATGTCCAGTGAGCTGGGAGAGGCTGAGGTGCATCCCCACGGATGAACAGCACTGGGGAAATTTCAGCTTTAAAACCACACTTCAGATGTGGTTCTGGTGACTAATAAAAGGCCTGGCTCTACAATGGCCTGGCTCTTGGTGGGGTGCCAGTGAGCATCCCTCTCCTGCTTAGACATTTTTTTCCAGGACACTTGCAAGAAGGTCTAGCACCACTCCCTTATCTCCCCATCAGATTTGTTTAAACTTTGTCCCACAGGTTTGCAATGACTGGAAGGGAATGGGCAGCAAAGATGATGTAGGAATGTGGGAGGATGGAAAGGAGAGAAGTGGGAGGAGAGTAGTCTTGCCCCCAAAATAAGATGTTGAAACATCTGTCCTCTCCAAAGCCTGTGTATCACAGGTGTCTTCACTGAAGCAGGATGTCTGAGCATCCTGGCCTAGCCCCTGGTAGAGAGGCTAGGACAGTCCCAAGATACAGATTGGTCTCAAAGTCCCAAATCACATCCTTGTCCTGGATCTGAGAGGTGGCAGCCAAGAAAATGACATCTAAGTAAGAGGCTTCCCTGTGTCTCCATCCCAGGGTTAGGGGCATGAACAGAGCCCACATCAGCTCTGCAGCTGAACTGTGTGACACAGGAGACATACCCCCAGCTGTCATCCCGGGGGCACTGCATGTTCCCCTGCTTACCTCTATCTTTAGTTAGTCTGATATAAGGGACATCCTTATAACACACCTCACAGACTGACAAGCCTCCTCTCAAGTCTGCACAGCTACAGGACAAGTTGGCCAAATGATTTGGTTGATGATCTGCCACTGTGAAAAAAACCCCAAACGAACAGGCTTTGTCTTCATTGCAGCCCATTCCTTAATCTATCTCTTGCTGCACAAGGAGGGAGTGAAGCTACTCACTGAGCGGGGCTGGATGGCTCCTTTTGGCAGCCACTCAGATTTCGATCAGCTTGAAGCATTCATGAAACTGCAGCCTGAACTTCCAGTGACTCACTCAGAGAGGGGAAACTTCCTGGCCTGTGTGTTCGAGCATTTCTGGAAAAACTGCTATATTTGGCATGGAAAATAGGAAGGATTCCTCTGTCCACTTGAAATGGGAGCAGCAGAAATGACTCAATGGGCACTTTAAGAGAGACGAACAAGGATGCTCTCTAAAATAATTCACTGCAGTCCTCCACGTTGTTTGTTTTGCCCACAACAGGCTCAACAGTGCCTGCACACAGGATGGCCCAGGCTGTGCAAAGAAGATGCACCATTTATTGCTCCGGCAGAAACCTCACCAGTGCACACTGGCTGTACATTAATGACTATGGACATTATAGGCTGCTTCACATCTGTCTACCAACAAATACTTCTCAAGGTATGGCATTGTGCTTATCACTACATGTTGACCCAGCGTGAAAAATCTGCCAATTTCTATTTTCATGACATCAGTAGCTAGAAATGCTTTTCTTGCCAGCTTCAAACACTTTCAACTGTTTCATGTAGTATACTGGGGGGAAAAAAAAAAAAAAAAAAAGTAAATAAATTCAACAACTCTTCTGCAAATTAGTGACGTTGGTGGAAGGGGGGAGGGAGGTGAGGGGGGCTATTTCTGAGGATTTTAAAGGGATTTTCTTCTCTCTCTCTCTCTCTTTTTTTTTTTTTTTTTTTTTTAAATACTTGTCCAAATGGTTACTTAAGTAGCTCATTCATTAAACTCCTGAGCTGGTAAGTCAAGATCATAATTTTCAGATCATAACAGCAGCACCTAAAAGGAGAAAACTAGAGAAAACAAAAAACAACCCCAAACAACAACTTTAAAAAAACCCCAAAACTGTTAAAAAGAGAGAGAGAGATGCAAATATTTTCCCTTGGGGGAAAGGCCAACTGGCTCTTGGTTACTGTATATTAAATTAAATATTCAGTTTGGCCATACACCGCTTTTATTGGTGGATTAAATATCAACAAATACATCTGGCGCAGGCTGATGCTTCACGCTGCAGCCTGACAAATCCTGTGAGGCCCAGGATCCACATTGCTGTGGCCATCGCACTTGGGCTACTCCTCTCACCTTGTGACCCCCTCGGTGCCTGGTGTCGCTGTGCCATCAGTGAATGGCAAATCCTTGAGTCCT
Organism: Psilopogon haemacephalus; assembly: GCA_013396835.1. NCBI lineage: Eukaryota > Metazoa > Chordata > Aves > Piciformes > Megalaimidae > Psilopogon > Psilopogon haemacephalus. Next base: position 1,622,476 of record VWZI01010405.1, read on the forward strand.
GAGGCTCAGGACAGAAAGCAGGAATTGGGTTGTGGGGCAGTGATCCTCTCCCATTTGCCAAGGCATTGAAGTTGAGTGAGATCTAGAGCAGGGAACAGGGCCATTGCATTTAATTTCTTCTGATTTCTATGCTGCATTTATCCAGTTGCTTTTCTCCTGAAAATTTTATATCTGTTCTCCATGCTCTCACAGCAAAAAGGGTGCAGCTTGGCTGTGGCAGAAGAGGTGTCCCATTTGCTGGTGCGCAGCTTGATGGTTTCTGGTAGCCCCATGCTCTCCTATGGGGAAACGCTGGGCACTTGCCTTCATTTTCTAAGTTTGTTTCCTCCCCTCTGCTCAGCCTGCTATTTCTGAGAGTGATGCTCAGTGGGAGCCATCCCATGCAGGAGGGTTTCTGCCTGGGAGTGGTGACCTCCTCCTCTGCATCTCCTTCCCGCCTGGCTGGAAGCGGGCCAGTGCCTCCAGCTGTCCGGCAGCACAGCAGGGTGAGAGGGGAGGCAAGACAAACGGAGGCAAACGGAGGAACGCTGCCATCACTGACACCCCATCTCTTCAGCCCACCAGAGGGCCAAGAAAGGAGTGAAACATGTTGGCATCATATCAGAGAGAAGGGGCTTGTCCAGGGTTCTGCTCTGCCTCTCAGATGATGTCCCTGGAGATTTGGTAGCTGTTTGAGACTTCTGGTCCATCAATTATTTAATTCCCTCCAGCCATGTGGTCTCCAGCCCCCAGTGCTCATCTCCACAAGCCTGCACAATGGGGGAGCAGGGCTGCCCAGCTGGATGTGGAGCTGGGGCTGGGCACAGGATCTCCACTAGGAAGCAAGGCAGAGGCACAGGAGATGGGTCCCACCAGCCTAAGTGTTGAGCTGAGCACTTTGGCTGGCATCTTCTTGCCCAGCCTAGCTGCACATTGGCCAGAGGTCTGGGTTCTTCTTTCAATCTCCTGGGGTGACCCCAGGCAAATTACCTCTCTGCTCCATGCCTCGCTTTTCCCACCTGTAAAATGGAGCCAAAGATTCCACAACCAATGTGAGCTTTGGTGGCATCCTCCGCCCGCTGTAGCATAACACAAACGTGTGTACAAGACGGTGTTTTGTAATAAGGCAAGAGTGTGGCCACACCACCACAGAAGTGTCTCTAGTGGCTCACTTAAGGCTGGTGGCCCCTGTTTGCTGCTGCTGCTGCCTGCACTGTCTCAAGCTAGAGCAGCACGTCATGGCACAGCACAGCATGGCATGGCACAGCAGGCACTGCTGGGTAGTCAGGACAAGCTGTGACACGCGGGCAGGCAGGCAGGAGGCTGGAGGCAGGTAGGTGTGTCGCTGTTACCCAATAAATAACTCAAGCCCTAAAGCAGCCCATTGTAATTACAGGGGCCCCGCGCAGATTGAAAATGAAGAAGGAGGAAAAAAAGGAAATCAAGGTTCAGTCTTCCCCAGGAGGTAGCACTCCACGGGGGAAGCAATGGAGGGGAGCGGTGATTTATATCTCTTCAGAGGAATTCTCCTTTCCAGGGCCACCCCAGGCGCCAAACTGCCGCCAGGTTCAGTTGAGTTTCTCATCTGAATATGCATGAGCCAGTAATTAATTCTCTCTGATACTGATCCAGATTTGGGGTCGGTTTTGTTAGTGTGCATGTGTGCTGTGTGCCTGTTTTCTCCCAGGTGTGCCAACGTGGCAAGGAGGGATGAGATGAAGGAGCGTTGGTTGTCCATGTACTGTCCCTGCAGGATGATGCCCATTGGTGCCCCATGGCCATCTTGGGACAAGAGAGCGGCCCCAGTCAGGTGGGGACTCACATAGGGTGGCACTGTGGTGTGCCCTGCTGGGGACAGCTGGAGGAAGAGGGGTTGTGCCCAGGGCTGGCCACATCATGCAGCGATCCCTGCCCCAACACACATCTAGCCTTGGGCACGTGCAGAGAATGCTTTGTCTCCTCCTGAGGACATTGCAAAGATGCCACGCTTGCAAAGTGCTGGCAGAGGCAGGGAGTGAAGAGAGTCTGGCCTCACCTCTCCTCTCCCACCTTCCTCTCTCTTAATTTAAACCTCTTCTGCACATCACTTTCAGCAATGAGACGGGAGCCCTGAGGAGTGAAACCACATCTCTGGCCGCAGGCCTGGGGCAGGGTGTGGGTGTGTAATCTCTGTGTGATAGGTGCTTGCCCTGACTCTGATCCACAGTGTTGTTCATTTGGGCTCACTGTCACAACCAGCCTTCGAATCAAGAATAAAAACCAGAAAACTCAGTAAAAGAGAGAAACAACTGTTTTCCAGCTTCACCAAGCCCACACCCTGGGGCACAGGTCTCTTCCTCCTGCCTCTGGGGCAGGCTGCCCTGATGCCCACCTCACTCTTCACTTGAAAAAGGCAGCAGTCTGGTATGCTGTCTTTAAACCTGGCCATGGGGTCCTTGCAGCTTGCCAGGTTCAGGCTGGGGTCATCCTGGCACACAGGCAGGCAAGAATGAAGATTTGAATACCTCCTTTTCAGTCATGGCATCACTGACACTGGCCCTTAACAGCCACAAAAATGACAGCATTCTGGACTGGATGCTCCCCTTGTCCCCTCATCATGTCCCCACCTTTTCTGTAGGCAAGAGCAGAATTAACAACAGTGCCAGGGTGTATGGCTGCCCTCAACCTGGCTCTGGCTCCTGGCAGCACCCAGCCAAGAAAGGCAGAAACCTCTCCACTGCATGCTGTGGTGGCTTCCCAGAGCTGTGGAGAAACCAGTGAGTTTCTTGGCCATCAAGGGATCATGGCGTCATTGCCAAGTGGAGTCATGGGAACTGGAAGGGTCACACTCACTTTTCCATATCCTGTAGTCACAGGGCATAACCCCTTTAGAAAGTTGTCCTCACTGTGGTGCTCCATGCAGAGACTCAACAGGAATGCTGGCAGGACAGTGTCAAGTCCTGCCTCCTACATCCCATGCAGGGTGCCAGCGGTGAGGTGCAAAGCAGCTGCCCTGCATCCCTCTGAGGGATCCCTGTAAATGTCTCCAGGCTGGGTGACTGGCAGGCTGGGAAAGGGCAGTGAGTCAGAGCCCTGTTTTGTAATGCAGAGGGCAGAGCGCGTGTCAGAGCAGGGGCGGCCATGAGCTGAAGTGTGGAGCCTGCCTGGGCCTTTTGCAATCCTCTGGGGAAAGGCAAGGTTGGTGTCTCCATCCCTTAATTAAAGTACGCCACAGGGACCTGCTGCCTCCTGTTTACGTGGTGCACGAGGATGGATGGATGGAGGAGCGGCAGCCTGGGGTGTGGGGGGAAGGGTAACCTCTTCAGCCCTTCTCTGGGTTGAGGTGGATGGTGCTTCCAAGATCAGTCTCTGACTCCTGCGGCAAGGTCTCAGCCTTGGCCCAGCGGTCTCACGAAAATGGTTTTTGGACCCATGAGCCAGCCTCAGTACTCTACACACCTTCATTCCCTCCTGCCAGTGCACATGAATCACCTTCCCACCTCCTCACCCTCCAGCCACCACCCAGCAGTGCTCCTTCAGGCCCCACAGAGCGTAAGTCCAAGAAGCCATGGACCCCGTGGGGGCCATCGAGGAACAGAAGGTGACACAGTCAGGATGTCATCTCTGCCGGCTTCAGATCCAGCATCACCAGCCTGACCTAGAAACACTACCACATCTCATGTGCCAGAGCCCGGGGATGCTGCAGGCTCATCCCTCTGTTTTTTCCAGAACAGCTGAGTGACAGTCGCCCCTCCCCTCTCTCTCCGAAGAGGGTAATGAGAATTTCCTCCGAGGAGCAGCTTGCCGCGATGAAATAATCACCCGAGCAGCAGGATCTTCGCTGGGGATTAGAGAAGCTGCTACTTGCTGAGCTAGGGAAACGGCTGACGAGGAGGGAGAACTCCTACCGCCTCCTCCAGCACCTCAACTCCTTCGCCGAACAGATCGCCTTCCTCAGACCGACTGAGATCCCAGGCAGATCTCAGCCCTGGACACTTCTGTTCCTGACGCCTGTGCACTTTTGCAAAGTCCCCTTCCACCCTCCTACTCCTCCTCTTGCTGCTCCCTGTGGAGCCGCTCCCAAGCTCTGGCCGGCAGGACGGGTAGAGAAGAGGTAAAGCAGAAGCTGCCGTTTACAGGCAACAGTTTTTTTTCTGTTTCTTTTCGGTCTGCTGAGGCATAAAACGCTGAGCTGAGCCTGTTTCTTCCCTGTTTTATGCAGCTGGGTTGTCCCGCTGCACAGAGGGATGGCAGCAAGGGGCTAAATGTGGATTTCTGACAGAGCGGTTTAAGGCAGTTTAGCTTCCACTCTAGGCTTGGTTGGGTTTGTTTTGGTTGTTTTTCCTTCTTTCTGTCTTTTGTGGGATCCTAGCATGACCACTCCTTGGGGATTCCTAATTTTCTTCTGCAAATATCCCAGATGTGTTTTTAACCGTACATGAAACGTGGGAACCCCGAGCCCAAAAGAGCATATATGGTTGGAGGAGAAGCCACACATTAAAGCCAAGTTACAGCAGAAGTGTTTTATTTTAGGGCTGGGCTAGGGCGGCTTTTTTGTTTCCTCTTTTGGACGCCATTTAGACTCATCGTCCGCCAGCCCCTTGCTTGACTGTGGCAGAGGGCGCTCCTGCCTCCAGCCCTTTAGTGACCTGCCCCAAACCAACAGTGGCGGTTGAGTACCTTCTCCAAGAGCAGACAGGAGCTGCCCTTGTCTTGAACACACCAAGTGAGAGGCATAGCCAACAGCTACCAGAAACTCCAGGTTCACCAGCCCTCTCCTTATGTTTTTGTTCAGCTCCCACCTGCCTTCACCACCAGGTCAGAGTGGGACAAGCAATGTGAGAAATTCATTGTCCCAAAAAAGGCCTCTCCTGACTAAACACTGGCTTGCTGGCAGTGCCCAAAAGCTGTGACTGGGGCACCACTGTGCTGAGACCAGATGTGATGCAAAGTGAGAGTTCTCTGTGGCAGCACTTGGCTCGCAGCTGGTGAGGCAGCCCCAAGTGCTGGGGGTTGACCAAGGCAGCGGATGCCCAGCCCTAGCAGCCAGTTGGAGCCAGTTGGAGTGGCTAATATGAGTTCTCTGCTGCCAAGGTGTTTGCCAGTCCGGCCTCGACCCTATAATCCAAACACACACACACACCCCCCACCTCCTTCTGTTATCATCACTTCAGTGTTGCTCTCATGAGAGGCAAGATGCTGAAGCAAAGTGCTCCATGGTGCAACCAGACATCAATAAGCCTATTTGTGGTGTTATTATGGTTTGTGGTGGAATATTTAGTCCTGGAAAGGAGGCCCTGTGGCCTCAGTGTCCAGTCACCACGCACGTGTAGGGCACAGGAAGCCGGCGCCATGACACCTTGTGTCCTGAGGCCTGGTGCCAGGTGGTGCAGGGGCTGCTACAGTTTCTCCACAGCAATCCTGAATCTGGGGGTGAAGTCATGGGCATCCCGGCTCCTAGCAGACAGAAGACGCTGACCCTCTACCCGCAGCAGCCTTCCGGGGGGGTCGCGCACCTGCAGAGCGCTCTGTAGCCCCTGCCAGGTGACGCCTCCTCTGCTTCAACACTCCGCCCGTGCCCACTCCGGGTTTTCAAAACTACTCCTCCTTAGATAGACAGACCACTGAGCCAATAAGAAGTCGCAAAGCGTCAGCACAGCGTTCGCTCCGCATTGCTGACCAATCAACATAGCTCGATCCCTATATCCCGCCTTCCGAGGACAGGCGCTGCCAACTTCTGCCTCGGCTCAGCGGCCATGTTGAGTGTGGCAGGCGTGCTGCTCCGTCTGGGAGTCCTTTTCCTCACTCCCTTACCCCTTCCTTCGTGCCTTTCCCAGGAAGAGGCCGTTACGCTTGGTGCAGTCTTGTCCGCGGCGCATTTACGGACCGCGGAGCGGCTCCCTGGTGGTGCTAAAACCGTGTACTTGCGCCGCGAAGGGCTCTCGGCGCCATCTTGAGTGTGGCAGATTTCCCCCAGTAGCTGCGCCCGTGCCCCATTACCTGTGGCGGAACGGCGCCGGGGCAGAGGGGGGAGGCAGGCAGAGGTGCCCCGGTGCCCGCGGGCGGAGTTGTCTGCGGGGTTGTCTGGCGGGCTGCGAAGAGGGGTGTGCGAGAAAACCCTCGGTGCGTGCCAAGCCTTGAGCTCACGAAGTGTCTCTTTTTATTTGAGGTTGGGGAGAAGTGGGACGGTGGGGCAGCCCCGGTGCGGCTCTTTAGATTCAGCAATAACTAAATAGGCGGGAATCCCGCATTTTTGCACGACGGCGGAGACCGCGACCGCCACCCCTGGCGGGATCGGGCGGCCGCCCTTTCCCTGCTCCCCACCGGGGGCGGTGGTTGTTGTTGTAGCATAAGTTTCCCTGGCACTCAAAACACGGCGCAGGTTACGCGGGGGAGGAAAGGAGAGAAGGCGGGTTACCCCCGCC